>CM046875.1:628754956-629354956 GCA_025667525.1 Glebionis coronaria | reverse complement strand
AGTACATTATAGTTAACGTAGATTATTTCAAAAACTTAAAACCGTTGTTGAATCTTGTACTCTTACCTTCAATAAAGTTGTATACACACATTTTAATCCTTTATTTGTTTTGTAAATTGTATTATATGTCTCAAAATTATTATTTAGTGATATAAATTACACATTTTAATAAATATAGTACAATTGTTATCGGTTCTTTTTTTCTTTCTAGCTTTAGCAAAATATAGCATTACATTTAGCTGATTAATTAATATACTTTTTATTATAAAATTATTGTCATACGATAAAAAAACACACAGTTAAAAAATACATTTATTGCAATGTTTCTCATATATTTTTTAGTAAAATGATAATTTTACTTTTAATTAGTAAATTAAAGTCTTATTTAAATTTGTAATAATAATTTCAAGCAAATATAATATGTTTAAATTAATTGTATTTTCTTATGTATTTTTAATAGTAAACAATAATTTTAAGCTTACTCAAAGTAAAAAGAGTTGCTAATCTCATTTTTAGTTTGTGATAATATATTTAAGCAAATGTTGTATGATAATCTCAATATAACTTAACTATCTATATTAGTAGCAAATAATTAAATTGTAATTAAAAAAAACATGAACTATTTTTTTAGAACGACAAATGTTAGTGGTTAGTGGGTCGAGTCGTGTAATAACATTCAAGCGGGTGAGTATCTTCTTCGAACCTTCGCCTAATTATATTAAACTCCTTATCCGTTTCGTCTGAGAGACATTTGACAGGTCAACCCAAAACTTCCAGAAAATCTATTTCAAAGAAACCACTTAGTGGAATCTTGATGGTCAACCAAGCTAAGCCAGTTGTTTAAAAAAACCACAAACTATTAATAACACAAAGTTGATAAGAATACTAATTATAAGGGTGCTCTTCGCTGTTAATAACTTTTACATCTAAATTAAATTACCCATCGCATTCCTAAAGCAAAATTACCTAATTCAATTGTACTTGAAATAACCTAAACCAATACATACAAACCAAATCCATAAAAATGACAACCAATATCCCAAACAACAAAAATAACACCACATGTGATCTGGCCATATGCACATATGGGTTGTCTTAAAAATCGGTAATGACACCTTAAACAAACTAAAACAATAATTTAACGCGGTTATATATATACATCTGATAAAATAATGTTAAGTCAAAATAGTACGTGTAATAAATAAAGAAAGAAACTGAAAAAACAATAACTAGGGTCTAGTAGGGCGGTGGGGACAGAAGACCTGACATGTGTGATTATACCATACAAGATTTCCCAAAGATCTCAGTATCCTTACATATCTCATTTGTCTCCCCTTACCTCTTCCCTTCCCTTCCCATATATATCTACTCACACATACTAATTTCTCATTCATATTCTCAACACTCAACATTTGTTTTACAAACACATACACAAAAACACATATCAAAAGGTACTTGTTTCATTCAAAAAATGGCTAAGGAATTGCTTCATGTTTTGGCTGTCGATGACAGTAACACTGATAGGAAAGTTATTGAAAGGCTTCTTAAGGTTTCTGCTTTTAAGGTTACTGTTGTTGATAGTGGAAGTAGAGCCTTGCAATATCTTGGTTTAGAAGATGATGATAATAACTCTGCTGATCAGGATTTGAAGGTTAATTTGATCATGACTGATTATTCTATGCCTGGAATGACTGGTTTTGAACTTCTTAAGAAAATTAAGGTTTGTTAGTCACTTTTTTCATATGTTTTACTAGTTTGCTTTTTATTTAATGTTTGGGTTTAAGATCTGTGTACTAAAGTTGGTTTTTTTATATAATTTTGCAGAATTCTTCAACTTTGAAAGAGATTCCTGTTGTTATCATGTCATCTGAGAACATCCTAACTCGCATTGATCGGTATGATTCTAACCCATGATATGCATATATGTTTTTTTTTTAACATTAAAAAAAACACAATCTAATGGCTAATGTTTATAAATAACCTTTAAAAAGTTTAAAATTGGATATATAATTATGCTGATCTTGTATTTCTTATATGTTTGAACAGATGTTTGGAAGAAGGAGCTGAGGACTATCTTTTAAAACCAGTAAAGCTAGCTGATGTAACACGCCTCAAAGACACAATCCTAAAAACCGTGAACATGGAAATCGGACAGATCCAATCCCACAAGAGAAAGCGAAACGATGACAATTTGCCTGTATCACCTCAACAGCCCACCCAGAAGCTTGCTAGATTGTAGTCGTATCGAATATCGATCATGTAGTGGCGTTCATATAATCGTCTTTTGGGTAGATTAGTTTGGCTTTTTACGCGAATTCCCCCATTTTTTTGACTAACTAGAGGAACTAAGATCGCGGTCTTTTGTGCCGAAAAAACAATGTAAATGCTACCTTAATGTGCCACATATTTTGACATCAAGAAACAATATATGGATCATGGATGTTGTGTGCTTATGTTCCACACAACATGACTCTTTTCTTGTTGATGAATCTACTTGTTATCTTTTTCTTGTTTAGTTACAATTTTTTTATTTTGGATCTTCAATTGTCCTCGACTTGAAGTGTGGTTTTATGAATGTTTTCTATCCACAAAACCATTGTAAAACTGATCAGGGGGTGTTTGTTTCGGCTTAGACGCGGCCTTATGAGCTTATTTGATTTCGGCTTATATTCTATACTTTCCAATTTTCCGGCTTATTTTGAGACTTATGGGCTTATATAAGTTTATCATACTGTAAAAACATATAAGCATCAAGTCTCAAAATAAGCTGGAAATTGAGGCTTATGAAATATAAGCTGAAATCAAATAAGCTCATAATCGCTTATATAAGCCAAACAAACAACCCCTAAATCACTTGGCTAAAAGTATTGGAGTACCTTATTTTGTATCTTAGTATTACCTTATTTTGTAACTTTATAATCACGTGCTTTTGGTAATTAAAAATTTCATACTAAGTTTTTCTTGTAAGTAAAGCAAATATATTTTTAAGATCTGATAATTCTGTAAAAAATAAAAGAGATTTGATCTGATTTACATAATTTTAAGATCTGATATGTATCGTGAGCATTCATTATGCATCAAATCAAAAGATATATTTTTTATAAACCAAAGAATATTGGATTATTTAGGTAAAGAGATTGGAGTCATGTGGGTTGCTTTGAAGAATCCTATGCTTAGAAAACAAAACAAATCAAAACATATCTTATGGGGGGCCAACTTTTATGGCAAATTATTGAAAGTTTAATGCATTAACGTGTGATTATATTATTGTTCTTAATAGTAGTATTATTTAGCATGGTTTTAAATAGCCCGCTATAGCTCGTTTTAAGGCACGCCAAAGCTTGAGGCGCGACCTCTACGCAACGCAATAGGTTGAGGCGCGCTACGAAATAAGCTGCGATGATTTTTTTATTTAACTTCAAAAAATGAATATTATTACATGTAAAAAGAGTTTTTTAACTTTAATTATTATGTACAACACATATTGTGAACTCAATGTAAATATAAAATGTAAATATGATAAAATAAATAAATATTTTTATATGTTGTGCCGCTATAAGTCACGCTTTAAAAACGCTAAAGCTTCGCCTTAGCCGCTAAAGCATGTAATTTAGACATGCCGCCACACCGCGCTTCACGCTGTTTATAACCACGTTATTTAGTCAAAGCCTGGTTATATACACAGAAAAAAGAAAACAAGAAAAACAAGTCAACAAACATCCACAACAAGACTTGTCAATTTTCATTGTCACGGATTGGACTTGACCCACACGTAAAATCATTCAATTTTTGACCATATCATACAATATACATGTTTAATGAAATACCAACAAACAAAACTGTTTATAAAACAGAACCATACAAACAAAAACGTGTTAAAATGGTACGAGCTTAACCAAAACAACAAATGATGCGAGATGAGAAAAATAGGGCCGTAAACCAACTGAATGTTAAACGAATCGTTCGTCGATCGTTCGATAAGAAACTTGTTTATGTTCGTTTATTTATCAAATAAACGAACATGAACAAATTTTTTGTCCATTTAGTTAGATAAATGAACATGAACATTTGTTTTCTCCGTTCATTTCCATTCATGAACGTCCGATTATGTTCATTTATTTCGTTCGTTTGCGTTCGATTACTTTCATTCTATTAACATCTCACGTGTTAAACTAAACTTTATTAAAGTACTTGAAGAAAAACAAGATCTAATGATTCAAAATACTTTTATGAGTTAAGTGCATTTTTGGTCCTCGTGGTTTGGTCCAGTTTTCACTTTTGGTCCAAAAATTCAAATAGTTTCGATTTTGGCCAAAAAGGTAAACTATTTCTTCACTTTTGGTCCATTTTCGATAAAATGACTAAAATACCCTCATTTCATAATGTAAAGTTACTAAATGGCCCTCCCTGTCATTCTTTTTTTACAATTATTTTCCTTATTATCACATCCGCAGTCCCAAATACACCCTCACTGCAGCGGTTTAATCCCAAACGCTCCTGTACAGCCTGTCGTTATAAATCAGTGAACCAAACGCCACGCCCCCTGCGGTTGGTAAACAGCGAGCCAAACGCGTCATATTGGTTTTCCTGTTGGTGGTTAACCCGAACGCACCCTAGCTGGTCCGAAACCCACAACCATCAAACAACCAACAACCACCAAACAGCAGCCACCAAACAGGACCCTAACCAACAGCAGCCACCAAACAGCAGGACTAAACGAACACCAAGACTAACAACCACCAAACGAACCACCAAACAACAACCACGCCTAAGCCTAACAACGAACCCACAAACTCCTGAACGAACAGCAGGACTAAACGAACAGCAATCAACAGCAGCCACGCCTAAACGAACCCACAAACAATCAGCAACCAACAACAACCACCCCTGAGCCTAACAACAGCACCCACCCGCAAATCACCCCCGAATCGCACCCGCCAACTTAGTTAATAATGAAAAAGAAACCAGGAAGGATGATGAACGTGTCAGGTGGACCCCACTCAAGAAAACCAGTAATTAAGGAATCCAACAAAGAAATTAAAGAACGTGATAAGAAATTGATGACAACGAAAAAAAAGGATGAAAAACGGTTATAGAAGGTTCAATAAATGAAAACGAAAAGGAGATGAAAAACGTGATGGGTAAAAATGATGGTGATGAAAACGTGATGGGTAATAATGATGGTGATGAAGAAAAACGTGATAACGTGATGGTGATGAAGGGTGCAAGTGATGAAGGGTGAGGTAGTGGAAAACGTGATGGGTAATAACAAGAAAACCGTGATGGTGAAAGAGAGAACGTGATGGTTTAAATAAAGGAACGTGATGGTGATGAAGGTTGCAGGTGATGAAGGTTGCAGGTAATGAAGGGTGAAGGTAGGGGATCTATTATTATTATTATTATTATTATTATTATTATTATTATTATTATTATTATTATTATTATTATTATATTATTATTATTATTATAAAAGAGAATGGGTGAGTAGATAGTTTGTAGAGTGACAAAAATACCCTTCTAGCTAACAGTCAAACATTCGGTCAACGTAAAAATGGACCAAAAGTGAAGAAATAGTTTACCTTTTTGGCCAAAATCGAAACTATTTGAATTTTTGGACCAAAAGTGAAAACTGGACCAAACCACGAGGACCAAAAATGCACTTAACTCTACTTTTATTAACATAGAAAAAGTGATAACCAAAAGAGAGAGTTTTAAAACACATCCACCACAGTTTAGAACTGGTGTGGATCTATTATCTAAATTGATAATAGTCTTACAAAGCCAATAAAGATAAATCAACAAGATGAAATAACCCAGAAACGAAGAATGAAATGTGTGGTCGCCATTGATGGCTGCACAAGAGAAACACACATACAAACTTAACCCTAACTCAAAATGAGTTAGGGTGTTATACAAACAAAACAAAGCAACGGTCTTCTAAACCCAATGGGCCTTCAAGCCCAACTCCTTCAACGTTAATAAACTTCAAAAACCAAGACTCCACTTTTAGTCCCTGAAATAACACAAAAGGCAACATTAGTCCTTATACTTTGAATATCAGATTATCACAAGGATTTTAACATCCCCCCTTAATCTGATATTTTATATAAATCAATCATCCCAAGTTTTTTAACCAGGAATTCATGTTGTGGTATATCCAATCCTTTGGTAAGGATGTCTGTAATCTGGTTTGCAGACTCCACCTTTTGAGTTCTAACCACCCCATTTAAGATTTTTTCCCTCTGATGAGACGGCTTTTATACATGGTCTCATCGTTCTTTTTGGACTTAAAATGCATTAAATATCATCAAAATACCCAAATATATGCTTGTGTTTGTTGCTTGTGTATTTTAGGTACGGATATTGAGAAAATGACAAAAGATCACAAGAATCACGCAAAAACGAACACGGGAAACGAAGCCGCACGATGAACCAAGCCCTAGTGAGGAATTTTCCAAAGAAAACCCTTGAAGATTTGAAGAATATTGAAGATTGGTCCTCCAAGTTTGAAGAATTGACACTTTATACCCTTGTATCTTCATAATTACAAGTTTGGTCCCTAAAGTTTGTCAAAATTACAAAAAGGACCCTTCACTTTGAAGAATTGGCAACTTTGGTCCTTCAACTTATGAAGACTTGTCACAAATGACCCTCCACTATTCATTTGTGCAAGATATTCCCTTGATATTTGAAGTTATGTGCAAGAATAGCCCTTGAAGATAGTAAAAATTGCATGAATGGTCCTTTAATCAACTTTGAAAAAAACCTTGGTGCCAAAAATGACAATTGCTGAAAGTTGTTATCAAAGGGGAAAGAGTTTGAAGCTATTTATTACAAAATGAAGAAAACTTAAGAGAAGGGGGACTAAACCTGCCCAGACAACAAAACCCCACCAGCCACCCACATCCTTACACGTCACCCTCCATTCCACCTCACCCATCCACGTCTGAATCCCACCACCCGTTTTTATTGTTAATAAATAACTTTTTGAAAAATGTTTATTAACTCTAAAAAGGCGCTTAACACCTACTGTTTATCACTTACACCCCTAATCACTCTAATCCCAACCAAGAACCCTAATTGGGGTTTTTATAACCACTCCATAATTAAATCCCAACTCATCCAGAAACACGATTCATGTCACCCTCATCCCATCCCACTCACAAAACAACTCACCCGTGACTCCTAGTGGGACCCCCGTCCTCCCCTGCTTCTCCATTTTTGGCAAAGAAAGTATCTTTCAGATAATCAACGAACCACAAGCCAAATCTTGGTCTCCAAGGACAAAATAAACGTCCAGGATTATCACAACACAGCTGGCATCACAAGACGCGTTTTTGACCAAGGAATCAAGTTCAAGCTGCAAGGGCATATCAGGAAATTCATTTAGCTAGGGTTCACGTTTTTTAAGTTTTCTAGGACCTTCTATGACCTTGTATAAAATGAGATGCTTGTATCTCATTTAGGTTGTTCCAGTTTTTATGTAATTTTATTTTCTTTAAATTAATGAAAAGTTTTTTAACCTACATAAAACTGTGATCCAATTTTCTTTTCAGCATTTTAAGTTTTGAAGTTGTTTTTCTTCTTGAATCCATTTTAAAATCCTCAAGTTTGTTTTTAAGTTTTCACTTGTTTTCAAAAAAATTTCAGAAACTTGTTTATTATCTTACTGCTATAAGCCATTCAATAAGCTTCTTAAAACAAGCTTATTGAATCACTTATAGCTTGTCTCTTCTCTCTTTGTTGTTTGTGGTGTGCAGGAAACAAGAAAAGGCTAAGAGGTATTCTCCTCATTTTCTTGCCATTGTGCCCAATCCAATCCAATCCCACAAGGCTCAGCATACACCCGAGTGTATTGGAGGTGGCTTATCAGCCACTGTTGGGCTTGGAAGTAAGCCCAACAAGGTAGCTCTTATTATCCTTTTTAAAATTTTAAGTTTCTGATAAAAAATGGTGTTTTATGTGATTTCTGCATGAAAGGTGTTTTAAGTGTGTTAATTTGGATTGATTCATGTTAATTTGTTATGATATGCATGTTAGAAGCATTCTTAATCAGTTTGGTAGGCTTATGGTAGCATTTGGTTTGTAAATTTTCAATTTCAGATTATTAGGGTGTGTTTGGGACTGCTATATTTTAGGTTTTGGTGACACTAATTCATGGTTATATTGGCTGAAACATACCCCATATAGGTTTCAGTGGGTTTTGGTGTGATAAAACATTGAGTTGGTAGTGTAAAAATTGAAGTTGCTTGCTTAAATTTGTTAAATCATAGCCAAATTCAGAAACTTCTCATAACTGCTTGTTTTAGCTGAATTTTGTCCACCTTCTTGCTAGATTTGTTAGATTTAGGCAGCTTATAAGGGTAGGGGTTGATTGTGTGTTGTTTGGGTGTATTGTGTAGAAGTTTGGGCCTGTTAAAACCCACCATTTTGCCAAGTGCATCAGCAAACAAGTCCATCAGACCCACAGCTACCTTTCTGAATACAGTAACTGTGATTGCCCTATTTTTGTGTTTTTTTTGTATTGTGCTTGTGTGTTTTTTAGCATAAATTGACTCCCTACACTCCACTGAGTGTAGGGGTGCCCCTCTTGTCCATTAAAACAAACTCAATCACAAGTTATAGCAAAGAATACCACCAGCCCGTTTTTTTATACTGTCAGTGGGAACTCCTTTCCCACTGATAGCCTTGTTGTAGCCACTGCTACACAAAAAGACAGAAAACAAGAAGTGTCACTTTCAGAAACCAATATTTTTGTCTTTTGTGACCTTTTTTTAGAAATAGGGTTTGATTCTTTTTGCATTATTTTTCTTTTTAAATTTCTTATTTTCTAGTATAATTTAATTTTTTGTTACTGTTCATTAGATAATTTTTAGATTATTTAGCTAATTTAATTACTTTTTAATATATCTGTTTTTGTCTTTTAGTGTAAAAAGTTTATATTTTTCAGATTTAAAATTTTTCTTAGATTTAGAATATTAATTTAAGATTTTTAGTTTAAAAATTAGTTACTGTTCACCTTTTTAATTAATTTTTATAATTAATTTAAGTTAATTAGGGTTTTAATAAAACTAGTTTTGTCATTTAGTGGGAAATTTAATATTTTTCAAGATTTTTCATTTTTCTACTGTTCATTAGAGTAAAATAGGATTTTTAAAATTGGTAGATTATTTTTAGCATTATTTAATTATTTTTTATAATTATTTTAATTCTAAAATAGTTCTTAGTAACTTAAAAATAGAAAAATAGTATTTAAAAATTATAAAAAAATACTTTTTAGTTTTTAAATAATATAAGTAAGTTATTTGTTCAATAAAATCATATTTTGGACATTTTGATTAATTATATTTAATTTTAGGGCTTTAATTAGCATTTAAAATTGAATATTTAATTAATAAAAGGTTTTAAAATATTTTTATTGGATTTTATTCCTTATTTATATTATTTTAGACTTGTTTTAGTTTAAAATAAATTCTTAGGTTGAAATTTTTATTTTTGTCGTTTTTTACGGTTTTACGTTTACGCCTTTTTCGTCATAGTTTAATTAGTTTTTGTAACCGTCTTTTCTTTCCTTTCTCATTTCTTTTCTTCTTGATCATAATCACAAACATCATATATAAACTCTTAACACAACGCACTTGCCTCCTCGAGAACGAACTCACCTAGGGTCATTCACACACGGTTTTCCTAAATCGTCGTGCACTTGCCCTATTTATTGCCTCCTTTTCCTAAAGGGGTAATTTTACTCAACATCAATTTTGGCGCCGCTGCCGGGGAGGCGTGTTGTGTTTTGGTTGAACCATTGTTGTTTTTATATATAGCCATAAAAGTATTTGTATTAATAGCACTCTATTAATACGTATTATCGTTTTTTGATTTTTGTGTGAATACTATTACTATATTGTATACGTAGAACAATAAATTTACAAGTACTCCAAATACGTGAGCAATCACAACCTTGATTCGGGATTTCATCACTCGATCATTGTATTCGAATCTCAAACCAAAGAAAAAGGCAAAAATAGATAAATACTTTCGTGAAGCTTGATTTTGATAATACAAACTATAAGGTGGGTATAAGGCGGTTGTATTTCACGACCTAAAGGAAAAAGGCTCTTAAGTGCTTCGCGCCGCCTCGTTTCCTCCGCTTGCTTGTGCGTATTTGATTTTGAGAGTGAATCGAGGGTTTTGCCGCCCAAAGTATTACTTACGTATCATATATATTTTCTTGGTTTCTATTGATTAAACCCTCTTGAACGATTTGGTGTTCCACCATCGTTCTAAAGTCATCGAAGGCGTTCACTTCACGTGATCGTTTTCATTCCTTGAGGCTTCTTTAATCGAGAGATTTGATTAAGGAGGAGATTTGTAGATTTGTGTCTACCTAATACATTCCAAAAATCAAAAAAAAAAGTAAAAACAATCAAAAACCACAAAAAATTGAAAAAGTAAAAACACCAAAAAGAATCTTCTTTGCTCGCCTTCTCGTTGTACGTGACGTTTATGCAAACTCGCTCTAAAGCAAGACGTGCTCGTAAACGAAGAAACAAATCACTCACTCCTACTAGTGAGGACTCTCCTATTGACGAACCCATTGTAGTGAAAGAAGCACCCATGGCTAATCGAACTATGATGGAGTTGCTTCAAGCACCCACCGAGGGTTATGGAGAAGCGATTGTGATTCCCGCTATCCTTGCGGAGAATTTTGAGGTTAAGACGGGTTTTTGTCCATGATTCAAAACAACAAGTTTCGAGGGGACGAAAAGGACAACCCGCATAACCACATTCACCAATTTAATCGTCTCACCGCCACATGCAAGTTTAAGGACGTCTCAAACGACTCGATTAAGATGATGATTTTTCCGTATTCCTTAGCGGGGCCCGCAAAAATTTGGTTAGAGAAAGAGCCACCCAATTCTATATTGACGTGGAAGGATCTCGTTTCAAAATTCGTGAACCAATTTTTTCCGCCCTCTAAGACTACGCACTTGAAAAACGAGATTTCAAAGTTTTCGCAAGAGTATAATGAGAGTTTTTCAACGGCTTGGAATAGGTTTAAGGAAATGTTGCACGAATGTCCTCATCATGGTTTTTCCGACTTGCATCAAATAGACACGTTTTACAATGGCTTGAACGATCATGAGCGTGATTATCTTAATGCCGCCGCGGGTGGTAATTTCTTGTGTAAGACGGTCGAGGAAGCATTGGTAATTATTGAGAATAGGTCAAAGGTGTATAGTCCTCGTAGCACGTCGAGTGTTCGTAAGGCTTCGTCTTCATCTTCACCTAGTTTGTCACACACCGTTGATGCTTGCCAAGTCGAGGCTAATTTGGAGAATAAAATTTTTGATATAGTGAAAGGCTTGTTAGTTGAGTTTAAAGTTGGTGAACAACCCGCTCCCGCTACGATTAAAGCGGTTGAGGTTTCTTGTATGTATTGTGGTGGAGCTCACGATTATTCCGAGTGCATTACCAACGGTGGTAACACTTCGAGTGCCTTCGCGGCCGCGGGAACTTATAACCAAAACGGTCAAGTTCCTCGCACTAATCAATTGACTCCACCGGGTTTTTCACCAAATCAAAATGCTAACAATTATCGAAACAATCAAGTTGGTTACCAAAGCAATCAAAGGAACAATTATAAGGGTAATAACAACTATGGGAATCAAGGGAGTAGTAGTAGTAGCCAATTGCAAAATCAAAATCAAAACCGTAATTTTCAAAATGCAAGTCAAGGTCTTCAAAATAATAAAGAACTTCCAATAGACTTTTTGAATTACGCTACTTCAAATGATAAGATTGTGGAAAACATTCAAGAGCAAATGGCTAATCAAGCTAAGGAGACGGCTAAGAACGCAAAGGAGTTAGCTAATTTCATTAAGGAAAATCTAGCCATGAGGAATGAATTGAAAAATGATTTTGCTAACCAAATTCGAGGTCAAAACAACAAGATAGAGCAAAGTCATGCTAGGCTTGAACAAAGAATTGACCAAAAAGCCGCTAGCCAAGATTTGAAGTTTAGTAGTCAAGATGCTAAGCTTAATGCCATTTTAGAAGCCGTAATGGGAAACAAAGCCTCTACTTCGGGTAGTTTGCCTAGTAACACCGTTTCAAACCTGAAGGGAGAGATGAAAGTGATTACCACACGTAGTGGTAAGGCACTTAAAGAACCGACTCCTCAACCAATTACTCCAACGGTGGAGGAAATTGAGGAAGAACCCGAGGTGGTGGTCGAAAAGGAGCATATTTCAAGCCCACAAAGTACCGCTCATGCCACACCTACGGTTGACCCATCACCCATATTGGAACCCGAGATTCCAAAGGCTATGCCTATGCCCCAACCCACACCACCCTTGCCTTACCCATCGAGACTTAGGAAGGAGAAACGACAAGAGCGCGACAACTACCAATTTGAGCTTTTTATGAAAATGTTTCGTGATTTGCACTTTAATGTGAGTTTCGCCGATGCCTTGGTCATGATGCCTCGATTTGCCGCTAACTTTAAGAGTATGTTGAACAACAAAGAAAAATTACACCAAAAGTCTAGTTGTTCGTCGGTTTATCTTAATCGCATACCTCAAAAAGTCGGTGATCCCGGTAAATTTTTGATCCCTTGTGCAATTCAAGATATGGAAGAATGCTATGACTTGGCCGATCTTGGTGCTAGCATTAATTTGATGCCACTTGCAATCTACAAGTCGCTCAATCTTCCTAATCTTACTCCTTCACGAATGTCTATTGAGTTGGCCGACCATTCCACGATTCTTGCATGTGGATTGGCGGAAGACGTTTTTGTGAAAGTGGGAAAGTTCTACTATCCCGTAGACTTTATTGTTGTTGACATCCCCACGGATCCTCAAGTTCCTCTTATTTTAGGTCGTTCGTTTTTAGATACGTCTATGGCTTTGATTGATGTGCATGCTAGAAAGATCACCTTACGTTTCAACGACGAGGAACTTGTTATAAACGCAACTCAAAATTCTCAAGTTTCTCATGTTTATTCCGTTGCTACCATAAACCTCGTTGATATGATCGACGTGGTTTGCGAGGAATTTTCACAAGAAGTTTTAGGGTTTGGTGATGAAGAAACTAGTGGCAATCCCACTATGTTAGATCCAATTCTTGATAATTCGACACCAACCTTCACTCCTTTCGAAGGTGGTGGTTTTACGTTGGAAGAATTCGATGTTCCACGTACTTGTGACGAAGACCTCGACAACTATGAGGACTTCTCGATTATCAAGGATTTTCTCAACGATTTCCCATTTCCTCCACCCGAGGAGGTTATGAGTATCGAGCCCAAATCTTCACTTGAGGAACCACCTATCCTCGAGTTGAAAGATTTACCTCCTCACCTCGAGTATGTCTATTTGGAGGAGGACGACAAGTTGCCGGTTATTATTGCGAAGGAACTTTCGAATGATGAAAAAACCGCACTTGTCGATGTTCTTAAGGACCACAAAGGGGCGATTGCGTGGAAGTTATCCGACATTAAGGGAATCGATCCCAAATTTTGTACACACAAAATATTAATGGAGGAGGATTTCAAGCCAACAATCCAAAGTCAAAGGAGGGTGAACCCCAAAATTCACGACGTCATCAAAAAGGAGGTCCTTAAACTCCTTGACGCGGGAATGATTTACCCTATTTCCGATAGCCCTTGGGTGAGTCCTATTCATTGTGTCCCTAAAAAGGGAGGGATGACCGTTGTGCCAAACGATGCCAACGAGTTAATTCCCACAAGACTCGTGACCGGATGGAGAGTGTGCATTGACTATCGTAAGTTGAATGAAGCCACTCGAAAAGACCATTTTCCCTTGCCCTTCATGGACCAAATGTTGGAGTGTCTTGCGGGAAACGATTTCTATTGCTTTTTAGATGGTTTTTCCGGTTACTTCCAAATTCCCATCGATCCTCGTGATCAAGAAAAAACTACGTTTACGTGTCCATATGGAACGTTTGCCTATCGTAGAAAGCCATTCGGACTTTGTAATGCACCGGGAACTTTTCAACGATGCATGATGGCTATTTTTCATGATATGATCGAGAAGACGATGGAAGTCTTCATGGATGACTTTTCCGTGTTTGGTGATTCCTTTACTTCGTGTTTGTCGAACCTTGAAAGAATGTTAAAACGTTGTGAGGAAACCAACCTTGTGCTCAATTGGGAAAAGTGTCATTTTATGGTTAGAAGTGGAATCGTCTTAGGGCACAAGGTCTCGAAAGCGGGGATTGAGGTAGATCAAGCTAAGGTAGACGTCATCGCCAAATTACCTCATCCCAAAACCGTCAAGGGAGTTAGGAGTTTCCTAGGCCACGCGGGCTTTTATCGACGATTCATCAAGGATTTCTCGAAGATTTCTCGACCCATTACACATCTTCTTGAAAAAGAAGCACGTTTTGTCTTTGACGAAGATTGTGTACGAGCCTTTTAGATCCTTAAGAGGAAACTTACCGAAGCTCCCATTCTTGTTGCTCCAAATTGGAACCTCCCCTTTGAGCTTATGTGTGATGCTAGTGATTACGCTATAGGGGCCGTTTTGGGGCAACGTCATGATAAGCATTTCTTGCCTATTCACTATGCTAGCAAGACGATGACCGAGGCTCAACTTAAATAAACTACAACGGAAAAGGAGTTCCTTGCCGTGGTGTATGCATTTGAGAAATTCCGACCTTACCTCGTCTTGACAAAATGCATAGTGTATACGGACCATTCGGCTATCAAGTATCTCATGGCTAAACAAGATGCAAAGCCGAGATTACTCTGTTGGATTCTCCTCCTTCAAGAATTTGATCACAAAATCGTTGACAAAAAGGGAGCCGAGAATCTAGCGGCCGATCATCTCTCTCGTTTGGAAGATCCTCACCAAAGTGTTTACGAGCCTAAGGAAATCACCGAAACATTTCCGCTTGAAACACTTGGTGTAGTGAATTCCAAACTTGATTCTTCCACCCCATGGTTTGCGGATTTTGCAAATTACCATGCGGGAAACTTCATCATTAAGGGTATGACAACTCAAGAAAAACGGAAATTCTTTCGTGATGTCAAGTTCTATTTTTGGAACGACCCTTACTTGTTTCGAACTTGTGCGGATCAAATCATCCGCCGTTGTGTATTTGGCACCGAAGCTTCTAACATCCTTAGAGCTTGCCATGAGGGACCCACGGGTGGTCACCACGGTGCTAATCTCACGGCTAAAAAGGTGTTTGATGCCGGCTTCTTTTGGCCTACTATTTACCGAGATGCACAAAATCTTGTGAAGTCTTGTGATTCATGCCAACGACAAGGAAAAGCCTCACAAAAAGATGAAATGCCACAAAATATCATTCAAGTATGTGAGATCTTTGACGTTTGGGGCATAGACTTTATGGGGCCGTTCCCATCATCTCGTGGTAATAAGTACATTCTCGTTGCGGTTGAATACCTTTCTAAGTGGGTGGAGGCGAAGGCCTTGCCCACCAATGATGCTCGTGTGGTAGTTAAGTTCTTGAAAAGTTTGTTTGCTAGGTTTGGAACCCCTCGTGCTATCATAAGCGATCGTGGAACCCATTTTTGTAATGACCAATTTGAAAGGGTTCTAAGGAAATATGGGGTTACACATCGTCTTTCTACGGCTTATCACCCACAAACGAGTGGGCAAGTCGAGGTTTCAAACCGAGCTTTGAAGAGGATCTTGGAGAGATCCGTGGGGGAAAACCGACAATCTTGGTCGGATAAGTTAGACGATGCTTTATGGGCTTTTAGGACCGCTCATAAGACACCCATTGGGTGCACTCCCTATAAGCTTGTGTATGGAAAGAATTGTCATTTGCCTATCGAGTTAGAACACAAGGCTTATTGGGCCCTAAAGCATTGTAATGATGACATGGAGACC
This sequence comes from Glebionis coronaria, assembly GCA_025667525.1. NCBI lineage: Eukaryota > Viridiplantae > Streptophyta > Magnoliopsida > Asterales > Asteraceae > Glebionis > Glebionis coronaria. The sequence continues at coordinate 629,339,081 of CM046875.1, read as the reverse complement.
GCGGGAAAACACCGGAAAATGCAATTAAATGAATTGGATGAATTGAGAGACATTGCTTATGAAAATTCATTGATTTACAAAGAGAAAACTAAAAAGTTGCATGATTCAAAAATTAAAAACCGGGTTTTTAACATTGGGGATCAAGTTTTACTTTTTAATTCAAGATTGAAAATATTTTCCGGTAAATTGAAATCCCGTTGGTCCGGTCCATTCACCGTGACTCAAGTGTTTCCTTATGGGACCATCGAGCTAGCTCAAGATGATGGTCCTAACTTCAAGGTGAATGGACATAGGTTGAAGCACTACTTTGGTGGGGAAGTTCCATCCTTGAACTACCTCGACCAAGTCACCTTCCCCAATGATAATTAGTATTGAGGGGATCGAGTCGAGCTCATGACTCGGTAATAAAAAACGAGGTGCCTCGTGGGGGAGTCCCATGCTTATCCTATGTACATATTATCGCTTTCTTAGTCTAATGTAGCTTACGTGTGGGGATTCGTGCCCTTCCAACCTTTGTTCCATGGTTGTTTGTGATATGTGGTTTTTAGATCATGATCTTCACGATTGGAGCCTCTCGTGTTCGTTTTATGGGAGCACTCGATCGTTTGCTTTGGAGACATTTCTCAATATCCATGATATATCCTTTGATGTTCTAACCTTAGGTTTTTAGCACACTTCATAAACGGCTATTAATTTAATGGTTACACCCTTTCCATGCTAGATTAGGCATTCGACTACGTCTCTAGTATGGGGGTGTTTGCACCCCTAGACTCGAAACATTGAGGACAATGTTTAACTTTAGTATGGGGGGGTGAATAGATACTTGCCTTGCCAAACCTTCACGCTTTCCAAAGTTTATCGTTTTGTTTATCGTTTTGTTGCAAAATAAGGCTAAAAATGGCCAAATTTTAAAATTTTTCTCATATTTTATAAGTGTTTGAAGACACGAATGTAGGTTTTCCGATGGCGAGAATAAGAGTAATTTTTGACTCGACCGTGCGTGTTGAGCACTTAGCTTTGATTCCTTAACTACACATTAGGCTAAGTCTCTTAAATGAGGACGAGAAATGATAGAGTTAATTATAAGTTACTATGCTAAACGTAGAGTACTCGTATTCTTTCAAAAACTCATGTGTTCTCGTTGTTTGCTTATTCTCCCTTCGCATGTAAATATTTTTTGCTTAATAAATATTGACTTAGCGGTTTAGTTGGGATTGTTGGGTTTCTAGTCTTTTCTAGTAGCTTCCGTGTAATTAAATTGGGAAGATATTAAGATATCGCCAGCGTCACGGTTTTGAAGTATTGGCAACCCGAATAATCGAAAGCTTCACCCAATAATAAGATTTCAAGTGCTCACCTAAATCAAGCAAACAATTTGAAGCCCCACAAGGCCTAAAATCTATGCAAAATTGAAGTGAATCAAGCCTTAATCTTCGAAGCTTTAAAGATCCAAAATTCGCTTTAGCGTGAGGATATACGTCTTTGGCTAATAAAACCACCGATGAGGCGGATAATAAAAGGCAAGGCAAGACCGAAGTCATAATAAAAGCTTCATGGCGAAGTTGAATAAAAGATGGAGGTAAACCAAAGATAATAAGGCCCTTCCGTTAGGGGGCGTATAAAAGTCTTGGTAATAAGTCTCATGTTCAAAACCGTTATAAAACCGTGTTTATCGATTCTTCTTGTCAACTTAATTTTTTAACATCGTTGTCTATTAGGAGGGGTTATTGATTTGATGGTCTTAGTTACACCGTTAGGACTCTATTTTTAGACCTAAATCTCTATTATCGCATAAGTCAAACAATGTATCCTCGTGAAACATTCAAGACAAAATAAAATATAAGAGATACAACTTAGGAATAATGGGAGAATAAGTACGTGATTAGGGCATATGAGTAGTGTTAGCATTACTAACTTATAATAACAATGATCTCGTTGCACGCTTAGCATGGAATTGAAGTGAAAATCGAGGACGACGAAATTATTTCTAACGAAGCATTCACGTGTTCTTATTCTATGAACCTAAACGTCCCAATTTGCGATGAAAATCATACATTATGTCTATAACACAAGTAGTAGCAATAGTAGTATTAATAGTAGCTAGTTTATCATTTCAATAAAGTGAATAAAAATGAATTTTGGAGATGCTACGATACTTTATTCTAGCATTGCGTGAGGGCACGGCAATGGTTTAGTATGGGGGAGTGATGAGACGGCTTTTATACATGGTCTCATCGTTCTTTTTGGACTTAAAATGCATTAAATATCATCAAAATACCCAAATATATGCTTGTGTTTGTTGCTTGTGTATTTTAGGTACGGATATTGAGAAAATGACAAAATATCACAAGAATCACGCAAAAACGAACACGGGAAACGAAGCCGCACGATGAACCAAGCCCTAGTGAGGAATTTTCCAAAGAAAACCCTTGAAGATTTGAAGAATATTGAAGATTGGTCCTCCAAGTTTGAAGAATTGACACTTTATACCCTTGTATCTTCATAATTACAAGTTTGGTCCCTAAAGTTTGTCAAAATTACAAAAAGGACCCTTCACTTTGAAGAATTGGCAACTTTGGTCCTTCAACTTATGAAGACTTGTCACAAATGACCCTCCACTATTCATTTGTGCAAGATATTCCCTTGATATTTGAAGTTATGTGCAAGAATAGCCCTTGAAGATAGTAAAAATTGCATGAATGGTCCTTTAATCAACTTTGAAAAAAACCTTGGTGCCAAAAATGACAATTGCTGAAAGTTGTTATCAAAGGGGAAAGAGTTTGAAGCTATTTATTACAAAATGAAGAAAACTTAAGAGAAGGGGGACTAAACCTGCCCAGACAACAAAACCCCACCAGCCACCCACATCCTTACACGTCACCCTCCATTCCACCTCACCCATCCACGTCTGAATCCCACCACCCGTTTTTATTGTTAATAAATAACTTTTTGAAAAATGTTTATTAACTCTAAAAAGGCGCTTAACACCTACTGTTTATCACTTACACCCCTAATCACTCTAATCCCAGCCAAGAACCCTAATTGGGGTTTTTATAACCACTCCATAATTAAATCCCAACTCATCCAGAAACACGATTCATGTCACCCTCATCCCATCCCACTCACAAAACAACTCACCCGTGACTCCTAGTGGGACCCCCGTCCTCCCCTGCTTCTCCATTTTTGGCAAAGAAAGTATCTTTCAGATAATCAACGAACCACAAGCCAAATCTTGGTCTCCAAGGACCAAATAAACGTCCAGGATTATCACAACACAGCTGGCATCACAAGACGCGTTTTTGACCAAGGAATCAAGTTCAAGCTGCAAGGGCATATCAGGAAATTCATTTAGCGGGTTCACGTTTTTTAAGTTTTCTAGGACCTTCTATGACCTTGTATAAAATGAGATGCTTGTATCTCATTTAGGTTGTTCCAGTTTTTATGTAATTTTATTTTCTTTAAATTAATGAAAAGTTTTTTAACCTACATAAAACTGTGATCCAATTTTCTTTTCAGCATTTTAAGTTTTGAAGTTGTTTTTCTTCTTGAATCCATTTTAAAATCCTCAAGTTTGTTTTTAAGTTTTCACTTGTTTTCAAAAAATTTTCAGAAACTTGTTTATTATCTTACTGCTATAAGCCATTCAATAAGCTTCTTAAAACAAGCTTATTGAATCACTTATAGCTTGTCTCTTCTCTCTTTGTTGTTTGTGGTGTGCAGGAAACAAGAAAAGGCTAAGAGGTATTCTCCTCATTTTCTTGCCATTGTGCCCAATCCAATCCAATCCCACAAGGCTCAGCATACACCCGAGTGTATTGGAGGTGGCTTATCAGCCACTGTTGGGCTTGGAAGTAAGCCCAACAAGGTAGCTCTTATTATCCTTTTTAAAATTTTAAGTTTCTGATAAAAAATGGTGTTTTATGTGATTTCTGCATGAAAGGTGTTTTAAGTGTGTTAATTTGGATTGATTCATGTTAATTTGTTATGATATGCATGTTAGAAGCATTCTTAATCAGTTTGGTAGGCTTATGGTAGCATTTGGTTTGTAAATTTTCAATTTCAGATTATTAGGGTGTGTTTGGGACTGCTATATTTTAGGTTTTGGTGACACTAATTCATGGTTATATTGGCTGAAACATACCCCATATAGGTTTCAGTGGGTTTTGGTGTGATAAAACATTGAGTTGGTAGTGTAAAAATTGAAGTTGCTTGCTTAAATTTGTTAAATCATAGCCAAATTCAGAAACTTCTCATAACTGCTTGTTTTAGCTGAATTTTGTCCACCTTCTTGCTAGATTTGTTAGATTTAGGCAGCTTATAAGGGTAGGGGTTGATTGTGTGTTGTTTGGGTGTATTGTGTAGAAGTTTGGGCCTGTTAAAACCCACCATTTTGCCAAGTGCATCAGCAAACAAGTCCATCAGACCCACAGCTACCTTTCTGAATACAGTAACTGTGATTGCCCTATTTTTGTGTTTTTTTTGTATTGTGCTTGTGTGTTTTTTAGCATAAATTGACTCCCTACACTCCACTGAGTGTAGGGGTGCCCCTCTTGTCCATTAAAACAAACTCAATCACAAGTTATAGCAAAGAATACCACCAGCCCGTTTTTTTATACTGTCAGTGGGAACTCCTTTCCCACTGATAGCCTTGTTGTAGCCACTGCTACACAAAAAGACAGAAAACAAGAAGTGTCACTTTCAGAAACCAATATTTTTGTCTTTTGTGACCTTTTTTTAGAAATAGGGTTTGATTCTTTTTGCATTATTTTTCTTTTTAAATTTCTTATTTTCTAGTATAATTTAATTTTTTGTTACTGTTCATTAGATAATTTTTAGATTATTTAGCTAATTTAATTACTTTTTAATATATCTGTTTTTGTCTTTTAGTGTAAAAAGTTTATATTTTTCAGATTTAAAATTTTTCTTAGATTTAGAATATTAATGTAAGATTTTTAGTTTAAAAATTAGTTACTGTTCACCTTTTTAATTAATTTTTATAATTAATTTAAGTTAATTAGGGTTTTAATAAAACTAGTTTTGTCATTTAGTGGGAAATTTAATATTTTTCAAGATTTTTCATTTTTCTACTGTTCATTAGAGTAAAATAGGATTTTTAAAATTGGTAGATTATTTTTAGCATTATTTAATTATTTTTTATAATTATTTTAATTCTAAAATAGTTCTTAGTAACTTAAAAATAGAAAAATAGTATTTAAAAATTATAAAAAAATACTTTTTAGTTTTTAAATAATATAAGTAAGTTATTTGTTCAATAAAATCATATTTTGGACATTTTGATTAATTATATTTAATTTTAGGGCTTTAATTAGCATTTAAAATTGAATATTTAATTAATAAAAGGTTTTAAAATATTTTTATTGGATTTTATTCCTTATTTATATTATTTTAGACTTGTTTTAGTTTAAAATAAATTCTTAGGTTGAAATTTTTATTTTTGTCGTTTTTTACGGTTTTACGTTTACGCCTTTTTCGTCATAGTTTAATTAGTTTTTGTAACCGTCTTTTCTTTCCTTTCTCATTTCTTTTCTTCTTGATCATAATCACAAACATCATATATCAACTCTTAACACAACGCACTTGCCTCCTCGAGAACGAACTCACCTAGGGTCATTCACACACGGTTTTCCTAAATCGTCGTGCACTTGCCCTATTTATTGCCTCCTTTTCCTAAAGGGGTAATTTTACTCAACATCACCCTCACAAAGTGAAGGTCAATCTCAAGGTGTTTAGTTCTCTCATGGAATACAGGATTGGCAGCAATCTTAATTGCTGAATTGCTGTCACAATGTAGACCCACAAGCAAAAAATCACTACAACTCAAATCTTTTAAAAATTTTAGGATCCAAATGACTTCACTAGTCACAGCTGCAAGAGCTCTATACTCAGCCTCCGCCGAGGATTTAGAGAGAGTGATTTGTTTCTTACTTTTCCATGAGACAAGGTTATCATTCATGAAAACACAATAACCAGTAACTGACTTTCTAGTAACAATGCATTTAGCCCAATCAGCATCTGAGAAGGCTTTAAGGGTCACACTTGGGTGTTTTTTAACATGAATACCCAGACCAGGTGAACCCTTCAAGTATCTAAGAATTTTAAAAGCAATCTTTAAATGAGATCTTAAGGGTGAGTGTATGAATTGACTAAGACAATGAACATCATATGAGATGTCAGGTCTGGTATTGGTGAGATATATAAGCTTACCCATAAGCTTCTGATAGTCCACAATATTTTTCAACAAAGGATCAGTATCAGATGGTTCATTGGTAATGGACAATTTTGACACCAAAGGTGTATTGGAAGGTTTGCAAGCAAGCATTCTATATTCAGACAAAAGGTCAAGGACATAATTTCTTTGATTTAAACAAACTCCATCATTGGTATCAACAACTTCAATCCCCAAAAAGTATTGCAATTTTCCCAAATCTTTAATTCTGAATTTGCTTTTCAAAAACATTTTGAAGTTATCTATTTCTTTCTTGTTATTCCCAGTAACAATAATGTCATCCACATAAACAAGAACAACTATGAAACATTTATCACAATGCTTAGTATAAAGAGAGTAATCAGATTTGCTTTGCACAGAACCATTTTGAATCAAAACAGATGTGAGTTTAGCATTCCACTGTCTAGGAGACTGCTTCAATCCATAAAAAGACTTCTTAAGCCTACAAACAAGTTTAGGATTACCAGAGTAAAATCCTTGAGGGGGTTTCATGTAAACAGTCTCATCTAATTCACCATACAAGAAAGCATTATTAATGTCCAATTGGTATAAAGTCCAAGATTGATTAACAACTAGGTTAATTAGGCATCTAACAGACACCATTTTAACAACAGGAGAGAAAGTTTCCTCATAATCTATTCCTTCCTTTTGACCACACCCCATGGCAACAAGTCTGGCCTTATACCTTTCAATCTCACCACTGGATTTGAACTTAAGTTTCCAAACCCACTTAGTTTTTAAAGCAGTCCTACCAACAGGCAATTCAACTAAGTCTCATGTGTCTTTTTTAAGCAAAGCAGCAAATTCAACATACATAGCATCAATCCACTCAGGACTTTGACAAGCTTAAAAAAAATTCCTAGGTTCACTACTCTTATTTAACTGAGTAACAAAGCACAACATATCTCCTTTAATGTTGGAATACCCAACAAATTTTTCAATCCCATACTTAACCTTGGAATTAACAATAAAATCATTATAATTTTTTGGAAAAACAGAAGGTCTAGAAGACCTTCTCAAACCCTGGTCATCCTGAGCATTTGTATTAGAAATACCACCCAAGTTTTGTCCATACAAGGGAAGACTTGGGTGGATTTCCAAATTTCCTTCAGATACTTGAATTTCATCAAGTGTGGCAGCCTCAATGTCACTTGGACTGGCATCTGTGGTATCATTGCTAGAAGCAATGTGTCCACTGTCACCTAGACCCAAGTGTGGGCTACTATCACTTTGTGACTTACTGCCACCATTATGATCATTTGTAACTCTCTCCTCATCATCAGGAAGCTCAGGATTTTCCAAATCAAAAAAGGTCAAAACTTTATTATTTAAACATCAACATCTTGGTTTTTATTCTTCTTATTCAAAACGGTATCTTTAAAAGGGATAATGGACTCAAAAACTTAACATCTCTAGAAACAAAGAACTGATGTCTATCAAGACTATAAAGTTTATAACCCTATTGCAAATTAGAAAAACCCATCATAACACTTTTTTCAGATCTACTGGTGAGTTTATCATGACTATTCAAGATAGTAGCAAAACAAAGACATCCAAAGGTCCTACTATGAGAGAGATTAGGAGGTGTGTTATACATCATCTCATAAGGAGATCTACCATTTAGGACAGAAGAGGGTAATCTGTTGATAAGATAAGTAGCAGTTAGAATGCATTCAGTCCAAAACCTTAAGGGTATTCCCCCTGAAACATAAGGCATCTTGTCACATTAAGAAGGTGCCTATGTTTCCTTTCAACCATCCCATTTTGTTGTGGAGTATATGCACAAGATGTTTGATGTAAAATCCCTTTGGTGTGACAGAAGGTTTGAAAGCTATGATTGACAAATTCAGTCCCATTGTCACTTCTGAAAATTTTAACTTCTCTTTCAAATTGGTTTTTTAGAAGGTTACAAAAGATCTCAATAGATTTGCCAACTTCATCTTTGGTTTTTAACAAATAGACCCAAACAGCTCTTGTGTAATCATCCACAATGGTCAAAAAATACCTATGACCCGTATGACTGGTCACCCTATATGGTCCCCACAGATCCAAATGTACTAACTCACCAAGAATTTTTGTTTTGTGTTCACTTAATGGAAATGGTTCTCTAGTTTGTTTAGCCCTTTGGCAGATTTCACAAAACTCATTTTGATCAACAGAACTAATTTTCAAAGAGTTTTTTAGTACATTCAAAGCTGAGTCAGCAGGGTGACCTAATCTATAATGCCAATCATGTTTAGACAAAGAGTAAGCAATCACATGGGAATCATTAACACACTTGTTACCTTCTACATCTAAATAGTATAAACCACCACATTGTCTACCAGTCCCCAAGATTTTTTTGAGATTGAAATCCTGATTCACAAAGAAACATTTGTTCTCATCAAAGACAACTAAACTTTTGTTATCCTTAGCTAATTTGTGAACAGACACCAAAGTGACACAATAATCAAGAATAACAAGCACATCAAACAACACAAGTCCATTAGAAAGTTTGAGGTTTCCAATTTTAGAGATGATAGCTTCAGTCCCATTGGGATGAGCCACCTTAATGTTAAGGTGAGAAATATCAAAAATATTTTCCAATTCGGAATCATCATTGGTCATGTGTTGATTAGCCCCAGAATCAACAACCTTCCCATTATACCCAAGTTTGGACTTGATGTTGGTGTTAGAACAAAAAAACTTTTCAAAGTTATCATTAAAATTTTTACTATTGTTAAGGTAAATACCTACCATATTGGCATGAACATTTCTAGAGTCACTAGTGGATCCCTTGTTCTCTTTAAACATAGAGAGTAAGGTAGCAAGTTGCTCATCACTGAAGCCAGATGAAGAGGATGTTCCCACAGAATTGTTGGAAACATTTTTATCCTTATTACCTTGACCCCCCCTTTTTCTTACCAAAGTCAGGAGGGTAACCAATAATTTTGAAGCACCTATCAATAGTGTGGCCATTATACCCACAATTTTCACAAACCACGTCAGAGTTACTATTACCATAAGGTCTAAACACAAAATTGTTAGGAACATTAGGTCTAAATCCAGTGGTGGGAGTGTTAGGTCTGAAACCTTCATTTTTGCCAGGGTTAGGTCTAAAGTTACCATTGCTGAAATTTCCATGGTTATTGGTCTGATTTCTTTGAGTATTGTTTCTAGCAGGCCCATTAGAAAAGAAGGCTGATGTCTGAGTCCTCTGAGAGGAACCACCAAGAGTACCAGATGCTAACCTGTGAGATTCCTCACTGGAAATTATAGCATATGCACCTTTAACATCAGGCAAGGTTTCCCTAGAGAGAATAAAGCTTCTAATGCTCATGTAAGAATCATCCAAACCCATCAAGAATTGCATAAGTTTTAACAACTGATTATGTTTTTTAAATTCACCAGAAGCAGAACTCACACAATTAGGCAACTCAATCATAGCATCATACTGTTTCCAATAAGCATTCAATTTGTGATAATAATAAGACAAATTAGTCCCATTTTGCTTTATTGTGTTGATCTTGTGATGAAGATTAAAAATGACAGACCCATCAACTTTATGGTAAGTTTCTTTCAATTCATTCCAAACATGCTTAGCTCTTTTTGAAAAAATTTGACCAACGAATAATTCCTCAGAGATTGAGTTCAAAATCTACCCAAGAACCACAACATTGACTCTATCCCATTGTTTTCCCAAAACTTCATCAGTTATGGATCTTTTACAAGAACCATAAATAAAACCAATTTTGTTTTTACCTTCTAAAGCTAACAGCATAGCATTGGCCCAAACCTGGTAATTTTTAGTACCTTTAAGTTTAACACTCACAACAGTCAACACAGCAGTATCATTGGGGTGCAAATGTAAAGGGTCACTCAAATCCAACTTACTAATGAGTGTGACTGGATCAGTCACACTCAATGTCTCATCGTCACCATGAACAGACTCATTAACATGATCAGTCATGGTGAAGGGTAAAAAAAGGTATTAAAATAACTCACAACACTGTAAACTAAGTTCCCAGGCTTCCAAACCACTCAAGGGTGGTAGGTCAAGGGCAAGCAATGAGTGAGGATCTAGTAATAATAGGTCAGAAATAAAAAGACAACCAACCCAAGAACAAAAACAAATAAAATAGCAAATAAAGAAGAGAGTTGAGAGGTGTTACAGTGATACCCAACAAAGCACGATCGAACTGATATATCTAGATTCACTTAGTCTAGATGATATCAGAACCTCCAATGACAAACCCTAATTTTTTCCTTCAAGGGAAAAAAATAGGGAAGATCAACCAGCAAGCAAATCACCCACCAACGTAGTGAAAGATCACCAAGAACCACAATATCCACCCACAAACAGTAAACCCTAATTTTTTTGAAAAATTAGGGGTTTTCCACTTATGAGGTAGATAATGTCACAAGAGTCCCAAAAACACCAACAATGAGTCACCGGAACCTTTGAATTGAAAGAACCCCCAAAAAAAGTCAAACCCTACTTTTTTTAAAAATTGGGGGTTTTGTAAATCGAGAGAGTATAAAGCTATTTCAATAGCAGAATCAAAGAGAAATCAGTTTATAAAGCTAGTATTAAAGAGAAACCCAAAAAAGTATTATAAAACAATTTTTTACACAATAACAAAGTCATATTCATAAACCTGGTTCTGATACCATGAAGAAAAACAAGATCTAATGATTCAAAGTACTTCTATTAACATAGAAAAACTGATAACCAAAAGAGAGAGTTTATAAAACACATCCACACAGTTTAGAACTAGTGTGGATCTATTACTAAATTGATAATAGTCTTACAAATCCAATAAAGATAAATCAACAAGATGAAATAACCCAGAAACGAAGAATGAAATGTGTGGCCGCCATTGATGGCTGCACAAAAGAAACACACATACAAACTTAACCCTAACTCAAAATGAGTTAGGGTATTATACAAACAAAACAAAGCAACGGTCTTCTAAACCCAATGGGCCTTCAAGCCTAACTCCTTCAACGTTATAAAACTTTAAAAACCAATACTCCACTTTTAGTCCCAGAAATAACACAAAAGGCAACATTAGTCCTTATACTTTGAATATCAGATTATCACAAGGATTTTAACAGTACTCTAAGTTTTATAACCATAACAATAATATATTAATATAGTATTTAAGTGCCTATTAATTCCTTTTATATAATACATTAAAGTTTAATTTGAAAACTTGAAAAGTGACAACTTAACAATGGTCTTCAAATGGGTGGGGATTTTGACGTCATTAGAAGTAACAATACAACTTTAGTAACGCTCGTTTATGTTTATGTATGATCGTTTATGTTCATTTATGTTCTGTTCGTTTAATTTATTAATAAACGAACATGAACAAGTTCAAATATAAATAAATGAACATGAACAACAATTTTTGTTCGATTATGTGTGCGTGTTTGTTTATTTGTTCGACTAAAAGTAAGTAAACGAACACGAACATACCTCCATTTGCATTCGGCGGGTTTGATTACAACCCTAGAGAAAAATCTGCACAACAAGAAAACATTTGTAGGGTCGTAAATGAATCAAACACCCAGGGACGGAGCCAGGATTTAAAGTTAAGGGGGGCCAGATTTTTTTGACGATAACAATAATAACTAACGACAAATATCGATATATCCTATAAAAGAACCATTAGATTCACTACAAATAATACAATGATGCATGAAAATTAAATCAAACTCTACACTCGTTATTTTTCTTCCTTTTTGTTTTGTACATACGAAGATTTACTCTTCGTCTTATGATAGTATGAGAAAAATTAGTCTGACAAATGATGAAACAGCTAAATATCAAATTTGATGTGTTTTCTTAACGTTATATTGATTATTCTATCTATTCAATTTTTTCTACATATTTTTATAATATTCACTTTATATCTGAATCAATTAGAAAGAGATGTTAGAGAATGGAAATGATATTTGATTATTGGAAAACAGAATTAATTAATGTTTTTAAAACTCGATGTGTTCTCAAATAAGGAGTGATTCTAAACCATTTATGTGGCGTTTACTACTTTAGTACATTTTCTTTGATATAAAAAAGGATTATGTGAGATATTTCAAAGAATTCTATCATTTTTAAGATTGTTCTTATCATTACATGTATTGTTTTATACTTTTATTATCCCTAAACACAGACCTTAAGCATATATATAAAATTATGATTAAATTCGTCAGTTATTAAATGTTAAAGGGTTGGACTAAAACTTTACATCTAGTTAGGGTCAGAAAGTAAAAACTATATCTTGGGCCCACAAATAAACATACTTTAGTCGTCTTCCTCATCAAAATAACAGCAAACACAATCTCTGTTTTTCTTTTCATGTATAAAATGGATGTTCACTGTCATAAAAACAACCTAAGAGCTGACCAGTTAGGGGGGGCCGAGCACCCGCTAGCCCCCCTACTGTCTCCGCCTCTGCAAACACGAAAATAGGTATATTTGTGTTCGTTTATATAATTTTAGCTGAACAAATAAATAAACGCGAAGAGCCTAACCTGACAAAAACTTTTGTTCGTGTTCATTTGTTTAGATTTGAACTTGTTCATGTTCATTTATTAATAACTTAAACAAACATAAATAAATATATACAATCATATATAAACCTAAACGGACATAAACAAGCGCACATTAAAAGTTGTTATTTTAATATCCCTCCTTTTGTGAAATCCCGAGTTTGATGTGGCTTAGGCCTGATATAAGATTCAGGGTCCAGGAATACAAGTTAGAGTGCCAATGCAACTCGTCTTAGTTTACTTCATGTGTATTAGTTATCTTCCAACATTATTAGACAATTATATGGTTAAATAAAGTGCAATCCTAGTTTTAGTCTAACGCGTCTAGGTTAGTCTATATATACCCATTGGAACGAATTGGAGTTTTGTGTTAGTTTTTCTTCAATAAAAATTGTGCATTTGACAGTAACATACCTGGTGTCGTGTTCTTAATTTTTGCTTATTGTGTCTTGCTTCTGTTATAAGAACTTTGATAACCCACAATTGGTGTTAGAGATTGAGAAGAGAGTTAGCTGTTGATCCTAAACTCAGATCTTAAACCTTAGCTTGTTTAAGGGTTGTGGTAGAAAGAATGAATTCAAACTAACACTAGAGAAACTTTGCAATACACAAAGTAACTAAATAAGATGCGGAAAATAGTGTTTAGAACAAGAACAAGTATTTAAATCAAACGTTGAACTTTAATATATCAAAGATATACGAATACCCAATAATGATATTAGGGTTCTATAACCTTAAAGTATGAAATGAAATGAACATAAAGAGATATATAAAACATGAAAACCTAATGAGTCCTTTTATAGCACAAGAACTCATGTACAACATCACTACTAAAAAACTTGGAAACTATTCTGGAGTAGTTACAGAAACGCGCTAATATCTCTTCCAAGTTTATCTTTGTAGCATGGCCATTGACTTCTAGCAGGGGAACCAATCCCCCTGTTTTTGTTATTCAGCAGGGGGAACTTACTCTAGCAGGGGGAACTCTGACCTACCAGCAGGGGGAACTAATACTCATACATTTATTCCCAACAATCCTCCCCTAAACTTGTGCTTTCATCTAAATTTTATGTTTTTGAATAAATGTTGGTTGATGAGGATGCTTACAAACTTCCTGGCCAAAGTTGACTATAAACAAACCTAACTAGATCATAAGCAACAGGCTCCTTAGCATCCACAATCAAGTCAGTCTGTGCCATCTTCTTCAAGGTTGCTTGGGTGAAAGGATAATAACGATTGTTGAGCAACTAGACACCTACACCTTTATGGCCACCTCATAGACACCAGAATTTGTAAACAGCTTCCAATACTACATCTTTGCCCCATTCAGTGACTCAAAGAGAGGATCATTCAACTCATGCTCATACATCCTGTGCATGCTATCCCAAATCACCCAGTCTTTCTCTACACCATCCATAGTAGGAGGATTTGTAGCAAATGCCCCTTTCAGAATCTTCCATAGATCATCTAAGTCTTCTCTATCCAATATTTGAAATAACAGATCTAGGCTTAGAAAGGTTTGTGCTGTGTTGTCAGCCCTAGTAAGTTTCCAACAGGACATACCTTTATGCTCATGAACTGCATACTCTATTATAGTGTACTTCTTCTCAAAGTCACTTGGTACAATTTCATCATTCTCCTCCAAAATCAAATGTTGATCTATTTCTTCATTGGAAGGATGCTGACTTTCCTTAGTGACTGTACCAATATTTTCCATCCTCTTCAATCTTTTCTCTGCTCTTTGTGAGTTAAGAACAGATCTTTCACCTGCCAATGAGGATCCACCTGCTTCTTCTTCTGCCTTTCTTTTTCTAGCCTCCCTGGCTTTCTGTACCATTTCCTCTTTCCTCTTCATATACTCAACATCTTCAGTAGTACCTATACCAATGAGACCCTCAATATTTGTCTCCTTTAGTACTGGCATGGCTGCCTTCTCTATCTCATCAAAAGTCATACCCTTGAAGTGAGCATCCGTCCACCTCTTGAATCTTTTAAGCATAACCTTGTAATGTGCCAGCCTCCCCTTTTCAGACTTCAAGTACTTTTTCTTATGAATTTGGCTTACTTTTCTTTCCAAGTGTTCTTTTTGAAAGTTGAAGATCAGAAGAGTCAGTTCATACCTTTCTTCCAAAGGAGCATTCACTAAATCCTTGTCCCATTGTTCCAGAAACTCCTTAACATGAGGTACCCTGTCATTCAGCTCTCTATGCATTATTTCAACATGTTTAAGTATTTCTCTAGGCGTCATTTGTACCTGTTTCTGTTCCAGTTGTGCCTCCTTTCTCATCTTTTTCATTCTCTGTTCTTGCATATGTAGCTCTTCTCCATTTACTCTTAGAGCTACAAGTTCATCATGTTCAGATTGTGCCCTTAGTTGTTCAGGTGTTTTATGCTTGTACTTCCTCTTAGACTGTTCAATCATCTTCCCCTTTCTTTTATCTTTTGGATCCACTGCTGGTTTTTCTTTGGAAGCAGTCTCTCTAATCTTTATCCCCTTCTGAGCTGGTTGTCTCATTTTCCTTGTAAAGGTTTGAGAAAAAGCTGCTTTTGATGGTGTAATAGTAATAGTAGGGGGATTACTTACAGCAGGGGGAATATTGCTAGCAAGGGAATCTTTTGTTGTAGCAGGGGCTTCTTCTTGATGACCCAAATTTAGCAATGTCTGGGCTATATCTTTTGTTGCACTCCCCTTGTCACTCCCCTTCTCATCACTAACTACTTTCTCTTTACCAAGTTCTTGGTCACTTGGAAAAGCATACTACTGAGTAGACTCATCTGTTTGAGGTACTTCCTCCCCTTTGGAAGCATCCTCATCTGTGCAAATGGTCAGCTTTGGTCTTCTCCTCCCCTCAAGTGTAGCAAGTATGGTCTTCAAGCTATTAATGACTAAACCCTGCTATTTGACAATTTGTACCAGTTGTGTATTCTGCTTTTTCAAGCTCATACACATAGTCATTAATTCTAATAAGGATAGTGGTTTCAGGCTGCTCTCAACCGTAGAAGGAGATTGCTCTCCCTTTTGGGTATCACTGAGTGAGGGAGAGGACTTACTTATGGTGTCACTAGCCTGCTCACCCCTTGGGGTTGAGACAGTAGTGGCAGCCAAACCCCTAGTATGCTCCAAACCCTTGGAGACTCTCCTCTCTGCTACTTGTGAAGGATCACTAGGCAAGGGAGACCTAACAAACCTAGTTTTGGTTCTCCTTTCTTGTTGTGGGTTGGCAGAGGGAAGTTGGATAGCAGGGGCATTAGTAGCAGGGGCATCAGGAAGAGTGGTTTAGGCTGCTCTTGGTTTAGAAGCAGCTTCTCTTATGATCTGGTTCATCATAGTTTGAGTAAGGGGAACTGCCCTGCCAGAAAATTGTGGAGTGGGTGCTGCAAGAGTGGTGAATAGTTTGGTTGTATAGGGGTTAGCTTCAAAATGATCTTTGTGACGAATTTTACCATGTTGCCTCATATCCAACAAACTTCTATAAACCTTGGATACATACAAAATTTTGAATTGCTTGTAACATTTTTGACCATACCCTCAAAAATCATTTGAGAAAAACAATATTTTAACCCTGTTGCCAAGCAAATCAGAGCAGAAGCAACTTGACTCCCAAATTCATTTAAAGCTGTAGTTTTAGATGATAAGCATTGCAAAATAGTGTGAATCAAATACTTCCAATAGGGTGCAAACTGATCTTTAGCAAACTTACATTTTTATTAACAGAAATGTTGTACCCCAAGTTTGTGAGACCCTCAAAAATTTCAACCTCTGGTAAGGTAACCACCCCACCATCATCATTCAAGACTAATTTGTCTCGAATGGAGGCAAGTGTAACCACCTTGGGATGGCCATCAACTAGGCTCTTAATTGTTACCTCTCCATCCACTGTTTCAGTCATGGCATTAGACCAAAATTGTTGGATGTGTGAGGTGTAAATCCTAGGACTAAGTACAAGAGCTAACCTGAAATAGCTAGATTTAAGGTAAGCAACAACATCAATGAGTTCAACAGGCTCCTTAGATAAAATAGCAATTTGGTTATGGTTAGGAGCGATTTTGAGAGACATGGAAGACATTTTGAAGAATTTAAAGGTTTATATTTTGAAAAAGTAGTGGGATATGATCGACAGAGTGAATTAGGCCTGCTAGCTAAGGGGATTGATTTTATATAGGCGAAGTAAAGGACGGTGATTGGACCAAATTATCAATTTGCAAAAAGATCAGAAATAAATCTTGTTAAGAAAGTGACTTATTTGAAATAATAATAAAAAGGTTACCAATCAGCGAAGAAAGCGCCTTAAATATATTTTGAAATTAATAAAATATTCCCTAACCAAAAAGTTAGCAAGCAAGCCCAACGGCTATAAGCAGGGCAACGGTATTGTCGGTCAACGGTCAAACAGGGGAAAGTTTTGCAAAGCAGGGGAAAGTTATACTAGCAGGGGTATCAAAAATTAAAGCAGGGGAAACGATCCTAAGGGTATTACACTTAGCCTGAATAGATCAACGCTAAACAGCTCTGCTCTAATGCACACCCTTGCATAAACAAGCCAGACACATAGAATCTCAAGAGTCCTCCATTCAGCAAAGTCCCAAACAGAAAAAGTTAACATATAAGCAATCCTACACCTAGGCAGCCCATTAAAATAAGCATACCCAGGACTCTATCCCTACCATTTCCTTGCTATGGTTAATTGGTCTTGGCAATATGCACTCAAAAGTATTAGATTAGGCAGCAAGTTGCTCAATCAAGAATTATAAGTACATATTGCAGTGCCTCAAGGTTTCAGAACTCCAAAAAGCTTTGTAGCAAGTCTTCATTGTCCCAAACCCTTACTCACCAGTGGATATGATCTAGAATCATATATGAGTATCCTAAGGATACCCTGAATCCTAAAGGTGTGACCTAACCTCCCCTGAAACATAAAGCATATACCTGATCTTCCCATAATATAGTATGCTCCATTATGATCTCTGCATTGTTAGTCTAAAACCACATATAACCACTTATAAAAGGAACAAAACCAAACAAGAGAAAAACTCTTAGCAGGGGAAATTTCCTAGCAGGGGGATTAACCCTAGCAGGGGAAACTTTGTTCAGAAGCAGTTGAATAAAGAATGATGGAAAAAGTGACTAACACATGTACAACAACATCAATAATACAATCCTGATTACACAAGACATTTCAGACATCTAATTTTAGGGAGTGATCATTCCAATACTTGCATCCAAGTACTAAAACCTCCCTATGTCAAAAGCTTTTATCAAAAGATCAACAACATTAAGTTCTGTGTCAATTGCCTCTGGGACAATTAATCCTTTTTCAAAACAATCTCTAATAAAATGATGTCTGATTTCAATATGCTTAGTCTTAGTATGAAAAACAGGATTTTTAATTATGCAGATTGTGCTGTTATTGTCAATAAATATCTTGGTTTTAAGTAAATTGTACCCATAATCAAGCAGCTGATTCTGAATCCAAAGAACTTGTCCACAACATGCAACAACTGCCACATATTCAGCTTCAGTTGTGGAAGTTGCAAGAATAGTTTGCTTTTTACACTATCAAGATATAAACCTGCTTCCCAAAAACTGACATCCACCTGTAGTATACTTCCTATCATTGTTGTCACCAACATAGTCAGTATCTGAATAGGCCACTAGATCAAATGGTGACTCCTTAGGATACCAAAGTCCTAAAGTTGGATGACACTTCAGATACCTAAATATTCTCTTCACAACAAACAGATGACACTTTGTGGGTGTCACTTGGTATCTTGCACATAAGCAGACTACAAACATGATGTCGGGTCTTGAAGCTGTAAGGTACATGAGAGATCCAATCATGGACCTACAGTGTCTGACATCAATGGGTTTGCCTGGGCCATCTTTTCCCCAAGGATTATCTTTATCCATGGGAGTGGAGACTTTCTTTCCTTCACACATTCCAAATTTCTTCACAATTTCAGCAACATACTTGTCTTATGAGACGAAGATCCCATCTTTCCTCTGCTGAACTTGTAACCCCAGGAAAAAGTTAAGTTCACCCATGTCACTCATTTGGAATTTATCCTGCGTCAACTTGGCAGACTCTTTGCTAAGCAGAGAGTTTGTGGATCCAAAAATAATGTCATCCACATATACTTGCACCAAAAGAAAGTCACCCTTGTGTTTCTTGATAAACAGGGTTTGGTTAATTTTCCCCCTGTTGAAGCCATTATCCAACATGTATTTAGAGAGAGTTCAATACCAGGCCCTAGGGGCTTGATGAAGCCCATACATAGCCTTCTTCACCTTGTAAACCTTGTCTGGATGTTCTAGATCTTCAAAACTAGGAGGTTGCATTAAATATACTTCCTCATCAATGGTGCCATATAAAAAGGCACTCTTAACATCCATATGATATACTGTGAAGTCCATGAAAGAAGCATAGGCTAAAAAAAGTCTGATGGCTTCAGTACTGGTAACTGGAGCAAATACCTCATCATAATCAATACCTTCTTCCTGAGTATATCCTTGTGCTACCAGTCTGGATTTGTTTCTGACCACAATGCCCCTCTCATCCTTTTTGTTCCTGAGCATCCACTTTGTTCCAAATGGGTCTTGCCCATTTTGGACAGTCCACCAGAATCCATACTTCTTGGATATCAAATTGCAAGAGCTCTTCTTGCATAGCTTCAACCCAGCTTGGATCATTTAGAGCTTGAAAAATCTTTTTTGGCTCTTCTTATGACAAAAAGGCAGTAAATAGACAACATTGCATATTGTCATGATTGAAATTCATAGTGATGTTGGCAATGAAGCTGTGTTCCTTTGCTGAATACCTTGTTTTTCTGGGTGTATCAAGATCACCAATGATTTGAGATTGGGGGTGATCTTTATTGATTCTATAGGTGGGCTTCATATTCATGATTACCTCAATTTCATCATTTCCTAAATCAGGATCTATGGTGCTATCTTGATTAGGAAAGAACTCCTCAAAAGAGCTTCCAAATGATAATGCATGGCTGAGGGATGGATGATGGTGATCTGAATGCAGCTCTGAATAACTTGGACCTCCATGTCGAATGATCCTGCTTCCACTGCTTGATAAAGTGGTTGGTGAGGATGTAGAAATGAGCGGGGATTCTCTTTCTGCATCATTTACCACATTTACAACTAGTTCTTCAAAAACAAGGAAAACATTTGGTCCAGCAGGGGAATCCAGGATTCCACTACTTTCATACATTCCACTGCTTTCATGATTTGACTTAGCAGGGGAAGAGACATGTTGTCCATCCTTTTGAGATAGGTCTTCTTCATCAGTTTCTTTGGCAGCCTTATCAACTGGAAACAATGAAGGTACAATCATGTACCTCAATGGTGAATTTTCCACAACAATTGGTTATTTGGTACCTGAAATATTAGTATTTTCCAAAACAACAGGCACATAATTCATAGACTTAGAAAGTACTTCAATATTAAAGAACCAATTGGGACCTGTTTGTACATCTTCTGGCTTGTCTTTAAAAAATCCACATGGAGATTTTTTTTCACTTTGTTTGTCTTCTTGTTGAAGACCCTATATCCTTTGTTGTTCAATGAGTAACCTATAAAATACCCATCATCCCTCTTTTCATTGAATTTTCCTAAATTGTCAATAGTGTTTAGAATGATCACATGACATCCAAATAGTCTGAAAAAGTCAATCAAGGGGGGGTCTGCCATTGAACAATTGATAAGGAGTCTTGTTGTGTGCCTTTACCACCAAGGCCCTGTTTTGAACATAACAAGCAGTGCTAACAACTTCAGCCCAAAATATCACTAGAAGCTTAGAATCAGATAACATGGTTCTTGCAGCTTCTATCAATGTTCCATTCCTTCTTTCTACAACTCCATTTTGCTGTAGAGTCCTGGCTATGCTGTATTCCCTCCTTATGCCTTTGTTGGTGCAAAAAGTGTCCAGCTCCTTGTTTCTGAACTCACCACCATTGTCTGATCTAATGGTTACCACCTTCATACTCTTTTGAAGCTCAATCTGAGTGACGAAGTCTTTGAGTACTCATGTTGTATCCTTCTTTTCAAACAGAAAGAAAGTCCATGTGAACCTTGAGTAGTCATCAGTAACCATTAGACAGTACCACTTCTTTTTCATTCTTTCCACAAATGTAGGACCAAATAGATCCATGTGAAGTAATTCCAATGGCTTAGTGGTGGAGAAGGCAACTTTTGATTTGAAAGAAGCTCTATGTTGCTTTCCCTTCAAACAAGCAACACATGTATGGTCATTATTGAATGTCTTAGAAGGCAGACCATGAACAAGAATGAACTTGACCAATTTGTTCATATTTTTAAAGTTTAAATGACCAAGTCTTCTATGCTATTTCTTGCATTCATCTACTGAGGCTTTGGCAATGAAACAATTCTCATTGTCTTGAAGAGCAATGTCCTTTAGGTCAATGGTGTACACGTTTCTCTGCCTTTGTGTTCTTAGTACAATAGGAGTGTTTAGTGGTAAAACAAACTCCTTACCCAGCACAAGACACTCAGTGTCAGTGAAAAGAACAAGTTCTTGTTATCAGTCATCTGAGACACACTGAAGAGGTTGTACTTCAATTCTTTTACCAAATAGACATTGTCAGATGTCATCCCTAAATGAGACACCATCATTATCATGCAGGGGAACAAAGTTTGAAAGATATGCTTTTTGACCAGTCATGCTCATAGAACATCCACTATCCCAGTAAGCTTTGTCATTCTTTGTATGCTTTGTTACCTGCAAAAAGAAAAACATTTTAGTTTCTCTTGGGGACCAAAGCCATTACTGACTTGGATCTACCTCGTGTATCAATGTAAGATAATTTGTCAAAGTCTAAAGATACACCATTGGGTTGAGTACCCCTTTTGGTTACCCAAATCCAACGAGCTGAGGCTTTCATAGCTTTTCCGCATCTACCCATGTTTTAGAGGGCAAAACTTTTCTAGCAAGGGATACCCTAGACTTAGTTGGGGAATCCCTATGCTTAGCAGAGGGAACCCATATTTTGTTTTGGCCTCTATAGGTACGTTGGTAAGGTCTATGGTCAGATTTATATGCAGTATGAGGTGTTGGTTTGGTCACATGAGAGTTAGATTTGGGACATGCATCATTTACCTTTCTTAGAGCAGGAACAACATATTTATCAGAAACCTTATTTCTCAAAGCAGGGGGAACATATTTAGCAAGGGAAAAAGGTTTTGCCTATGCATTCAATAGAATAGCTTGTGGTTGCATTTCCTTTAAAGGATTTGTAGCCACCTTTTCCATTGGTGCTTGACAGTCTTGATAGATATGATCAAAACTGCCACAAGTGAAACAAGGTTTGGTGTTTTTTCACAAATTCCTTTCCTAATTGATGAGACTTTTGGTTATTCCAGTTCCTTTGATTACCTCTAATAGGTCTATACATACCTGCATATTAAACAGTGGTTTTAAAAGGTTTTGGACTAGTTGGTGTTGAACCAGATCTGAGAGGTTCTGGATGAACTACTTTTAGAACTGTAGTCACTTCCAAATAATCCTTCTTTTGAAAAGAGAACAGGGTAATCTATTTTCCATTGTTTTAAAGAAATTTGTTCTTTTTCAAAATCCCTAACAACATTGGTTTTCACTAGAGGTTCCTCTGTTTCTAGATTCTTTGGTATGTAGTCATTTAAGTCAAACTCAATGTCTTCCTGCTTTTTAAAATAAGGAAGTCTAGTCCAAGAAAGATCTTTCCTAGGAATGGGTCCATGTACATTAGCAGGTGGTGGTGGAATAGTAGCATATTCATTTTTGACTCCAAAACCTGTTTTATCTCTAGGAGATTGTCCAATGTCAACTACCTTAGTGAGATCTTTAGAAGCTTTTCCAAAATTTTCAATTGTTTGCTCATCTATCTTTTTATTAGATCTAAAGACTTCTACTTCAGCAGTTAATTCCTTAATGGAATCATCTTTTTCCCTAGCATCTCTTTCTAATATACCAATGTGATCTCTATAATCATTTTCTCTTTGTTTATATTCTCTTATGGTGGATTCCAATTGTTCTAAAGTACGTTTGTAGTTGTCTAAATCATTATCACAGTTTATGTAATCAACATTCAGTTTTCTTATTTGATTATTTAAAGACTCAATATTTTTCCTACATGCTTTGGTACAATAGGAGTCATCATATACCTCATTGTCTAAACTAGATGTTGACATGGCCATAAGAGCAAATTCTTCCTTCTTCTCTTCAGCAACTAGAGCTTGGTTTCTTTCAACACCTTCTGTCATAGCACTCCAGTCTCATCCAACTATTTCATCTATTCCTTGCATGGCTACCATATCCTTAGCCTCAGAATCCTCATCCCTGCTTTCCTTCATATAGCTGCTCCCATTCTTTGGACCTCTACACTCCCTAGAAAAATGGCCTTTCTTGCCACAGTTGTAGCATTCCACCTTTGATTTATCAAATCCAGCCACATCAGAAGGATTAATGGAAATCATTTTCCCATATTTCTTATAAAATATGTTGGCTCTCATTCTGAGTAGAGCCATGTTCCACTTGATATCCATCTCCTCTAGTCCTTGCTTACTGATTTGATTCAGATCTTCATGTAGCACAGTAGAGCCCTGAGATCCTTGTGATGCAATGAAAGCATAAGCAGTGTCAAGACTGAATGTTGCAGGCCTCTCTTCACCATTTGATGGTCCTGATCTTGAAGCAGGGAAATGTGTAGCAGGGGAAAATTCAATCCCACTACCTTTAGAGATTCCACTGCCATGAGAAATAAAGGCCATATTAGCAGGGGAATCAACAGTTCCACTTGAATTAGTGGGAATGATTCCTGATGCCTTCATCTCATTGACCACAAGCTCAAAAACCTTCAGGTTGTTATAGATATCATCAATGTTCTTATCATCAATGTCATCTCTATTTTGCCAAATGGCTTTGTAAACAAACCATTCTTTTTGAAGACTGTTGAGAAATCTTGCATTCACATGTTCTCTGGACGCCTCTATGTTAAAGAATTACAGTTGAGCAACCAGATATTGAAGCCTATTGTAGATGGAACCAATTGGTTCATCATCTTTTGCTTTGAAAGAAGTAAATTGATCTATCATCTGATTCTTTTTCTTTTTCTTGGTGGCCTCATTTCCTCCAAATATGTTACCAATTGCTTCCCAAAGATCCTTAGCAGTCTTATACTTTCTGAACCTTAGCTGATGTCTATCAGGTAGAGCCAACAGCAAAGAACTGTGACCTCTGACATCATGCCTTCTTGCCTGGATCTCTTTGTCTGCAACATCAGCAGACTTGGTTTTATCACCTTTGGAGCTTTCACCAATTTCTACCTTATCTTTGTTCTTATCTTCAACTACTACTGTTTTGGTGAACTGATCACCAAGCTCTATGACCTCCTATAGGACATAGTGTTCCATCTTAAGATATTTTTGAATCATGAATTACCATATTTCAAAGTTTTCAGGATCCAGAATGGGAAGTTTGAGAGCATTGTTGTTTGAGGATGAATGAGAATATGAAGATATGGTTGATGCTGGTTGTAATGAATGTTTTGTTCTTGGTTTAATCAAAGTTTCTCAACAAGCTCTGATACCACTTGTTGATCCTAAACTCGGGTCTTAAACCTTAGCTTGTTTAAGGGTTGTGGTAGAAAGAATGAATTCAAACTAACACTAGAGAAACTTTGCAATGCACAAAGTAACTAAACAAGATGCGGAAAATAGTGTTTAGCACAAGAACAAGTATTTAAATCAAACGTTGAACTTTAATATATCAAAGATATACGAATATCCAATAATGGTAATAGGGTTCTACAACCTTAAAGTATGAAATGAAATGAAAAGAAAGAGATATATAAAACATGAAAACCTAATGAGTCCTTTTATAGCACAAGAACTCATGTACAAGATCACTACTAACAAACTTGGAAACTATTCTGGAGTAGTAACAGAAACGCGCTAATATCTCTTCCAAGTTTATCTTTGTAGCAGGGCCATTGACTTCTAGCATGGGAACCAATCCCCCTGTTTTTGTTATTCAGCAGGGGGAACTTACTCTAGCAGGGGGAACTCTGACCCACCAGCAGGGGGAACTAATACTCACACATTTATTCCTAACATTAGCTACATGTTACCAACGATTAGGGATTCACAACATCGGATAAAAACAATAGGATCTAACCTGAGAATCTGTGGTTAATACACGTGGAATTTTTATCATCCTGATCGTAGTTGTATTGGTGCCATGTACATGAATCAGGTGGTAAATTAGGAGGATCGCTGCTGATTATAAGGGTTACAATCACATCCATCGTCGATTTGCTCCAAGTGATTATGTGGGGTACGAGTAGAGAGGTAGTACACAGTTATCAGGAACCCTAAAAAAGGTCGACTTAAAATACCTGTGAAGAATAAAAGGGGTTATTTAAGTGGCAAGTCACTTGGGCTGGATTAGTTAGGCTATTCTGAGCAGCGTGTATAGATTACTTTTAGTTGCATTTTGTTTTGGTTCTAGGAAAGAATAAATTGTTGCCACGTATAAGGGTCACAATCAGCATCCGTCGTCGATTGGCTCCAAGTGATTTTGTGAGGTACAAGTAGAGAGGTAGTACACAGTTATCAGGAACCTTAAATAAGGTCAACTTAAAAAACCTGTGAAAAATAAAAAGGATTATTTAAGTGGCAATTGTGTATCAGTTGGGCTAGATTAGTTAGGCTATTCTGAGCAGCGTGTATAAACTAATTTCAGTTGTATTTTGTTTTGGTTCTAGGAAACATGTACATCAAAACATTATTTTTTTGGTTTAAATACAATGAGTTGGAAACAGTGTTAAAACTGTTTATTGTCTCGTTTGTTTTTAGTTGAATTTTAGTAAGATAATCCGGGTAACCGTTGATAGTCTTACGCGTATTCAATACGAACCAAGAATAAATCCAAGCCGTGGATTAAAGTGTTGGATTTTTCTCCTTTATAGAGATATTCTCGATCAAGGTAAAGATCTGAGATGGTAGGAGAAAGCTCACAACCGCCTGTAAAGGAAACTACTTTGACGTTTCATTATCCATTGTTAACATCAACAAACTATACCATATGGAGGATGCGTATTGAGGATCTTATTGGAATTCATAGAGTATGGGATGTGGTATATCCGGGCTCAAAACATCCCAAGAAAAAAATATAGTTAAAGGCTTGTTGTTTCAATCGATTGCGGAACATTTGGTGTTGCAAATCAAGAATTTGAAAACCAGGAAAGAAATGTGGGAAGCTATTAAGACTCGTAACTTAGAGGCTGAGCGTGTGAGGGAAGCTAGGCTTCAAACCCTAATTACAGAGTTCGGGAATCTAAAGATGCCAGATGACTATAGTATAGACGCATATTCCGCGAAGTTTTTGGTATTGCTTCTAAGTCAGCTACTCTTGGAGAAGTCATGTCGGAACACAAGCTCGTAAAGATGTTTCTCACAAGTCTTCCTTAAAGCTAGTTTTAGACCTTAAAACGACGAGGTTTGAGGTTGTGGTTGGAAGATTGGAAGCGTATGAATAAATAGTCAATAAAGATGATAAAGCAAACGACGCTCTAGAGAATTTGATTTATGCGAAGGATGAATATTCCAACGAGAATAATGACTCAAGAAAGGAAGAAGAAATAGCTTGTACTCTCGAGCTCATGGTCATGGTCGTGGTAAAGGTAATGTACATGAGAATGCTCAAAACCATGGTCAACAAGATTCCTCGAAAAGCCGTAGAGATAAAGAGCAAAAGGATAAATAGTATGAGAAACGTGACTGTTAATGCAGCCAATGCCTAAAAACATTATTTCCAATAACTAGTCTTTCTTAGTTTTGATCACGATAAAGTGTAAAAATATTTATCATCAAAGATAACCGTAAGAAGAATTATTTAACAAACACTATCATCAAGGTAATAATCATTTAGA
This sequence comes from Glebionis coronaria, assembly GCA_025667525.1. Lineage (NCBI taxonomy): Eukaryota > Viridiplantae > Streptophyta > Magnoliopsida > Asterales > Asteraceae > Glebionis > Glebionis coronaria. The sequence continues at coordinate 629,312,362 of CM046875.1, read as the reverse complement.
TCTTACACAAACATATCTTATACACGTTTTGTGATCATAGAAAATGATTAACCTCAAAACTCACATTTATACAAATGTGACAAAATATTTTAATAAACTTTATTTTTAAGAAAATGTTTTATTATAATAGAATATAAAAATTTGAATATGGCATATTCCAAATGGTCTAAGAATATACCTTTGAGGTACAAACTTCATCAGATGGTATTTCCACACTAAAGGAAAAAAAGAGTGGACTCTAGTAGCCGCGGCTCAATGTCAATATTGAGCCGCCAGCCCATTTATTAAGCCGCGCCCAGAGAGCCGCTTCTCCTTGTCCCCTATAAATAGTGGATCATATTTTCATTTTCAAGAGAACATTTTTGGACAGTTTTCTACTTCTTATCTTCTTTCTATATTTCCTATCATTAGTGATCACTTAATTTGTTAAGTATGTTTACTTACGATTATCCTCTTGATCCTCTTCTTTACTTATCCAAAAAGAAGATCAATTACACATTTGTGATGTGATAAAATATGAAGCCTTGATGAAGATTATTCTTTTTTAGATCTAGTCATGTTCATCAGTTTGTTTATTTGAGTCTTGTGTAGATCAAAGGTATTTGTGTATTCTTAATTTAGTCTTGTGTAAATCCAATGTATATGTGTATACTTGGATTAATCTTGTGTAGATCCAAGTTATATGTGTATACTTTGATGTGTCTTGTGTTGTAATAAGTCTTGTGTGTTAGTTCTTGAAAGTGAAGAGTTGTGAAGAGTTGTGAAGATTGGTTCTAGCTTTTGATTAGGACTCGAAATCTAGCCTTGTGTCAGAAAAGAAGATGGGCGATGAAGATTGGTTCTAGCTTTGGATTAGAACTCGACATCTAGCCTTGTGTCAAAAAATGTGAAGTACCCGACGTGTGTAGATTGGTCCAAGCTAAGATTAGGTCTCGATATTTAGCTTAGTGTTGGAAAACAATGTAAGCGACATTGTAAGGTTTTCTCCGCCAAGAAGGGATCTTGTTGATAATAGTGGAAATCTCGAGTAAGGTGTACTCGAGGAGTGGAGTAGGAACGAAGAGAGAGCTTCGTTGCCGAACCACTACTAATCTTGGTGTCTTGCCTTAGGTTGTTTTTTTTCCTTACTCTTTACTTACTCATATTTACTTTCATGCATTACATTTTCATAATCACTAGATATAGCAAATAGTTTGAAAATTGACTTAACAACTACGAAACTAGTTTTCAAGTAAAAGGCAATTTTGAGACAAACCTAGTTTTTAATTAGGACCTTATTTATAGAAACTATTCAACCCCCCCCCCCCCTCTCACCGCCCCCTTCTAGTTTCTATAGTGACCTCTCTCATATAAAGTGTTACCGTTGTGATGAATACGGGCACTTTGTTTCAAGATGCCCTCAACGAAACCATGAGGAAAACCTTAATGAGACGCAAGAGAAAGATGTGTATAATGAGGAAGGTACGTTTTTTATGATGAACCATATTTAAGAGACGATTTTCATGAATGAAGAAAAGTACACTCCGTCAAAGATCGAGTCAAATACCAAAGAAGATGATGTATGGTGTTTTGATACAGTGCACGTAATCACATGACATGTAATTACGCTTACTTTTTTTATTTAAATGAAAATTAACTGGACCCTGTTAGGTTCGGAGATGGATCGTGTGTTAGTATAAATGGAAAATGTTCGATTTTATTCCAATGTAAAAACAGAGAACAAAAATTGTTGAAAGATGTCTATTATTCCCGCTCTTCGAAGTAATGTGATAAGTCTTAGACAAGCGACAATATCCGGTTATGATATTAGGATCCGAGGTGATTTCTTAACCATGCGAGATAGTTTAGGAAGTTTACTTATAAAGGTCCCACGTAGCGGATATCGCCTTTATAAAGATAAACTAAAAGTTGATAAAGAAGATAAAAACGAAGTGGAACGGGAATCAATAGAGGAAGAAGATGAAACTAATGGAGACCAACAACGTGTTAACGAAGTTGATGAATTATTTGCGCCGGTAGCTTGTCTCGAGACCATACAACTATTGATTGCTCTCGCAACCGGGAAAGGATGGAAGATTCATCACTTGGATTTGAAAATGGCTCTTCTAAATGGCGATCGAAAGGAGCTCGATAGTACGTTAATAGAGATGGTGTTATTCCACATTATTCCATAACACAAGATTTAGTTGATATTTAGAGAGAGATAGAGAAGAAAGTAGAGAGAGAAACAAGAGAGAATTTGGAAGGTTAAACACTTTAGAGAGAGAAAGTAAAATGGTAACCAACACCCTCTTCCACACATGGAAGAGGGTATATATACCCTTGGATTGTTGGGCCGTGGGTTTAAGTGACTTGGGCCGGGCTTGGCTTTGTCTTGGGCTTACGCCCCTAACTTATACAATATTAGCTTAAAGTCCAAGCCCGGTTTTCCCGACTAACCTATTATAATACAAGACCATTAATGACTAAGATGACCTATTACATTCTTGTTCGACTATATAAAATATAGGGCTAACAATCTCCCCTAATGTATCGGTCATCTTTAAAATGTACAAGATGATTGAGTGAATACATTCTTGTGGAGGTGATCTTCTTTCTTTGGTCTTGTATCTTGGTCTTCATCTTGTTTGTAACGGTTTTGTTCCTTCATGCCTTTGTGATCTTTATCTTGAGCCTTTGTCATTTGACTTTGAGTGCTTGAGATCTTCAATCTATTCTTGATAGTGTTCATCTTGAGCTCATGTGACAATATGACCTATTACATTCTTACATTCTTGAGTATCTTGATTATCGCCATCTTGTGCTCTTGTGACTCCTGAATCGACATCGGTTATACAGCTACGCCACCTTCTTGATATGCATTGTTGGAAATACGTTTTAGGAAGATTCGGTCACTCCGACAATATATTAAGTAGTAGCTGGTAGTCTAGATATCTTTATTAAACAAACAAGGCCAAGCCTAGCCTACAACATGTGTAGGCTGGCCCAATATTGTAAGCCCAAGCCCATCACAAGGCTTGGGTATATAAACCCTCTCCTTTGATGGAGAGGGTGGTGATTTCATTTTAATTTACACATAGTTCTTAAACTTTCTCTCTCTAGAAGTGTGAAATCATCTATCTCTTTCTCTCTCTAAAACATAAGTAAGATTTACATATCCTACAAATGGTATCAAGAGCCATGGGATGATTGTATTGTTTATGTGTTTGTGTTCTTGATTCATACGCCTATTTTGATCCATTTTACACGAACCAAATTATTTTTTGTGTTTTTTATGGTTTTTTCTTGATACAAATCTTCTACATAGTTGTGGTAGAGATTTGGTATAGTTACTTTGGCTAAAAACACAAAACTTTTGGGTGTTTTAATCATTTTTTGGCTTAAAATCTCGAATTGGTTGAGTTTTCTCCGAGAAAAGTGGGATATATTCCGATCAGGGTCATCGGAAAAGGGTTTAAAGGATTCAAAAAGTTATTCCGATCAGTGTCATCGGAAAAGGGTTTAGGGATTCCGATTGCATTCTGATTTGAGTATTCCGATCTGTGACATTCCAATTAGGGACATTCCGACAAGGGTATTCCGATTAGGGACATTCCGATCAAGGGTATTCCGATTAGGGACATTCCGATCAAGGGTATTCCGATAGGGTTTATTCCGACGGCTTTCCGACTGATATTCCGACAGATTTCCGATCCTTTATTCCGATCAACATTCCGACAATCCAAAAATTATTCCTTAAAAAATTTCGAACCGTGTGTAATTTTGACTTGGAATTTTTGGTTTATCGAGAACATATTTTAGGGGATTTTAACATTGTTTCTCGACTTCAACTCACAACAACAAACACATTAACTTTCTCTCATTGTTCGATCAATATTTGTAAATCTTAACTTATCAAAATGGAGTACACATCTCTTACGGATAAGTCAATCCTCTCGGGTACGGATAATCGTCCACCAATGTTGGAGAAGTCTATGTACGAGGATTGGACTTCCCGAATGGAACTTTACATGTTGGACAAAGAGAATGGACATCTCATTTGGGCATCGGTGCTCAATGGACCATTAGATTATGGTATAGTGACGGAAGGTAAAACTACTCGTCCTCGCACAACGGGTGAATTGACTGGAGATATGAAGATTCAAGACAAATGTGATAAGTATGCTACAAACATCATTCTCCAATCCCTTCCTCCAGATGTCTACAAACTCGTCAGCAAACATAAAGTTGCCAAAGAGTTATGGGATAGAATTCGTGTTCTAATGCAAGGCATCTCGTTAACTAAACAAGAACGAGAGTGTAAGCTTTATGATACTTTTGATAAGTTTGCCTATGTGCCAGGGGAGACTCTCAATGACTACTATATGAGATTTAACCTATTGTTGAATGAGCTCAATATCTATGGCATGGCAATTCCTACGTTTCAATTGAACACCAAGTATTTGAACACTCTTCCTTCAGAATGGAAAAAGTACGTGACGGATGTTAAATTGGCTAAGGACTTGCATAACACCAATGTGGATCAACTTCAAGATTTTCTTCAACAACACGAATGCCATGTGATCGAGGCTCGGTTGTCTAAACCTCAAGTTCATGATCCACTTGCCATGTATGCTTCTCAACAAAACATGGCTTATACTTATCAACAACCATCATACTTGCAGCAGCCACCACCACACACCTATCAGCAACCACAGCAACCATCTTATCAACCACCAATGATGCCACAGCAAGCATTTCAACAAAGTGTTTATCAACAATCTTTTCCATAGCAACCACCATATCAGACATCACCATCACAAGCCAACACTTCTCCAATGGGCTATACTCCTCAGCAAGTATATTTTCCAATAGAAGCACAACCATCACAAGCTTTCTACTCTATTGAACTTCCACCGGTCTTTACTCCAAATGATACGCTAGCTGATGTTCTAAACCATATCACTGCCTACTTGTCAAAACTTGTTGCAACTAGAGGATTTCCACCAACAAACAATCAGCTCCGCACCTCTTCAAATCCTCGACAACAAGCTACTGTTCAAGATGGTCAAGTAACAGTGCAACCTATTCAGGGAAGGAAAAATTCATATGGACCTCCTACAAGGACTGTGAATGCTCAAGCTGTGAATTCTTAACCTATTGGAAATGGAAGCCCCATTGGTCCTCAAAAGGTTGTGACTTGATACAATTGCCGAGGACAAGGTCATATGGCTAGGAAATGCACTCAGCCGAAAAGGAGAAGGGATGAAGCGTGGTTTCGTGAGAAAATGTATTTGGTTGATGCTCAGTCTGAGGGAAAGATTTTGGATTCAGATGAGTTAGCATTTCTTGCAGACCCAGGGGCAGCAGATACTGAAGGCATTGCAGTCGTTTCCACTTCTAATGCAGCTTATCAAATATCATAAAAACCATAAAAATTGAAAATTTCATAAAAATCCAAAAATATTTTTACTTTATTTTTCAAAGGCATGTCTTTTGGTACGATAATATTTACGGCCTTAGAAATGTCGATTAATATTGACACGACGCCATAAATAGAGTTCGTACAAAAGTTGTAAATATTTCATAAAACATGCTTATATGGCTTGTAGTTATTTCAGACTGCAACCCGGTTTTCACATTAAAGTCAAGTATTTCTTATGAAAGCTTTGGCTCACAACGGGAATTAATTTTCTCGGGCAAGGTTTACTTTAAAACCTTGTAAGGGATCAAGTTTACTTTATAACTTGGTCTAACACAAATCTATGTACGCTTCAGTGCATTTATTTGTTAAAACAAGAGAAGTCTTGTTTTTATGAAGCTATCATCTCTACAACCATAGCTATCTATAATTGGTATCTACATACTCGACGATGCGACTACTCAACCGACGATTACAGCTCTTTCAATAGAACATGGGTCAACAATTGAGGGGGAACAATTGTCAAGCATTCTGAATCTTCGATGCCGAACGTGCCAAGCTCACTAGTTGGTGTCAAGACTACAATACCAATCGTACATGTGGTGTCAAGAGATGACTTCAGACGTGACGAGGCGACCAACAGTTGACGACAAGAACCATTTGATCTTATCATATGATGTTCTCATCAATCAGGTCCAACCTTGTCAATTTCTTCTAATATGGTGAATATGTGATCATGTTACAAATCGGTATCATATCTCATACATTTGGTATCATGAAGATAAAACGGACTTGCATTTTTCTTCCTAAAACCGTTGTTAAAACTTCATTAAATAAATTGATATTAAAAATATCGATTGGGTTAATATTTTTAATATGGGGGAGAAAATATGATTTAATATGGGAAATTATCACAAATGGTTTGACTTAATGTGCTGGCTCTTCCTGACATATGCGGAATGTTTTCGAATATCATGGCATATGTTAAGGGGGAGCAAAACGGATTTTCATATCAAAATGGATTTTCATGGTGACATATACTTATCCAAAACCCATTTATTTCACGATGAAGATGGTGGTGTCATAAGGATGGTAGGATAGGTTAAGTCCAATGATTCTTCCTAAACCGGAGGAATCTTCCCAATGACATTCCATAGCTAGAAATAGTAGTCCTTAGGAAAGATGGAGAAAGATTGTGAACGTAGCTGAATGCTGACCAAGTACTTTAGTTAGCACTGGAACAATCACAACAAGGTGCTAGTTATGACGTATTGGTAAGCATTGAAGGGGTTGAAGAATGAAATAGAATTGTAAAGATAAAGGGTGTAAAGAAAGAAGCCCTCCTTACAACCTCAGGCAGAAACCGGGTCAATACATATGCTATTGAGATCATTTTAAATGATGCTCGATATTGAAGATAAGACATCATGGACCCAGTGATGCAATGCACAACCCATCCCAGCTAACTCAGATATCTCTCAAAAGGTATTTGTTTTAATCACACGGAGATCAACACGTTATCTATCGATTTATTCACTCCGAATAAATTGGTATTAAAATGGTGGCACTCCTCTCCAGCCTCCGATCAATAAAATCCAAAATGCACGATCGAGTCTAGAGCCATTTGAGATCATCAAATATCTCATTAGGACACACTTCCATATTTCCTTGCTTCTTCACACACTGTGAAAAGTAAGAAAGATCTTAAGAGTCCTACGCAAAATCTTCATGATCTTTCCTGAACATCCGAGTAATACGAAAGTATTTACAATGAAGATGTAAATCCTTCTTGAGAGAATATCAAAAAGCTCATGGTAGGTGACTTGTGCGATTCTTTATGAATCAAACTTGTGATAACTGGAAAGCAACAATGGTTTAATTCTTAGCTGAACTTAAACACGTTCCAGGCCTCTACGCAATATCTAAGTGATCTTGCTAGAACACTCAGAGTGATACCTTAGTGTTCACAGTGATGAGTGGAAATCCTTCTAGTGTTAACCTTAAACAACACTTGGTAGGTAACTTGCAAGATTGAATATGAATCAAGCTCGTGACAACTAGAAAGCAACGATGGTGCGATTCTTTAATGAATCAAACTTGTTCCAGGAATCAGAATTGATGGCTTCAATCATGCGGATAATTTTATCCAAATGATTCACTCTTTACGTTCGCAGTCAGCTTTGGACGGTCGAGTAAAGAGAACGGGTTTACCCGCAAAATCATCTCAAGGAGATTTTTAATTAAATCTACATGCCACAAGTACGATATTTTATATCGTCCAACGGTCTTCACCGGCCGGAGGTAAAATGCTACCGAACTAGAATGAAATGTTCAAAGCCATTTCGTTCGTGTCTACTTATGTTGCGGTATTTGAAGACGGTGGCGTTGCGAAATCCGAGAAGAAGTCGTCCCCGCATGCTTATACTGTATGCACTTAATACTTCAACAAATTCAAGAAAGTCTAAAAGTCAAGTCTTCCGCTGTATCAAACTCTGAAGCTTTCAAGAATTACAAAGGTATAAGTATGTGGGACATGATGTCACGAGGAGGCAAAGATCACAAGTGATGGATGCACAAGATCAAGGCAAGAGATTAATGCTAAAGATTGATATCAAAGATCACATCAACATGTTCACCAGAAAAGAAAAAGAAAAGAAAGACGAAGACTACGAGCTCAAGACAAGCATAGTATGCTAGGTTTATTTTATTATTGTAACTAGGGTAACACCCTTGTTTGGAGTGACCTCCCTTAGGGGGATATTGTTGGAAATACGTTTTTACGTATTCAGGAAGATTCGGTCACTCCGACAATATATTAAGTAGTAGCTCGTAGTCTAGATATCTTTATTAAACAAACAAGGCCAAGCCTAGCCTACAACATGTGTAGGCCGGCCCAATATTGTAACCCCAAGCCCATCACAAGGCTTGGGTATATAAACCCTCTCCTTTTATGGAGAGGGTGGTGATTTCATTTTAATTTACACATAGTTCTTAAACTTTCTCTCTCTAGAAGTGTGAATCATCTATCTCTTTCTCTCTCTAAAACATAAGCAAGATTTACATATCCTACATGCATCAACATATATAGACACGGACGAAATGGCTTTGAACATTTCACCCTAACTCGGTAGCGTTTTACCTCCGGTCGGTGAAGACCGTTAGACGGTATTAGATACCGTACCTATGTCGGGTAGATTCGATTAAGAACCTCCTTGACAGGGTTTCCCGGCGGTAGTAGCCAGTTCTCTTTACTCGACCGTCTCAAAGCAGACTACGAACGTAAAGAGTGAATCATAAGGATAACTTATCCGTCTGATTAGAGTCGTCAATTCAGATTTCCTGGAACAAGTTTGATTCTAAAAGAATCGCACCATTGTTGCTTTCCAGTTTGTCACAAGCTTGATTCATAGATAATCTTGCGAGTCACCTACCGCAGTGGTGTTTGATGTTGACACTGGAAGGATTTCCATTCGTCACTATGAGCACTAAGGAGTGTCACTCTGAATGTTCTGGCAAGATCACACGGATTTTGCGAAGAAACCTGGAATCGAGTTTGAATCAATTAAGAATCCAAACTTAGTTGCATTCCAGTTCTCACAAGTTTGGTTCGTGTTGAATCGCACAAGTTACCTACCATGAGCTTGTTTGATGCTGGCTCAAGCAGGATTTCCATCTTCATTGTGAATCATATCACTCAGATGTTATGGAAATATCACAAGGATAATGCGTAGGACTCGATTGTGTCCTAATGAGATGATAAATAGATCTTGTTTGTCTCTAGACTCAATAAGTGCATTTTAGTAATCGGAGGCTAGAGCAGACTGCCACCTTTTCAATATTAACTAACTCGGAGTGAGAAAGTCATTAGATACGTGTTGATATCTGTGACAATGAGACAAATTTCGTTTGAGAGAAACTCGAATGGCTGGGGAAGGGTTGTGCATCTCATCACTGGGTCCATGACACTTGTCTTTGATAGATGTGTTAACCCGATTTCTGCCTAAGTTGCATAGAATATTCAACTCCTTCAATGCGTACCAATACGTCATGACTAGCACCTTGTTGTGATGGTTCTAGTGCTAACTTAATTAATTGGTCCGCATTCAGCTTCATTCAACTCCATCTTTCCTAAGGATAACTATTTCTAGCTATGGAATCTCCTTGGGTAGATCCCTCCGGTTCTGGTTGGATCATAGGACTTAGTTTCCTATCCTAAACCACCTTTTGACTCCATCATTCCGTCGTGGATAGTAGGTTGTTTTGGGAATATATCGTAACCATAAACCATTGAAAACAATTCGAAGTGTTTGATAAAAATCAAAACTTTTAACACTTGAAAGTTTTACATTTCCAAAAAACTCCCCTACACACATGCATCGATATACGAAATGGTTTAGCATGTGAAGGAAAGAGTTGCACTTGAGTCTTTAAGATCACATGTTGCAATATATTACATTTTAATCACATTTTCTCCCATACCTCTAATATAAAAACATCATATTAGAGATACCAATTGATTAAAATATAACAATTTCTGAAAACCGATTGGGAGAGAAACATGTGTGCACGCATGAACCATGGAACTTTGTCAGTCGGGATGCTACCCCTCAACAATATATGTGTGTCTTGAAACAAAAGTTTGACAAAATTTTGGAAAAACAACACCACAAATATGTTGAGGTACGGAGTAGAGATGCCTTATCCGATATAGTATATGACATATGACAGTTTTAAACCATTTTTGGAATGTGTTTTGGATACATAAAATGTGACAATTATAGAGATGTACCCAACAACATTAAAGGCTTGATTTTAAAACGCTCCCCCTCAAAAATTGATCAAAATAACATATGACAATTTTGAGATATAAAAACCATATATGAGGAAGGGAGTGTTGAACACACAATTTTGAAAGATTTAGAAAAACCTTTTGAGAAATTCTTGAAAAATGGTGTCCAACGGTTTTAAAATAATCAGGATAGAAGAATTCTCTTCTATTGCATAGGGAAAGCGCACTAAAACGTACACGTCCCTTTCGGGTCCGTTTTTCATGAGCTCAAAACTTTGATTGTTTTGTGACTAGCTCATGACCGAGAAAAATACATTTCCCGTTGTGGAGGATAAGTTATCATTAGTGATAAACTTTCCTTAAGTTGAAGTTCGAGTTCTAAGCTGACATTTACTTAGAAATCATTTTTTTCATGAACTTAAAAACTTTGAATGTTTGTATGAGAAGCTCACGACCGAGAAATATGAATTTCTCGTTGAGAAGGATAAGTTATCGGCTGAGATAAACTTTCCTTAGTTGAGGTTCGAGTTCTAAGCTGTGATGTACTTAGAATTCATTTACACGAGCTTAAAACTTTCGAATAGTTTTAATAGAAGCTCGTGTCCGAGAAAATCGAATTTCTCGTTTTGAGGATAAGTCATACTCGGGATGAACTTTCCTGGCTTGTGAGCCCGGGTTACAGTCTGTAATTTGACTATAAGCCAATACACGAGCTTAAAACTTTTGAATAGTTTTAAGATACTCTCGTGTCCGAGAAATATTAATTTCTCATTTTGAGGGTAACTTATCGTTGAAGAGATAAAGTTCCCTTTCTTTGACGTTCGAGTTACAGTCTGATATGTGATTGTAAGTCATTGTGAAGTTTTACTTGTGAAACCCCTGAGACACGTACTTCTCTGATATCTGCTTATTGAGCAACCAAAATCTGAGAGTGTCTTTTGTTGAACGGTATGAATATGGGAAACCTTGGTGTTCTTGTTGAACCTTTACTTTATTACATGCACTTTCATCAGTAGTTTGTATGCTTGCATGTGGGTTAGTGATATCCTTGTGAGAACCATGTTGGGGTTCACCTTGAACCTTTTTCGTGCTAGAGGGAAATATCTTTCCAATAGGAACCCACCTAAGACCTATTGTTTTGAAGGTTCTACCCGTTGGTATCCACATAAGACAGTGTCTAGGAGTCATAGTTTTCTCATGCACAGCGGAAGACTTAGTTGGAGAAAACCTATTTCCATTAGGGTTCCATATTTGAGGTGCTCTAGCTTTTTGGTTCACCATGTTAAGGACTTTAGTGATACAATCATCATGAATGGCATTAAACACGCATTTGTTACATTTCTTGCAAACAAAATGCTTAGCATCTAAGAAGGCTATAGAGTTCCTAGGGTTGGCAAAATTATGCACAACATAGAAGGGTCTAGAATTCCTAGATGTGTGAACAACGCTCCTAGGTTGTGGTTTGGTCCTATCTCTTGCTTGTGTATTTTTCTGAGCATCCTCTAGATAGCTTTTATGACCCGTGTCATTTGATCTACGCCTAGGCATATTCTTGGAGCTAGATCTAGAGTTGCTTGAAGCATTCATGTGATCGGGTTTTACAGATACAGTCTGGCTTAAGGAGGGTCTACTTTGTGGAGTGACTGGTTTAGGCAAATTACTACGCACGTCAACTTGGGATGCAAACCTCGGATTCGACGTTTTAGGTCGTTCAGATTTAAACGCATTCGGTTGTCTAGCAACTGAGCGGTTTCTGAATGGTTGAGAAGGAGGTTTCCCCAAGACTGCCTGTTTTGGTAACTTATTATCCACACTATTTCCTTTTATCTTCCTTAATTCATTTTTCACCGCTGTCCGTGCAAAAACCTTTTCCTGAATCTGAGCCTTTAATTGCTCATTTTATAGAAGTAATTGAGTGACACATTGTTCTAACCTAATGCTCATATTATCAAATATGGCGTTATCAGCATTCACATCATTACTATCTACAATGTCGATAGGTTGCACAGATATTTCACTTAATGAAGCAGGCGGAGGACTTGGATTTTGAGAAGCCAACTTTGATTCTAGCAAATTTATTTGTTTCACAAAATGTTCTTTTTCCGCATTGAAATCTTGAATCTTATGATCTAGTTTTTGTTCAAGAACTACATTTGCTTTTTTAAGTTTTTCAAAATAAGCTTCAAATTTGTTATTTTTCTTTGAAAAATCGAGTTTGGCATCCTCAAAATCTTTTGTCTTCTAAGCTAACAGAATTTCAAGCTCGTGAATCTTAGAATCAACATCCTGGGCACTCTCTCCTCCATTAGTACCTGTATCTGATAAATCAGGTGTGGTATTGCTATCAACCTTTTCCACTAGATATGTGTCAAAAATGGGTTCAGATTGCTCAGTATGTTGAGGAACATCGTATTCAGCATTTAAATGTACCATAGCCATTGGTTGATCATCATAAATGGGTCTTTATCGACATCGTATTCAGCATTTAAATGTACCATAGCCATTGTTTGTTTGATCATTTCCTGAGTTGGTACTGATATGCTTTGTTTCTGATTCTGTGCCGCTGCTCTCTGTATCAACCAAAGAAGCATCCAATGCTTGATCTTTATCGACAGTGCTCACTTTCGTCTGCATCAGTCTTTGATTCACCGTTCTTTGAAATTGCCTTTGATGGCGTGTTCTTTCAGCAATTGACTTTTTTATATTACTCATATGTTGAAGAAGTGTCTCTTTGAACGCTTGAAGATCTACGAGAGTATATTTGGTAAAGTATGTGCTTGTGAACTCTCGCTCGTTTTAGGATAAGCCACTTGAGTCAATGAATTGCTGGAACTGATTGTTGAGAGCTAAAAGGGCCTCCATGGATATAATCTCGTGGAAGTCATCTCTATCAAGTTCTTGTTGAAGATGGTCCATATTAAGTGACATCGTTCTGGTGAAAGTCTCAACATCTTGACCAAATAGTAGAAAGAATACCCGTTTGAATCCAATTTCAAGACGAGTGCCTTTTAGGTCTTCTCTTGAAAGAACCTGAAGGTGTGACTGAAGCAACTTTATGTGTTCCATGCATCTTTCTTTTGCTTTCGACATCTTGTATTTGATTTCATGAACGGTTTTGGTGGTAGAATCCTTGTTAGAAGGTTTACTGATTGGAGTCTCAGTATTTGTTCGAACCTCTGGATTCTACATCTTTTCTTTATTCATCTCAGTCATGGACGTTATTGGTATTGAATCCACGAAGATGTCCATTGAACGGATGTCTCGAAGAGGATATGATGTGAATGGATTACGGATCTTAGTGGATGTGTTGTGATTTGATTATTGTTGGAATTCCGAAAAATCTGATTTTTTTCTCAGTCCGACAAATCCTCAGTCCGACAAAACGATAAGCCGAAATATTTTGAATCACTAAAATTTGAAATCGAGTTAGAAATAGCCAATAACTTGTAGGGAAAAGTTTTTTTTAAATGAAAATTTAATGAAAAATAAAACCTAGAAAATTTGAATTTTTGGTCGAAAAAATTTTCGCATCGCCAAAATTTGGAATCGAAACTTAAATGGCCTAAAAATGGTCTAGGAAAAAATAAAATTTTCCAAGGTTTTCTCGCCAAAAAACTTTTTTTTAATTCTTCGAGTAAACTATGATCCGGGACTAGTTTAGATAGTGGCTAAGTCTAATAAGTACTCAAACAAAATTTAGATGTCCATCGCAATACCCATAGTAACTCTTGATCGTGGTGGGTGATCGCAAGCTTGATCGCAGTGGGTGATCGCAACCTTGGATCGCAGTGAGTGATCGCAACCTTGGATCGCAGTGAGTGATCGCAACCTTGGATCACAGTGAGTGATCGCAACCTTGGATCGCAGTGAGTGATCGCAACCCAGATTGTAGTGAGTGATCGCAACCTTGGATCGCAGTGAGTGATCGCAAACTTGGATCGCAGTGAGTGATCGCAACCTTGGATCGCAGTGAGTGATCATACTGGTGATCGCACTCTTTGATCGTAACGTTGATCGTAGTAGTGGATCGCAATCACTAGATCGCAACGTGGATCGTAAGCTGTGATCGTGATATTGGATCGCAAGTAGAAACCCTAGGTTTATACGATCGCAATACACAGATCGTAACAAGGAATCAAAAGTACCCCTTTTTCTCGAACAGTACTAGAACACAACAAATTCGAGATTTTTAGCCTAAAAATGAATCAAGCACCCAAAATTTTGTGTTTTTAACCAACGTAACAATACCAAATCACTACCAATAGTATGTAGATGATTTGTATCAAGAATAAACCATAAAAACACAATAAAATTTTTGGTACGTGAGTTTTAGATCAAAATAGGCACGAAAATATCAAGAACACAACACACGAATCTTCAATCACCTATCCACTATAGGCTCTTGATACCAAATGTTATTCCATATTAATCCATAACACAAGATTTAGTTGATATTTAGAGAGAGATAGAGAAGAAAGTAGAGAGAGAAAAAGAGAGAATTTGAAAGGTTAAACACTTTAGAAAGAAAAGTAAAATGGTAACCAACACCCTCTTCCACACATGGAAGAGGGTATATATACCCTTGGCTTGTTGGGTCGTGGGTTTAAGTGACTTGGGTCGGGCTTGGCTTTGTCTTGGGCTTACGCCCCTAACTTATACAATATTAGCTTAAAGTCCAAGTCCGATTTTCCCGACTAACCTATTACAATACAAGACCATTAATGACTAAGATGACCTATTACATTCTTGTTCGACTATATAAAATATAGGGCTAACAGATGGGTTTTCTACAATGCGTGCACGAAAATACGGTCTATAGAAAGGTTCCCAATGGTGAATTAATCATTGCTTTGGTTAATGTGGATGGTATATTCGTGATTGGGACGAACTTAGACCTTATAAATCCATTCAAAAAGAGAATGACGTCTCAATTTGAACTGTCGGATCTTGGTGAGTTAACTTACTACTTACGTATTGAAGTATTACAAGAAAAAGAGTGTGTCAAGATCAAGCAAGAACGATATGCAATGAATATTTTGAAAGAAGCTGGTATGGAAGATTGCAAACCAAAATTATGTCCAATGGAACTAGTCATCAAGTTTTCAAAAGCAAAATATGAACAAGAAGTTGAGGCTACTCAATATCGAAAAATGATGGGTTACTTACGTTATCTCTTACATACTCGTCCAGATTTAGCTTACTCGGTTGATGTGGTTAGTCGATACATGAAAAGTCCAAGAGAATCACATGCTCGTGCTATCAATCATATTATACGCGATCTCAAAGGTTTAACTTCGTTTGGATTTAAATACGAGCATTGTGATGACATGAGATTGATGGGATATAGTGGTCATAATGTAGATACTGATGATAGACAGAGTACTACTGGACATGTTTTCTATCTCGATATATTACCTATTACATGGTGCTCACAAAAAGAAACTACCGCGACATTATCTTCGTGTGAAGCTAAGTTCATAGCAGCCACTTCAGCTGTACGTCAGGCAATTTGGCTAAGGGAGGTACTGGTGGAAGTGATAGAGAATGAGCAGGTGATAGTTGATCATGTATCCAGAGAACAAAAGGGAAAACTCGTTAATGAAGGCCTTGGCGCGCATAAGGTTCAAGGAGATGAGATCGTTACTCGGTGTGCAAGACTTGCCGATTCGACTCAGAAATTCAGGGGGTGATTGTTGTAAATTCCTGAGTTTGATAGCTTAGGCGTGATATCATATTCAAGGTTCAAGAATATAAGTTGGAGCGCGAGTCCAACTCATCTTAGTTTACTTAATGTGTATTAGTTATCTTCCGACATTATTAGATAATTATAAGGTTAAGTAAAGTGAAATCTTAGTTGTAGTCTAACGCGTCTAGGTTAGTCTTTATATACCGCAAAGAGATTGGAATTTTGTGTTAGTTTTTCTTCAATAAAATATTGTGTGTTTGACAGTAACATACCTGGTGTCGTATTCTTGATTTCTGTTTATTGTGTCTTGCTTCTGCTATATGACCTCTGATAACTCACACATCTGTTTCTAAATAAATGTCCACTTTAACTTTTTTCGATCTTTCTTGTTCAACTTTTATCTTAAATATTTACGCGTATGTTAGATAAAACTTGATGCAAAATATATGGATGAATTGAGTTTTAAATAACTTACAATGATATACTCCATCCGTCCCAAAATTATTGTCCATCTTTCCTTTTCGGTTTGTCCCAAATTTATTGTCCACTTCTATATATATTTGTTGGAATTGCTTAAGTTTACGATATTACAACACTCTGTTCCCGAGTTTATATTTCGGAGTGAAAGGGAAAGGTTTGGGATGGAAATAAAAAAACTTTATGTTCCTGAGATTTTTAAGGAGAGAAGTTGAATGTAAAGGAGAGTAAATTACACCAAATTTACTCTCCAAATCTTCTTCCCAAATTGGAGAGTAAAGGAGTGAAATTGTTTTTAAGGCTTCTTTTTGGTTACATGCTCCTCCTTTCTTTCCAACTTAGGAACACAAAATAAAAAAATTATTTCATACTTCTCTCCTCTTTACTTCTCTCTTTTTTTCCATCTCCATCTCTCTTCTTTCCATTTTTTCTCGGGAACAAAGTGTTAATAAAAATTGTTATTTATAAAATTCTATGAATACATTAAATAATTGTCAAAGGGTCAAACTGTTTTTTATTTACTTTTGCAAAATTCAAAGGAGTAATAAATGTAGTTTTTTTTAAAATGTATAATTTTTGTCTGGGGACAATAATTTTGGGACGGAGGGAGTAATTTTTATCAAGTATTATACAATAAAAAAGTGGTAGTATTTAAAGTCAAAATCGAACAAAATATATCATGAAAAGTTAAAGTGGACATTTATTTAAGGACGGAGAGAGTATTATTAACAGAGATCTTCGAAATACTAAACAATAATTTATGTTAAACGAGCGTAAACGGACGAACTATGGCTTATGAACGCAAATGAACGAACAAAACGTCTGTTCATGATCCTTCATTTAACTAAGAGACAAAATTTTGTTTGTGTTCATTCATTTACTAAAATAAACAAACATAGATAAATTTTTGTAATATGTTAAACGGGCGTAAAGGAATGGAGATGTGAAAAGAGAGAGTGGACAAGCATAAAACAACAACTACATCAACACTTTATAAAATGAAACACGTCTATAGCTCAAATACTCCACGATGAACGAATGTACTTCCGAAAATGTCTTTTTCTTAAGCGAGTTACTTGACAAAATATGCGGCAATTGATTGCATCTTTTCATTAATAAGATCTTCATAGATCTTAGAGATTAAGACCAACATGTTCACGGGTCATTATATCATCTTTTGACTCTTTTTTTCTTCTTAAATTGATCTTGGTTGAGTTCAATCCCAATTCCTCTTTACTTTAAGTCCTTTTCTTTTGGAGATTCTCCTTTTCTATTATACATAGGGTTGGTTAATAATAGTATAATACTTTTTTTTGTTTTATTTGTATTATAAAACTCAAAATAAAAAAACGAAACATAAAATGTTAGATTTAATAAGTCAAAAGTAGTAAACGTAAAAAATACGGAGCAGGAAGTTGTTTTGCTGTTAATAAATTAAGTAAAATTGTCCAAAAATATGCGAATGAAAATTATTAAAAAATATGAAGAACATAAAAAAAATTGTCTTGTATTGTTAGTACAACAGATATTAAAAGGATATTGGTAATAGATTGGTGGTAAAAAATATTGATAACACCATCCTATAAAAGTATTTAATTCTATGTAACTCGTTTAATTTTGTAACTCTATTTTCTTCTAGAGCTTTCACACATATAGACGGACTTACATGGATATCAGGTGTGCCACGTGTTATATCCAATTTTTAAATCACGAAGTAAGGAGACTTTTTTAAATTGACATTTTCTTAGTATGTGTAACTCTCAATATTTTTTATTGCTATTTTTGTTTCTCTCAATGTAATTTTAATGAGTCAATGTGTCAAACAATCGTTTTGTGCAGCACCTTTCCGAAAATTGTATTCGTATACCCATATACCTTCGAATTTTATCTTTGACTGCTCTCTCAAAGCCTTCCCGAGCAACGAAATATTGTATTCGTATACCTATAAAACTATAAAACTGAAATGAAAATAAAGTAATAGAACAAAGTTAAATCCAAAAATCTTGGTAACATAAAAGACTCGTCAAACATAGCTGATCGCGTATGTCTCCGGCATAATGCCTGAGGCATAAGACTTTGACCAAAGACCATGCCACGTAGGAAAGAGAAAAGAGGTAAGATCTCCCATATCTTGGGTAGATCCATTTTAACCAAGGAACAACGCTTTATCCAATGGTCTCAGCCATGGACCGTCGCCTACTTTACATTGTGCCTGAATTTAGGGCACTGTGCATGATACATGTCTCGATGACATGACTAGTCGACCAGGTATATCTTTATTAGGGTATAAATACCCAAGTGCATTTACTATACACAACATGTTGGGTCCTCGTTATCGTGTAATATTAACACAATTGACCGATTAACTACTAATAACACAAATTGTACTTTTCAACATCTAATTCATTATTAGTATAACTATACCAAAGAATTAACCCGGTTGTTTACGGAATAACAACCGGGATTGAATGACAAGTTTCTCTCTTGATGAACAAGAGAGGAAGAATCCCTATCTATACATTCTATGTGTATTTGTAAAGGAAAACTTAATATATCCCTACCTACAACCTTTCTATATATAGGAAAAGAAAAACACTAAAGCTTCCATAGGAAGCTTTCATTAAAGTGAAGCCCCATGTGCTCCCATGTGCTCTTTCCCATCAAAGTACAAAAGTAAATAATACTTTTGACTTTCTTATTGGTTGTACAAGTAACCACTCTTGTGCTTCCTGCCAATATCTTCAGGTTGTATATTGAGAGATAGATGAACATCGTTCAGCTTGGTTTGTCACTCCAAGCTGAACTGTAGGCAACTTCATTCAGGTCTTGTCCTTCAGATGCTGATCCGCATCAGCAACTGAAGGTGAAGACTTTGACTTCAAAGTACTCTAGAAGTGCTGGTGCTGGACTGTCTTCAGCAAGACTGGTGTTGGACGTGGTACTGAAGTGTCTTCAGCAACCATAAGCTTCAGCTGGACTTTGTCTTCAGCTGACTTGATGCTATTTTATATTCAAATACTTGTGAGGAACAACTGGGTCAAATTTTGACCCAACAATCTCTCCCTATTTAGATATAAAAATAGCTCGAGTTGTCATCTTCTTTGTTCAAGTCTTTATTGGGTCGTACCCGACCCAAAGGACTAATCTTACCCGCTGTAACTTATTTGACAGTTACAAACGGTTACTTAGACAGTTACAAAATAGAAACAGACACAACGGTTCACTATGAACCATTGCATCGTTTAGATTGCACCTTTTCATTCTCTCTCTCTCTCTCTCTCTCTCTATATATATATATATATATATATATATATATATATATATATATATATATATATATATATATATATATATATATATATATGAATGAATATGTAACTTAGATATTGATTATAGAACTTAAATTATTGTAAAGACAAAGATTATTGCAATACAATTTCTTTTGGTATATTTGATTTTGGTATGAAACATCGATCCAGGAGTTTTCCTCCAATAATTGGCATCAAAGCTTTTGGTAATCAAACCAAGGTATCATCATATACCGTTTTATTTTCATCCCAGTTTCTGAATAAAAAATCAACGCTATTTTTTCCAGTTTTGCAAACCGCTTGAAACACAAAATCATGCGAATTGTTTTTTTTCGTCTGTGTTTTTAATAAAGGGTTCCTACCTCTATCACCAAGGATCAATCATCCTTGTGATTGACTTTTAAACCGGCAACATAGGGGTTTTTACCCACGAATTTTTTTGCAAAACAAGTTTTTCTTTCAAGAACAGCGAAAGAAAACATACCCAGAAAAGATTAGGCATAGTTTTTTTTATTAAACCCATATTCGAAACCGAACAAAGGACAGAAAAAATAGATCATCCAAAAAGGGAACAAACACTCCTGTTTGTATATTCCAACAAATCAATCCCTCTAGAAATCATCAATTGATTTTAGTTAGCCAGAAAGCCCAATTTTTGTGGCATCAAGATCCCAATCTTTTGCGAAACCCTACTTTTTCGCAAGACAGAATCAAGGAAGATATTTACATTGCAACATCTCTAATTAGAAGACAAAGTGTTCGATCAGGATTTATGGAAGATCACAACTATAAACTTCGACTTAAGGAAGATCACAACTATCAACCTGGACGTAAGGAAGATCACAACTATCAACCTGGACTTAAGGAAGATCATAGCTATCAGCCTGGATATAAGGATGATCACTAAGCAACTCATGAAGAACCCCACACTTCTTGGACTTAAAGATCAAGTGTCACAGCATTTACGATTAGAGGGGAGAATATTGGGTCGTACTCGACCCAATGGACTAATCTTACCCGCTGTAACTTATTTGACAGTTACAAACTGTTACTTTGACAGTTACAAAATAGAAACAGACACAACAGTTCACTATGAACCATTGCATCGTTTAGATTGCACCTTTTCATTCTATATATATATGAATGAATATGTAACTTAGAGATTGATGATAGAACTTAAATTATTGTAAAGACAAAGATTATTGCAATACAATTTCTTTTGGTATAATTGATTCTGGTTTGAAACATCGATCCGGGAGTTTTCCTCCAACATTCTTCTTTGTCCGCTGACCATCTTTAGTCATTGAAGCTTGAAATCTTAAAGATGACAAACTGAGTATTTGTCATTCAATATATACACTTAGTCTATTTGTTGTTCAAATCATAGTCCAACAATCTCCCCATATTTGGACATAAGAATAGCCTAAGTGGAATCATCAGATGTGAGTGAGCAAATACAACTTCTTCTCATACTCTGATGTTACAAATAATAAAATGATAAACAAATATGTACATATTCTTTGTTGTTGTTGTTGCAAGAAAGTAAACTCTAAAACATGAAACAATAACATCAGTGACCCATTTTTTGAAATCATATTCTAGTACAAAGTTTTTAGTTTTGGTATGTTCAACAACTTGGGTGTAGTGTAGGTTTAAAGGGTTCAGTGGTTCAGGTACCTGGAGGTTTAAACATATGTTGTTTCAGAGGATAGCAGTGATGATCAATCACTATATAACCCCTTTTCAAATATAACCCTTTTTCAAACCATTTCAGCCCTTTTGATCAAGGCTGATCAAACACTAACCTATTTTTTAACTGACTTCATTCTATTGACAAGAACATCATCATACACCGCATCCAATACATCACTTCCTCGACACACCCAATACCATTTGTGTTTTACAAACACACCCGCTCCATCTTCAGGTTGTTTTTTTGTAAGGTTTGGAAAGTGTTTTGTTGTACGATTGGTTTTGGTTTATGGTTTGTTCTTGTATTATTTGTTGAATGAAACATGGTTTTGTTATCCCTGATGCTTCTAGTTAATATTAGTGTATTTCTCGCCCTAAAATATTGCATAACACTTACCAATTTTTGAAAGTTTACACTAATAATGTAGCAATAAAAATGATAGCACCAGGATGTGAATGAAGTTTTTACCTGCTGAAGTTTCAGTCAGGACATGCTGAAGGTTCGTCCAGAATCTATTGCTGGAGGTTCACCTTCAGGTTCAAACTTCTGGTTTGAGCTTCAGATCTTGTTGAAGGTTCAGTCACTGCTGGTGGTTTTAGGTTCAGTGCTGAAAGGGGTCCTTTATTTCTGTTGGGGGTCAATTTGTTGAGGATACGTCCAGTCATGCTGAAGGGGTCCAGACTTGCTGGAGGGGGTCCAGTTCTGCTGGAGGGGGACCGCGGAATTTGGCCTACTATATATATCATAAATAAAGAAAGAATAAGATTAAAACATGACCTCAAGGAGCCTTAGGGTGTGGGGCATGTAGCACGAACCTTGTCATTAGAGCCTTAGGGTGTACGGCATGGTAAGTGTTGAATAAAAAATGATCAAAAAAATCAATTCCCTTGTTTATCGTTCAAGGAGCCTTAGGGTGTGGACAATAGACGATGAGCATTTTTACATCTTAAAGATCCTAAGGGTATATGATGTGAATTTGCTAAACTCCACATAAAGTCTACATGACTTTGGAGGAATAATTAATAAGTAGTACTATTGGCCAAATTTTGGGTCCGGGAATTTATTCCCAAAATCGTGTTAAATCATCCTTGATGTGGGCTTACTTTAGTGACAACGTTTTTGAGGACGAGGTTAGGTTTTGAGTGTCGGGTTTGCACCGTTTTGCCTTCATTTTTGGACTAATAATTATCAAATAAGTCAAATGAGCCTACGGGTGAATAACAATCAATAAAAGCTAGAGATACAACGTAGGAATTGGAGAAAGAGTATTACACAATTGTCTTATATAAGTGGTTTTAACTTAAGGACTTGCGGTAAACAATGATCTCGTTTTTGAGCTTGGTATGAGGAACGTGAAACTTGATGGTGATTAATATTCATAACACCAAAGCCCTAATTTAAGTCTTAGATTTCTTTACACGTTTCTTCCATAAAATAATTTCAAAGCTAATAACTTTTGTTTCCTTTTAATTTTTTATCTTTTCATCGTAGAAGTAGTAGTAAAAGTAATAAAGGCCAAGATGGGTTAATAATGAGAAAAATGTAACTTTATGCTTTAAAATTATGCATTGCATGGGGTCATCGCAATGGTCAAGTGTAGGAGATTTAATAAGTGTGTAAACACTTATCCTTTTGCCACTAAAATCAAGGTAAAACAAGACCTAATCATGTGTTTAATATCGTAAAAGTCGGAATTACGCGTGTTTTTGTGTTTTTGTGTTAAATAGGTACAAATGATCAAAAGGAAAGAAAACACGGGATTTCACGGTCAAATGATGAAGAAAAGTCCAAGAAAGAGACGAAGACAAAGTCCAAAGACCAAAAGTGTGCCAAAGATCACGAAAACTGGCAAATTCAACACGGTTTTGAAGAAATGATCAAGGAAGCCGAAATCGAGCTCGATTTTATCGGATTTAATCTTTTTGACGATATTTGAGCTTTGTGGGTCCCACATTTGGGTATTGGGCCCAAAAGCCCATTAGTGGATTTAATAAGAAGTTACTTGTGGATCAAAAGCCCATTAAGGCCCAAAACCATTATATACGGATAAGATATTGGACCAAGCCCATTTTGTTAAATAATAAAAGGACAGAAGGAGTGAATGGGCTTACAAGCCCATTTGGTGCATAACTTGGACGGTAGAAACAAAACTTTGTTTTGTGAATAAAAACCTGGTCAACCCTCATTTTATCCCACTCACCCACACAACTCACACGTATCCTCTCACACATTTAATAAAACACATTTACCCACCCCCTTTTTTATTCATTCGTTAATAATAAGAAAACACCATTTCACCCACCTTTCATCTCTCCCAAATAATACACAGCTTTCTTTTTACCCAAAAACCCTAATTCACCCATATTCACAAAATTGCACAGTGAAAATTGGGGGTTTTACCCAATTCGTGTGATTCACACACGCCTAAATAAATCCCCCCTTATATCGGAGGTGCACACCATGGTGGTCCTCATCTCCATCATCAACGTGGCATCTACTCCCTCTTTTGATTGGTTGTGACAACACCCAAAACCCCCTTCACCAATCAAGTTACTCCACATCATCACGAAACAAACACAACAAACACAGAACTGCCAGCCTGGCGATCCGAGATGATTTGATGTTTTTCCAGCCGTAGATGAAGAAAAAAGAGAGAGAAAAGAAGAGTGGACGGCCAAGATTGAGGAGCGTGCCCTCCAAGTTCATCAAACAGTTTTAGGGTTTCCCTATAAAACCCCATCATATTTGTGTAATTGTTTTGTGTGCACTTCTTTTTATTTTAATTTTAATTTCTGCAAAATAGATGTTAGGATTAATGTATTTTTCTTTTAAAAGTATTGTAATCGATTTTTAATTATTGATGAAATTTTTATTTTTGTTTAACTTTGTCTCTTTTGATTTACTTGCAAGTTAATTCTTAATCTATTTTATTTTAATAATCATTAAAATAAAAAGTGGTAACAATCTTTCCCCACTGGAAAGATCTTAAAAATTGGATCGGTTTGGTTCATTGTTTGGTTCGAAGTAGATGATGATGATATTTGGTGGTGTTTGCTTCGGTTCATAGGGGGTTCAGCGCCCACCTACTTCCCAAAGGAAATCATCACCAGGTTCTCCATTTTTTTAGTTTTTTTTATTTAAGTTTAATTAATCTGCTTGTGTTGTTAGTATCTGCTTAGTAATAGTGGTTTTATTTAGCTTTCTGTTTAGATCTGCTTATTTTGGTTCAATCAGTTTTAAGTTACTGTTTCTTTTTTTAATATTTTGTCTTGTTAGATTTAGAGATAAGTAGTGTTAGGTTTGGTAACTATTATTAGCTTATTTAATTCAGCTTATTTGAGATTGTTGCTTGTTTGATTTGATAAGTTGCTATTTTGATATAAGTTGTCTCGGCACCTGATTTGTTTAGTTTTTTATCCGCTATTTAGCTCATCTGCTTATTGCCTGTTTTGGTTTATTTTAGTCTTAGATTCGGACTGCTTATGGTTTGCTTATTGTTTTAGTTAGTACTAGGATTGGGTCTGCTTATTTGTCTTGTTTGTTCAGCTTATCTGCTTTTTACTGCTTATCTAGGACTGTCCTTTTGCTTATTAGTTTATTGCTGGTACATTAAATTGGCGCAGCTGCCGCTTCGCTCGTTACGATTGAAGATTTCGTGAGACGTTTGGATTTTGGGATCCGTTCATTTTGAACGTTATTTTTTTTGTAACAAAATCAAAAATACAAAAAAAAAATCAAAAACTTAAAAATACAAAAAAAATTTAATTAAAAAATCACAAAAGCAAACTCTTTCCTAAGATTTGCCTCAAAAAAATTAAAAAATCAAAAAGTAATACTTTTTCCTAAAAGTATTACACCAAAAATATTACGTATTAGTGTTATTTTTCTTAGTTCAATTTCTTTCGATTTTTCTTGTGAATATATATTTTTCTAAAAAATACAAAAAGATTTTTCATTTACTATATTATATTACGTAGCACAATTAATTTACCTACTTTTTAAATAAGGCCTTAGTTGGGATTTCATCACCTGACTATTGTATTTGAATCCTAAACGAAATAAAAAGGCAAAATAGATAAATACTAGTAAGACGTTTGAACTCGATATATACAAACTATAAGGTAGGTATAAGGCGACGCGCTATAAAAGGCCGTCTAAGGAAAAAGGTTTTTAAGTGCTTTGTGCCACCTCGTTTCCCCACTTGCTTGTGCGTATATTGAGAGGGACGACCGATTATTGGTTTACCAACTCAAGTAGTACTTAAGTACATATTTTTGTAGCCTTTTAATATTGCACCTCGAGAGGGAAAATCCTTTTCCTCTCAAAGTCGACCGAGGTCACCTACCTCATTCCTAAGTTTTAATTGTATGCGCACTCGCGCGCGTACATACATACCGATTGGTGTACCAAATACTTCTAATTATTCTAAAAAGAAGAAGAAGAAAAACAAAAAGACCGTCAATCAAGTCGATCCCGAGAATCGAGCTTTGAACAACACGATGGCAACGGATAATCGACCAATGATTGAGATCCTCCAATCTCACGTTGAAGGAAACGATGACGCGATTGTGGTGCCGGATATTGGAGCAAATCATTTTGAACTTAAAACGGGTTTCATTCAAATGGTTTCCGCTACACCATTTTTAGGCCGTACTAATGATGACCCACACGCTCATATCAAACGTTTCATACAATCAGCCAACACCGTCAAATACAATGGGGTGCCACAAGAGGCTATTCGTTTACAACTCTTTCCTTTTTCCCTCGAGGGACAAGCCCGGATTTGGCTTGATAAGGAACCACCCCAAAGTATCACAACATGGATTGACTTAGAGACCAAGTTCATTAATTACTTTTTCCCACCATCACGGACCACTTCGTTAAGGAATGAAATCATTACTTTTGAACAACAATATGGGGAAACGTTTAGTGAGTCTTGGGATCGATTTAAGGAGCTTTTAAGAAAATGTCCATAACACGGTTTCACTAAAGTACATCAAATTAATACGTTTTACAATGGTTTAACTCTAAATGACCAAGCCTCACTTAATAGTGCCGCGGGGGCAATATTCTTGTGAAATCTATGAACGAGGCTTGGGCTATAATTGAAAACAAGGCTAAAGTACAAACCAAGAGTGTTAGGACCACTATGGTAAGTGCTAGTTCTAGTGAGAACGACAAAAGAATTGATAAGCTCACTTCGCTTGTTGAATCAATTGCTTTACAAACCAAAGAAATAAAGGGTCAAGTTAATGCCTTGAAAGAAACTAGTGAAACGTGTGAGACTTGTGGTGGACCACATTCATATTTTAATTGTGACAAGGTTTACAATCAACAACAACAAGTTTGTGCTTTTAATGCTAATGAGAGGGTTTCATTTAAACCAAATGTTGATGTTAACCATTTGTCTTATAAGAGTACTAATTATTTGGCTCCCCCGGGTTTTGTAGCTCCACAAAGACCACCCTCACCCGCCCAAAATACCCAAAACCAAAATAGGAACCAAGGTCCTTAAATGGGTAATTTTCAAGGGAATGCAAATCAAGGGAATTTTAATGGTCAAAATCAAGGTTTTCAAAATAATAACCAAGGTTTTCATAATAACAACGGTTTTCAACCTCAATATCAAAACCAAGGTTTTCCTAATCAAGGGTATAATCAAATGAATATGCATAATCCTCAAATGGACTTGGCTCTACAAAAATTAACCGACCATGAGCGAATTATGAGAGAGATGCAAGAATCGACCGATAAGAAATTTTTGACAATGATTCAAGCCCTTAGACCCCAAGGAGCCTTACCTTCTAATACCGAGATTAACCCTCATGCTAATGTGAGTGCTATCACTACTCGAAGTGGAGCCACTTTAGTGGAACCTTCCATCTCTTCGCCCATAAAGGAGAGACAAGGCCCGGAGGTCATAATGAGTAATCCTACTCCCCCTTCGGTGATTCCTCCCACGACCACTCCTTGTACTAGTGCTCCATTGCCTAATGAGCCTACCCCTAAGGTTGTTCAAGAAGCGAGTCCTTATCCTTCTCAAAATTCACCATCTAAACCCAATATCCTTTATCCCTCTAGATTGGACAAGGCTAAAGTGCTCACCAAAGATGACGTTCATGTCTCCAACTTTTTAAAAATGATTTCCAACGTCAATGTTAACATAAGCCTTATTGAAGCAGGTGCTCAAATGCCAAAATTTGTGAAAATGTTTAAAGATTTGCTTAATAAGAAAGAAAAAATGGTTGAGCTCGTGAACACTCGTTTAAATGAGAATTGTTCCGCGATTCTTCTCAAAGAGCTTCCCGAAAAGCTAGGAGATCCCGGAAGATTCGTGTTACCTTGCTCGTTTCCTCAAATTGATGATTGTATGGCTTTAGCGGATCTCGGCGCTAGCATCAATCTTATGCCACTCTCGGTTTGGAAACAATTATCATTACCCGACCTTGTACCGACTCGCATGACTCTCGAGTTAGCTAATCGAACTCTGGCATACCCCGTTGGTATTGCCGAAGACGTTTTTGTTCGAGTTGGTACATTCACTATTCCCGTGGACTTTGTCGTCGTCGACTATGAGATGGATCCTCGTATTTCGCTAATACTTGGTAGACCATTCTTACGATCCGGAAGAGCCTTAGTTGATGTGGCCGAAGGGGAGTTAATTCTTAGGGTTAGGGATGAACAACAAGTTTTTAAAATGGGAAAAATCACAACAAAATCAAATGGAAAAGAGTCGGTCAATATGATTGATGTTCTTAACTATGATAATGAAGAGATTTTTATTAATCCTTTTGGAATTGAAAAGTCTAATCAAAATGATTTTGTGATAAATTCATCCCTTCCTTTAGAGCCTCAAATTTTTGATACTCCTATTTATGACACATATAGTGATGACACTTCTTCAAGTGATCACACTATCTTCAGTTTCGACGACCCACCCACTTTTGACCTACCCATTTTTGATCAACCAATCTTTGATACCTACGATGATGACACTTCTTTAAGTGATCTCATTAACTTTGATGACCCACCCCATGATCTTAGTGCACCTCATATCTCTATGAGTGATTCTTCCATGGAAACTCCTTTTGACTTTTATACTCCAATTTTAGAAGTCATGACTTTTGAGGAGGATCCTCTACTCTTAGAGATCATTCCTAATTTAGAGGTTATTCCATTTGAGGAGGATTTAGATATCTTTCTAAATACCTATTTTTCTCATGAGGATGAGTTTTCCTATGACTCCGACGATACTTATGTTTTCACATCAAGTTTGGAAGAGGACGACTTTCCCACTTTGGATTTTGATGATATTTTGAGCTTAAATGTCAACACCTCTTGCTATTTTCCCGTTAAGGAACCGGTGTTTGATCCCGGAATAGATACTTTCGTGCTATCATTGCTATACCACCTTACCCTTCCTTATAAGAGACTTTTGACTAAGGATACCCCACTTTACTTTGCCTTATGTGATTGTACCACCTCGGGGTTTATTTCCTTTAATGATGGAAATTATGTGTTTGACCCGGGTGGATTTTCATGGGGTATGCTTTATATGACTTTATTTCACCCTTTATCATGGAAAGATTTTACTCCCTTAGAAATCTCGTTTCTTCCATGATTTTCCCATTTGAATGATGACATTCGGGAAATCGAGTCGAGCTAGAGACTCGTGATAAATAACTCAAGCATCGTTTAACTAGGTTAGATTTTTACCTTTTCTATCCTTTCTACCCTTTTTCACCTTCACCCATTTTCACCAATAAGTGTAGGGGGAGCCAAGTAGGTTGTTTGTGAGTTGTGATGTTGTGCAGGGACATGTGCTTTGATGATCCACTTTTGGTATTTTTGACGCGACCCGTGTTCCCGTGTACCCGGTTCCTTCGATAAGTTTTTGCTATTGTGATTCAATCTTGTATATAAATAAAACGAATAAATGTAATCACTTTAGTTGTCTCTTCCTTAGCTCGATTTTAAAAAACGTACTCAATGTCCTAAGTGTAGGGGAGTTTATTCTCCCACATGCTTAAACATTGAGGTCAATGTTTATATTAAGTGTAGGGGGACTTCTATCGAATTTTAGTGGGCTTTTCCATGAATTTGACCCCATTTAACCGGAAAATTTAAAAATTTTTCAACGTTTTTCAAATTTTTGATCTATTTTGGCCTAGTAGTAATTCCATTTATTTTCTTTCCTTTTGTCATCGCATCTTATTTATATTTTCCGTTTCAAGAATAAAGTCAAAAATAAATGAATGAATAAAATGGTTTTAACAAGTTTAGATATCTTTGATATATTAGGCCGTCGTGAATATTTGACTCAACCCGGGTTTACTTATCCAAGTTTACTCTAGCTAGTATCCTTAACCATATGAACCTTAATTGGTTTATTAGGCTAAGCATCCACGAGTCTCATTCCTTGAGATTTTAAATTGTGGAGAACGAGAGATGATAGAGTTGATAATAAGTTTAAGGGTTAATTCTTATTTATATGAGTTTTGTGGCTCTTTCTTCCCGCTTGAATATTTAATTGCTTAATAAATGAGGATTTTTCCGGTGTCAATTCGATATCTTAACTCTTAGCCAAATCTTTATTCTCCTTGTAATTAAAGCATGAACACATTGAGGGTGCCAGCGTTGTGGACTTCCGACTAAGGTGGCTCATAACCATCAAGTAGGAGGTATTCAGACCATGGGACCGCAGAATTTGGCCTACTATATATATCATAAATAAAGAAAGAATAAAATTAAAACATGACCTCAAGGAGCCTTAGGGTGTGGGGCATGTAGCACGAACCTTGTCATTAGAGCCTTAGGGTGTATGGCATGGTAAGTGTTGAATAAAAATTGATCAAAAAAATCAATTCCCTTGTTTATCGTTCAAGGAGCCTTAGGGTGTGGACAATAGATGAGGAGCATTTTTACATCTTAAAGAGCCTAAGGGTATATGATGTGAATTTGCTAAACTCCACATAAAGTCTGCATGACTTTGGAGGAATAATTAATAAGTAGTACTATTGGCCAAATTTTGGGTCCGGGAATTTATTCCCCAAATCGTGTTAAATCATCCTTGATGTGGGCTTACTTTAGTGACAAAGTTTTTGAGGACGAGGTTAGGTTTTGAGTGTCGGGTTTGCACTGTTTTGCCTTCATTTTTGGACTAATAATTATCAAATAAGTCAAATGAGCCTACGGGTGAATGACAATCAATAAAAGCTAGAGATACAACGTAGGAATTGGAGAAAGAGTATTATACAATTGTCTTATATAAGTGGTTTTAACTTAAGGACTTATGGTAAACAATGATCTCGTTTTTGAGCTTGGTATGGGGAACGTGAAACTTGAGGGTGATTAATAATCATAACACCAAAGCCCTAATTTAAGTCTTAGATTTCTTTACGAGTTTCTTCCATCAAATAATTTCAAAGCTAATAACTTTTGTTTCCTTTTAAATTTTTATCTTTTCATCCTAGAAGTAGTAATAAAGGCCAAGATGGGTTAATAATGAGAAAATGTAACTTTATGCTTTAAAATTATGCATTGCATGGGGTCATTGCAATGGTCAAGTGTAGGGGATTTAATAAGTGTGTAAACACTTATCCTTTTGCCACTAAAATTAAGGTAAAACAAGACCTAATCATGTGTTTAATATTGTAAACGTCGGAATTACGCGTGGTTTTGTGTTTTTGTGTTAAATAGGTACAAATGATCAAAAGGAAAGAAAACACGGGATTTCACGGTCAAATGATGAAGAAAAGTCCAAGAAAGAGACGAAGACAAAGTCAAAAGACCAAAAGTGTGCCAAAGATCACGAAAACCGGCAAATTCAACACGGTTTTGAAGAAATGATCAAGGAAGCCGAAATCGAGCTCGATTTTATCGGATTTAATCTTTTTGAAGATATTTGAGCTTTGTGGGTCCCATATTTGGGTATTGGGCCCAAAAGCCCATTAGTGGATTTAATAAGAAGTTACTTGTGGATCAAAAGCCCATTAAGGCCCAAAACCATTATATACGGATAAGATATTGGGCCAAGCCCATTTTGTTAAATAACAAAGGGACGGAAGGAGTGAATGGGCTTACAAGCCCATTTGGTGCATAACTTGGACGGTAAAAACAAAACTTTGTTTTGTGAATAAAAACCTGGTCAACCCTTGTTTTATCCCACTCACCCCACACAACTCACACGTATCCTCTCACACATTTAATAAAACACATTTACCCACCCCCTTTTTTATTCATTCGATAATAACAAGAAAACACAATTTCACCCACCTTTCATCTCTCCCAAATAATACGCAACTTTCTTTTTACCCAAAAACCCTAATTCACGCATATTCACAAAATTGCTCAGTGAAAATTGGGGGTTTTACCCAATTCGTGTGATTGACACGCGCCTAAATAAATCCCCCCTTATATCGGAGGTGCACACCATGGTGGTCCTCATCTCCATCATCAACGTGGCATCTACTCCCTCTTTTGATTGGTTGTGACAACACCCAAAACCCCCTTCACCAATCAAATTACTCCACATCATCACAAACAAACACAACAAACATAGAACTGCCAGCCTGGCGATCCGAGATGATTTGATGTTTTTCCAGCCGTAGATGAAGAAAAAAGAGAGAGAAAAGAAGAGTGGACGACCAAGATTGAAGAACGTGCCCTCCAAGTTCATCAAACAGTTTTAGGGTTTCCTTATAAAACCTCATCATATTTGTGTAATTGTTTTGTGTGCACTTCTTTTTATTTTAATTTTTATTTCTGCAAAATAGATGTTAGGATTAATGTATTTTTCTTTTAAAAGTATTGTAATCGATTTTTAATTATTAATGAAATTTTTATTTCTGTATAACTTTGTCTCTTTTTAATTTACTTGCAAGTTAATTCTTAATCTATTTTATTTTAATAATCATTAAAATAAAAAGTGGTAACAATCTTTCCCCACTGGAAAGATCTTAAAAATTGGATCGGTTTGGTTCATTGTTTGGTTCGAAGTAGATGATGATGATATTTGGTGGTGTTTGCTTTGGTTCATAGGGGGTTCAGCGCCCACCTACTTCCTAAAGGAAATCATCACCAGGTTCTCCATTTTTTTTTAGTTTTTTTTATTTAAGTTTAATTAATCTGCTTGTGTTGTTAGGATCTGCTTAGTAATAGTGGTTTTATTTAGCTTTCTGTTTAGATCTGCTTATTTTGGTTCAATCAGTTTTAAGTTACTGTTTCTTTTTTTAATATTTTGTCTTGTTGGATTTAGAGATAAGTAGTGTTAGGTTTGGTAACTATTATTAGCTTATTTAATTCAGCTTATCTGAGATTGTTGCTTGTTTGATTTGATAAGTTGCTATTTTGATATAAGTTGTCTCGGTACCTGATTTGTTTAGTTTTTTATCCGCTATTTAGCTCATCTGCTTATTGCCTGTTTTGGTTTATTTTAGTCTTAGATTCGGACTGCTTATGGTTTGCTTAATGTTTTAGTTAGTACTAGGATTGGGTCTGCTTATTTGTCTTATTTGTTCAGGTTATCTGCTTTTTACTGCTTATCTTGGACTGTCCTTTTGCTTATTAGTTTATTGCTGGTACATTTGCTTATTTGGTTTCGTTTTTTGAGTCGATTTGTGGAACGATAAATAGACATAAAAAGAATTGACAAAATTCCTACATTAGTGGGTTTTGGGATAAGATTTTGGACAGTGGGTGGTTGGCTGGGGTTTTGTTTTTGTTCAAACATTGTGCATTTCTCCCCCTTTATGATCTGCACCTTCAGTAGCAGTTCTTGACACTTTACCACCATTTGAACAATGTTATTATCAGTTAATGTGAACGGATCTGAATCATAAGGATGATCCACCCACTCTGATACCACTTGTTGGGTCCTCGTTATCGTGTAATATTAACACAATTGACCGATTAACTACTAATAACACAACTTGTACTTTTTAACGTCTAATTCATTATTAGTATAGTTATACCAAATAATTATACATGGTTGTTTGCGGAATAACAACCGGGATTTAATGACAAGTTTCTCTCTTGATGAATGATAACGACCTAAATATACATATTCAATCTATCATTATAATGCCACTTTGTAGTATAAATAAGAGCTTCCGATACTTAATATATTGTGTTTTATATGCATATATAAAGTTTGAAGGAGCAAAGTGAAGACATACAAAGAATGGTTCTCAATATGCAAATAAGCCGAAGTTGTTGAAAGAAGCATCTGGATCGCCCAGAAGTGCGGCGCACAAACTCAGATGTGCGGCGCACATTCACGTCTCCAAAGTGCGGCGCATTTTCGGAGAAGTGCGGCACACATTTGACCCCAGACAACACTATAAATAGGGGCCACTTCTACTCATTTTACACACACCTCTCTTTCTCAATACTCCATAGCTCGAGTATTTTAGCTTTCTTAGTAAAATTTCAGTATTATCCACTTTTGGGAGATACTTGTAACGAGAGTATTCCACTCTTCGATTCTTGGAGGAACGATACAATCGTGACACTTCTGTACTCGCTCATTCAATCCAATCTAAGTATGATGTTCTCTTACTCTTTTCCAATTGTTACTTCGATTACTATGTTAGGCTAAGCTATTTGTGACTATATGGGTATGTGACTATAATTAGTGATGATGCTATGATATGATCCTTTATATATGATTTCAAGATAATGTTGTAGAACTATTTTACCACCTAGTTTTATAAACCATATTTTATCTAAGTTGATTTGTTACGATAGTTTGGCGTTTAGAAACGCAAATTGTTATAATAAGTTTTCAAGAACTTGTCTATGGTCATGTATCTTTGGTTGGAGAGATCCACTTAGAAACTTGATAAAATATTGAACTCGTTGGCAACTTGTTTTGAGCTTAGTCGCTTAATTAAACGTAAGTCTTGAATCAAACCCAAGTAAATTGTGTAAACGCCGTTTTGACGAAAAAGGATTTTCACTCTTTACCTACATAAACATATCTCGATCATTATTATCATCATCACGAACTTATACGAACTATCCCATATTAGTCATACTTGTTATTATTGATATTATTCCAACTATTTCTTTCTTCAATTATTATCTTGATTACCAAAACGAAACTAAGTCTCAGCGACGATCTTGGCTTACCACTACAAAGCTATATTATGAACGAAAGGGTATACTTGCCCAGGTTTGTCTTCTAGTCCCTTGTTTTGTCTAAACCTTGTAATATAAATTTAAGACTTGCAAACGAACATCAAGTTTTTGGATCCGCTGCCGGGGACTTATAATCCTGTTTTATAACCAAATTCGTATAATCCTTGAAGAAATTGAACCATTTGCCACTCATTTTCAAACCAAAATTTTTCTGCAGTACAGGAAGTACGTTGCACAAACCAAAAAGTGCGTTGATATGTGTGTAAACACACATCTTTTCTACCACTTAATTACAATAATAACCGGACCAAAACGTGTATTTTATGTCTTTTATGTCGGAATTATGCGTGGTTTGTGTTTTTGTTGTGATTTAGGACGAAAAGGTGAAAAGTGGAGAAAACACGGACATTCACGGGCTTTTACGGACTTTTATTGAAGAAAAAGATGAAAGACGAAGTCAAGAAGTCAAGAGTGCAAAAAGAACGGAAGTCCAAGACCAATTCTGAAGATTTATCGAAGAAAAAGTCAAAAGACGGAAGTTTATTAAAAGCCGAAGAATTCAAGTCTAAATTATTGAAGAATTTAAAGACGAGTTCAAAGAAATCCCGAAGCCAAAAGTCCTTAAAGTTCAAGTTTAAAGAAGATTAGAAGAATAAAGGACTAATGGTGCAATTAATGAAGATTAAAGAAGGAAGGACCTAATCTTGTAATTAAGAGAAAAGGAAAGAGGGGAGGAAGCTTCCTTAATCCTCCCCTATAAATAGTCATTAGTTGTTAATCATTTTCCTTGTTGGCTAAATTGACAAATTAGCTCTTCCACCATTTACTTACCTTGAACATTTAATTTCCTTGTCATTTAAATACTTGTCAATTTAATTACCTTCTCTTGCACATTAAATTCCTTTAATTTCAAGTAAGTTTTCATTTAATCTTTGTCAATCTTTACTTTATCTTGTTAATCTCTCATCTACCTTTCTTAATCTTTGATTTTTATGTTTATGTTTGTGTTCATGTTCATGTTCTTTATTTTGATCAAATGGGTTTTTGATTATTGTGGTTAAATTTGTTTGTTTTGTTGATTTAAGTTGTTAATTTATGATTATTGATGTTTCGTTATTAGTTTGATTAAATCGTTTGTGTTGATTTTGGTTAAATCTGTGTTAGATTAGTGTTATTTTGATCCCTTGTTCTTCGGGGGAGTTTGTTCCTTGTGATTCCCAGGAAAACTTCTGTACAAGCAAAAGTTCCGAACCATTGGTGCTCATTCGGAACATTCAAAAGTTCCGAATCAAGCTTCATTCGGAAGTGTTCCGGATCAAGAACTTCCGAGTCAATAGTTGTTCACTCGGAACTTAAAAGTTCCGAACCAAGGGCAAAGTTCCGGATCAGTAGGGCTTCATTCGGAAGTATTAAAGTTCCGGGTCAGCACATTCATTCGGAACTTTAGAAGTTCCAAACAAAACTTCCGAATCAAGACTTCCGAGTCAAGACTTCCGGACGAAATCTTCCGGATCAATTCTTCCGAACCAAAGTTCCGGATCAACTTATGTTCATTCGGGACTCAAAAAGTTCCGGATCAATCTAAAAGTTCCGACTCAAGATTGTTCACTCGGAACTCAAAAGTTCCGAGTCAAGCCAGTTCATTCGGAAGTTTTGAACTTCCGAATCAAGGTTTCTTTCATTTCTTTTTAGCTTTTCTTTTTAAATTTCTGTCCTTTATTTGTAAGTTTATTTTTCCTGCCTTTATTTTAATTGCACTTTAATTTTATTTGCCTTAGTTAAATTTTAGTCTTGCCTTAGTTTAAGTTTTAGTTGCGTTTTATGATTGCCTTAGATAGATTTAAGTTTACGTCATTTACTTTAGCGCCTTTTAATTCTAGTCACGCTTTTAAATACTTGCACCATTATTTTAATTAGACTTATATTTATTTTAAGAGCACCTTTACTTCAATTGTTTCGCACCTTTATTTTAAAAACAACGACACAACTATTTGTTTCACCAAAGAACGACTGAGTCACATAGAGATCCTAGATCAATTCGATTAGACACCGAGAACAACAATTGAACCTAGCAAAATACATACATTAAAATGGCGCCGCTGCCGGCTCTTTTCGTAAAGAATAACGGTTTTCTGTGAGAGACGCGTTGCTTTTTTGGGATCCGTTCACTTGTGAGCGTTATTTTTCTTGCATAAAAAAAATCAAAAAATCATAAAAATTAAAAAATTGATAAAAATACATAAAAATTAAAATTTTCAAAAATCCAAAAAGATTTTATCTTTATTATGTATATATATTGTCTTTGTGTTTGGTTTTGTTTTCTTTTGCATTTTCAGGTGTATGCGTACTTGATCTTCTAATTATCAAGAGCCCGAGCCTCAAGAAGATTTAGCTATGTCAGGTGTCAACAACAACATTCCACCGCACCTCAATAATAATAATAATAACAACAATGTTCTTCCACAGCCCGATCTTCGGACAATGGAGGAACTTTTTCAACCTACAATGTTTGGACGAGGAGAACGCTCCTGAGTTTTCGTTGAAGCACCACATGATTCAGCAAGTACAAACAAACCCATTCCGTGGATTGCCTGATGATGATGGCAACAAACACCTCGACAAGTTCATTACAATCACCCAAAGCATGAAGTTGGCTGGTGCCACAATGGATGAACTTCGCCTAAAACTCTTTCCACACACTTTATTACATCATGCCGAGAAATGGTTTGATCGTCTCCCGAAGAATTCTATTCACACTTGGGATGACATGACTCAACGCTTTTTGTCGCGCTACTTTCCACCATCCATGGTCACAAGCCTTCGCAATCAAATCAGTGGTTTCATGCAAGACCCTGATGAATCTCTTTTTGATGCTTGGGAGAGATATAATGTCTTGCTCGATAGATGTCCAAACCACAACATGCTCCTTGTGACCTTAATCGATACTTTCTACAACGGTTTGACTTTTCGAGATCGTGATACGATTAATGCAGCCGCCGGTGGCACATTCATGAAAAGGAGACCCGAGGAGTGTAGAGAGTTAATTGAGAACATGACTACTCACCACAAAAACTGGGATTCCTCTGCTTCTTCAAGGAACAACCCGAGAGTCAATGTCTCTTCTACCTCAGCAAACCCTGAGATGACCGAACTCACCCGTATGATGATTGAAATGAGCAAAAGTATTACGCTTCTAGCTTCAAACCAACAACAACAACAAGTTAAAGCGGTTGCTAATCCTTGTGAAACATGTGGCGGTCCTCATTCATACACCGATTGTCCTTCTACTCAAGGAAATCCGGAAAATGTGTATGCAGCTTATGGTAATTATTCACCGGAAAATTACCAAGCTAGACAACAAGGGGATAGAAATCTGCTGAGCTACCGGTCCAACAATTACCTTTCACCCGGTTTTTCTCCTCAAAACCAAAACCCCGCCAACAACTACAATAGAAGCAACCAAATCCCACCAAGAGCTTCTAATCCTTATAACCCACCCACTCAACAACCCCCACCCATAAACACCGATGTTGAAGCTACAATGAGAACCCAAGGTGAGCAAATCAAGAATCTGCAAAGTCAAATTATCAATCATAGAGGAGATATCACGAAGCAAGGAAATGAGATAAGGTCCGAGGTTCGTGATAATATTCAATCCTCCTTCAGCACTCAAACGACTGAATTAAAGAATCTGTTGGCTAGTTTCTTGCCTACAGCTCAACCTTCTTCTTCGAGTTCTCTACCTTCAAACACCGTCACTAATCCGCGAGCCAATGTGAGTGCTATTACTACTCGTAGTGGAGTCACCATCGTAGGACCACCAATCCCACCCCCATCATCTACACCTCCTCCACCACCATGTATCCCTACTCCTCCTACACCTAGTATTAGTGCACCATTACCGTCTCCGCCTCGTCATGACGATGTATCTCGGAAGGATCCTTCAACATCTCAACCTTTACCAACTACACCTTCACCTTCCACCTATAAACCCAAAATCCCATACCCTTCTCGCTTAGGCAAGACCAATGAGCTAACAAAAGAGGACTCTCAAGTGACAAAATATATCAATATGATTTCTCAAATGGGCTTCAGCATTAGTTTTCTTGAAGCACTTGTCCACATGCCCAAATTTGTTAAAGCATTTAAGTAATTGCTTAACAAGAAGGAGAAGCTAATTAAACTCGCCAACACACGCTTAAATGAAAACTGCTCTGCAGTTATTCTTAAAGAACTTCCAGAAAAGCTTGGAGATCCCGGTCGTTTTGTGTTGCCGTGCGTGTTCAACAAAACTGAAGAATTTACTGCCCTTGCTGATCTCGGGGCTAGTATAAATTTGATGCCACTGAGTGTTTGGAAAACACTATCATTACCCGACCTCACTCCAACAAAGATGACTCTTGAACTTGCAAATCGTACTCTCGCTTACCCCGTTGGTATAGCCGAAGACGTGTTCATTAAAGTTGGCGCATTTACTTTCCCGGTCGATTTTGTCGTAGTTGATTATGAAATGGACCCTCGTATTCCTTTAATACTTGGTCGGCCATTCTTGAGAACCGGACGAGCTTTAGTGGATGTGGCCGAAGGTGAGTTAATCTTAAGAGTCGGGAATGACTCACAAATTTTCAAAATGGGGAAGCTTACAGGCAAATACTATGGACGAGAATCAGTGAATATGATTAATGTGCTCGATGACTTTACCGTCTATGACAATCCTCTATTCGATTCTTCCATCGATAATCCACTCTTTGACGATGATGTGGATGATTCTCGATCCACTTTGGAACCTTCTCCCATTTATGATTCGCCACCGGTCTTTGATGCTTATGATGATGATTCTAGCTCAGACTCGGATGATTTTGATGATTGTACTTCCGAGTATCCCGAGCTGCCCACTTTCGATGATTTTGATGAGGCCGATACTCTTTCGAGCGATTCTTCACATGATGAAGATCCTCCGCCATCACTCGATCCTACTTTGGACGATTACTCATTTGAGGAAGACTTCTCTGAATTTCTCAACACTTACTTCCCTCATGAGAGTGATGCTCCTCCTTATGACTTTGAAGATTATCGTCTTGATCCTACTTTGGATTTGAAGAACATTCTGTCAAAGGAGAAGAAACCGGTCGACACCGAAATCCGTTGCACATATGATTTGACACCTCTTTGTCCCCCTTCTGAGGACGAGGTTGTGCTTCTTTGCGGATCTTCTTCACACTCTGCTGAGCCTGAGTGCTATTTTCCCCTAAAGGAAAAGGTGTTCGACCCCGGTATTGAAGTCTTTAAGCCATCTCAGTATCCACCTGATGAAATAAAAGGAAAAATCTATGGAAATTTTGAAGACACGCTTGCACCACTTCATCCTTGCTTCCACCGTGCTCCATCACTGCTTAAGGGAACCTTGCCTACTCTTCTTTGGCTTGCCTTGTTCGCCTTAAGCTTGTGCTATTTGATGGACGAAAACTATGTCTTTGATCCTGGTGGATATGTTTCATGCTTCTTCCGTTGATGATCAAGGTCGAGTCAGGCTCACGACTCGGTTAACAAAAATCAAGCGCTTCTTGGGAGGCAACCCATGTATCTATCTCTTAGCTTTCTTTATCATAAGTGTAGGGGAGACCCTTTGGTTTGCTTTCCTCTCCTCACTTCTTAATCAGGGATTCGAGCTTCAACGATCCACTCTTCATGATTCTTGACGACCCCGTGATTCCGTGTTCTACATTTTCCCGGTTCTATCCTAAACTCTTTTCGATTCACTATTTTATATTTTCTCAATATTAAAATAGGAATCTCTTTAGTTGTCCTTTCCTTAGCAAGATTTAAACAACGTGCACAATGTCCTAAGTGTAGGGGAGTTTACTCCCACATGCTTAAACATTGAGGACAATGTTTATCTTAAGTGTAGGGGGGACTTCTATCGAAGTTAAGTGGTATTTTCCTTGTATTTGTCCTCATTCTAACCGGAAAATCAATTTTTTGACATTTTTCAAAATTTTTGATCTATTTTGGCCTATTAGTTTTTCCCTTTGTATAGTTATTTTCTTTCCTTATTAGAATAAATGTTTAATAAAGTGGTTTTAATTTTCAAACGTTGTGAATATTTTGACTCAACCCGAGTTTACTTGTCTAAGTTACTCTAGCTAGTATCCTTAACGTGTTTAAGTCAAGTTTTGCTAGGCTTTTATATAGGGAGCTATAAAACGCGAAAGTCTTAACTCTCACGGGTTAAGAACAAGAACTTTTCGCAAGTTCCTATAATTGATCCTAGAGAGTCGTTTATCAAGGGAACTTTAAAACGCGAATTCTAAACTTGAAAAAGTCTAAGAATTTGCAAGATCCTATAGGCGACTCGAAAACCCAAACTTTGATTTAATAGGCTAAGCATCCACGAGTCTCATTACTTGAGATTTTAAACTGTGGAGAACGAGAGATGATAGAGCCAATTATAAGTTCGGTATTCTTTCGTGAATTTATGTGAGTTAATTATGAGCCTATTCTCCCATCGCTTGCTAATAATTTATCTGCTAATAAATAAGGTTGTACGATTTGAAAAGTTACTTAGCTTCTAGCCCAAGATCGTTTAAAAGTTGCTCGGTATGGATTAGAGTTAATAGCCAAGGCATAACTTATTGAAGCGGGATGCGAAGATTGGCGAGTCCGAAAAGGCCCTAACAAGGCATGAGGGCTATATTTTGTTGCTAAAGATCCAAAGTGATGTGAAGAATCATTTATCGAAAATCAATATGAAGGATCGAGACACACGACGAAAAGCAAAAACTCCCAAAAGTCATCCGAAAAGACCCTAACAAGGTTTGAGGATAAATAGATCCAAGTCATAAAAGGAGGCGGATCGTTGTATATCAAAGTCCAAAATAAAGATTGGAGAAAAATGAAGAAGTCGTGGTCCAAGTATGAAACTCTCAAAACTTCAAGAGAAGAAATTCCATTATGAAGAGAAGGCCATTATTTCATGAACGTCTCTCAAGGTTTGAAGTATGAAGTCGCTGCCAAATATCGGTCCGAGAAAGGTCTCAAATCGCGAAGCGAGTTATGCCAAGATATGAACTTTATGAGGTCCCGAGAAGCAGTTTTAAAAGATTTTGTGCTTTAGCTAACTATTGATTAAATCGTTCACTTTATTTTCAGACTTAATAATTATCGAAATAAGTCAAAAATGCATCCTCGTGATCATTCAAGACAATAATAAAATATAAGAGATACACCTAGGAATAAGGGAGTCTAAGTGAATAATTGACCCACATGAGTTCGTGATAGTTTACTAACTTATAATAACAATGATCTCGTTTTTAAGCTTGGTTTGGAGAAAGTGAAAACTTGAGGATGATGATTATTCATAACATTTCCAAAACCCAAGGTATGCTTTTGATTTCTTTATTTTGTATGTTTTTAATTTTTTCTTTAATAAAGGCCAACATGGATTAATTATGATGAAAAGTGTAATCTTGCTTTGTAACTAATGCATTGCATGAGGACATTGCAATGGTCAAGTGTAGGGGATTTGATATGTGTGTAAACACACATCTTTTCTACCACTTAATTACAATAATAACCGGACCAAAACGTGTATTTTATGTCTTTTATGTCGGAATTATGCGTGGTTTGTGTTTTTGTTGTGATTTAGGACGAAAAGGTGAAAAGTGGAGAAAACACGGACATTCACGCGCTTTTACGGACTTTTATTGAAGAAAAAGATGAAAGACGAAGTCAAGAAGTCAAGAGTGCAAAAAGAACGGAAGTCCAAGACGAATTCTGAAGATTTATCGAAGAAAAAGTCAAAAGACGGAAGTTTATTAAAAGCCGAAGAATTCAAGTCTAAATTATTGAAGAATTTAAAGACGAGTTCAAAGAAATCCCGAAGCCAAAAGTCCTTAAAGTTCAAGTTTAAAGAAGATTAGAAGAATAAAGGACTAATGGTGCAATTAATGAAGATTAAAGAAGGAAGGACCTAATCTTGTAATTAAGAGAAAAGGAAAGAGGGGGGGAAGCTTCCTTAATCCTCCCCTATAAATAGTCATTAGTTGTTAATCATTTTCCTTGTTGGCTAAATTGACAAATTAGCTCTTCTACCATTTACTTACCTTGCACCTTTAATTTCCTTGTCATTTAAATACTTGTCAATTTAATTACCTTGTCTTGCACATTAAATTCCTTTAATTTCAAGTAAGTTTTCATTTAATCTTTGTCAATCTTTACTTTATCTTGTTAATCTCTCATCTACCTTTCTTAATCTTTGATTTTTATGTTTATGTTTGTGTTCATGTTCATGTTCTTTATTTTGATCAAATGGGGTTTTGATTATTGTGGTTAAATTTGTTTGTTTTGTTGATTTAAGTTGTTAATTTATGATTATTGATGTTTCGTTATTAGTTTGATTAAATCGTTTGTGTTGATTTTGGTTAAATCTGTGTTAGATTAGTGTTATTTTGATCCCTTGTTCTTCGGGGGAGTTTGTTCCTTGTGATTCCCAGGA
This sequence comes from Glebionis coronaria, assembly GCA_025667525.1. Lineage (NCBI taxonomy): Eukaryota > Viridiplantae > Streptophyta > Magnoliopsida > Asterales > Asteraceae > Glebionis > Glebionis coronaria. The sequence goes on along the minus strand of CM046875.1, from coordinate 629,269,374 downwards.
AAACTTCTGTATAAGCAAAAGTTCTGAACCATTGGTGCTCATTCGGAACATTCAAAAGTTCCGAATCAAGCTTCATTCGGAAGTGTTCCGGATCAAGAACTTCCGAGTCAAGAGTTGTTCACTCGGAACTTAAAAGTTTCGAACCAAGGGCAAAGTTCCGGATCAGCAGGGCTTCATTCGGAAGTATTAAAGTTCCGGGTCAGCACATTCATTCGGAACTTTATAAGTTCCGAACAAAACTTCCGAATCAAGACTTCCGAGTCAAGACTTCCGGACGAAATCTTCCGGATCAATTCTTCCGAACCAAAGTTCCGGATCAACTTATGTTCATTCGGAACTCAAAAAGTTCCGGATCAATCTAAAAGTTCCGACTCAAGGTTGTTCACTCGGAACTCAAAAGTTCCGAGTCAAGCCAGTTCATTCGGAAGTTTTGAACTTCTGAATCAAGGTTTCTTTCATTTCTTTTTAGCTTTTCTTTTTAAATTTATGTCCTTTATTTGTAAGTTTATTTTTCCTGCCTTTATTTTAATTGCACTTTAATTTTATTTGCCTTAGTTAAATTTTAGTCTTGCCTTAGTTTAAGTTTTAGTTGCGTTTTAAGATTGCCTCAGATAGATTTAAGTTTACGTCATTTACTTTAGCGCCTTTTAATTCTAGTCACGCTTTTAAATACTTGCACCATTATTTTAATTAGACTTAGATTTATTTTAAGAGCACCTTTACTTCAATTGTTTCGCACCTTTATTTTAAAAACAATGACACAACTATTTGTTTCACCAAAGAACGACTGAGTCACATAGAGAGCCTAGATCAATTCGATTAGACACCGAGAACAACAATTGAACCTAGCAAAATACATACATTAAAATGGCGCCGCTGCCGGCTCTTTTCGTAAAGATTAACGGTTTTCTGTGAGAGACGCGTTGCTTTTTTGGGATCCGTTCACTTGTGAGCGTTATTTTTCTTGCATAAAAAAATTCAAAAAATCATAAAAATTAAAAAATTGATAAAAATACATAAAAATTAAAATTTTCAAAAATCCAAAAAGATTTTATCTTTATTGTGTATATATATTGTCTTTGTGTTTGGTTTTGTTTTCTTTTGCATTTTCAGGTGTATGCGTACTAGATCTTCTAATTATCAAGATCCCGAGCCTCAAATTGATAAAAATACATAAAAATCAGCGGAATTTGTAAAATGTTTAACTATGGAGAAGGACAAGCCGAAGCCGTCCAACTCATGATGTTTCCATCATCCCTGACTAGAGAAGCGAAGTCATGGCTCGACGAACTTAACGAAGGAACCATTCGAACATGGGAAGTTCTTAGAACTGCTTTCATTAGCCGATTCTTTCCTCCTGCCCTATTTGAAAAACTCCTCGGAGAAATCCGAAGCTTATCTCAACAAGATCGAGAAACTCTTACTGACGCATGGTTAAGAATGAAAGAACTACCTCAGAAACTGCCATGGTCATAGACTTAAAAAAGAGGGAGTAATCAAGATTTTCTATCATGGTCTTGACGATGCTACCCAAGATGCATTGAATGCCGCAGCGAGGGGAATTTTCCTTTACAAACTCCTAACCAAGCTTACAAATTATTTTATGACAAAGTCTTACTTAAGCTTGATTGGTCCAAAAATCACAAAAAAAACTCACGGAAAACCGTAGCTTTTGCCAAAGAAAGCAACAATCCAAACGATATCGAGAAAATTATGGCTCGAATTGATGCCATGTCTCTTAAAATTGATACTCAATATAAAGAGATGAAAAACAAAACCTGCAAACACTGTGGAGGAAACCATCCTTCTAGTGAATGTGATGACGATGACACACCCATGACGAAGGAAGAAGAAGCCAACTTCATGAATACCTTTCGGCGAACTCGATTTTATAACGATTATCATAATCGCGACCGCGATAATTGGAGATCAAATGATAAACCAAGTTACTATCGAGACGAAAATAAACCTAATCAAACCGAAGACAAAACCAACCTTGAAACCAAGCTCGACAACTTTATTGAATCTCAAAGAAAAACCAACATTTTTGTTCAAGAAACATTCACTGACTTCAAAACGAAGTTCGAAACTACGACCAAAAACCACCAAGCTTCCATCCAAAACCTTGAAGCTAAATTTGATCGTTTGGCCGATAAACAACCGGATCGCGCTTCTGGTTCTTTACCAAGCAACACCAACCCAAACCCCAAAACAACAACAAATATCAACCCCATAAGCTCGTAACGAGCATGTGAATGCCGTATTCACGCGGAGTGGTTTATCTTACGAATCACCTACCAAACCTACTCAAATTACACCAATCGAAATTCCATTCGATAGTGATAATGAGGATGAAGCCCAACCAACCCACACCAAACCAACTGAAAACCCAACACCCAAACCATATAAACCAAAATTTCCATACCCACAACGCTTACGTAAGCAAAAGATGCAAGCTAAGTATGGTAAATTCCCCAACTTAATACAAGAAGTTCGAATTAACATGCCTTTAGTCGATGTTCTGGCTGGAATGCCAAATTATGGCAAATTTATCAGAGAACTTATCAAGAGCAAGCATAAGTTTGAAGAAGTTTCTTCAACTTTTCTAAATGATGAATGTTTTGCCATTGTCCAACACAAAGTACCACCAAAACTGGGAGATCCTGGAAGTTTCCTAATCCCATGTACTTTCCATCACTCATATTCTTGCAACGCCTTGGCCGATCTTGGCGCAAGTATCAACCTCATGCCATACTCTTTGTATGCTAAACTCTCGAAAGATGTTTTGAAACCCACAAAAATGAGTGTTCGCCTCGTGGACCGTTCTTTCCAATACCGAATGGGGATAGCCGAAAACATGCTCGTAGAAGTCGGAAAATTTGTTTTTCCTGTTGACTTTGTAATCTTAGAAATGGAAGAAGATAGCAAGGTACCACTTATCCTTGGTATACCTTTCTTACATACAGTTGACGTTATAATTAGAGTATAGCAAAAACAACTCGACCTTGGAGGTTGGAGAAGATAGAATTTCTTTTTCTATCGACGAAGCAATGAAACACTCGTACTCTAATGACGATACTTGCTTTATTATCAATGTCATTGAAGAAATCGTTGAAGCCGATTTCGACGCTCTTCTTGATGAAGGAAGCGAAATTTTTATTTCTATCGAAGGAACCATCCTCGAAGAAGAACTTTTTTTTGAATTTGATGCCTTCATAGTCGTCCATACTGATGAACCAATTGAAACAATCGAAGAAGAAATCGAAACACCATTTGAAACCATAACTTTCGAAACCGATTTCAAAGTTAAGAAATCTGTCGAAGAACCTCCTACAAATTTAGAACTTAACCCCTTCCTGAACATCTGGAATATGCGTTTCTTCACGAAGAAAAATTACTTCCTGTAATTATTTCATCCCAACTTTCGAAAGAACACAAAGACGATCTAATTGACGTTCTCAAGAAGCATAAACAAGCTTTTGCTTGGAAAACTTCTCACATTCCGGGCATATGTCCATCGTTCTGCAAACACAAAATCTAACTTTTGGATAACAAGAAACCGATTGTTGAAAAATAATGAAGATTAAATCCTAACATGAAAGACGTTGTTAAAAAAGAAATCCTTAAACTCTTAGACTCTGGAATAATCTACCCAATCGCCGATAGCCCATGGGTTAGTCCTATTCATTGTGTACCTAAAAAGGGAGGTTCATTGTAGTAACTAACGAAAACAACGAATTAGTACCAACACGAACCATCACCGGATGGAGAGTTTGTATTGATTATCAAAAACTAAATGATGCAACCGCGAAAGATCATTTTTCTTTACCCTTTATGGAACAAATGTTAGAAAGACTCGTAGGAAATGAATACATTTGTGTCCTCGATGGATTTTCTGGATACTTTCAAATCCCAATCGACACTATGGATCAAGAGAAAACCACGTTTACTTGTCCATTTGGAACTTACGCTTATAGGCGCATGCCTTTTGGTCTACGCAATGCACCTGCTACTTTTCAAAGGTGTATGATTGTAATCTTTCACGATATGATTGAAGAATCAGTCGAAGTCTTCATGGACGATTTCTTTGTCTTTGGAAATTCTTTCGACGCATGTCTAAACAATCTCGATAATATGTTAGCACGATGCAAAGAAGCAAATCTTGTGCTAAACTAGAAAAAATGTCACTTTATGGTTAAAGAAGGAATTGTTCTTGGACACAAAGTGTCTGGAGCCGGCCTTGAAGTTGACAACGCAAAAATAGACGTAATCTCAAAACTCCCACCACCTACTAATGTTAAAGGCATTAGAAGTTTTTTAGGACATGTCGGTTTTTACCGACGATTTATCAAAGACTTTGCGAAAATAGCAAGACCTTTAACTCAGCTTTTAGAGAAAGAAATAACGTTCGATTTTGACGACAAATGTATTTTAGCATTCGAAACACTCAAAGAAAAACTTACATACACACCCATTATTACAAACCCTGATTGGAACCTTCGATTTGTGCTTATGTGCGATGCAAGTGAACATGCCCTTGGAGCCGTCCTTGGACAAAAAGATGGTAAACAATTTCATCCCATCTTTTTTGCAAGTAGAACTCTTAACGCAACCCAAAAAAATTACACAATTACGGAAAAAGAACTCATGGTTGTAGTTTACGCATTTGACAAATTTCGATCATACCCCGTATTGTCAAAATCAATTGTTTACACCGATCACTCAGCTTTAAAATACTTGTTCAAAAAGCAAGACGCCAAACCTCGTCTAATACGATGGATATTGCTTTTAAAAGAATTTGATTTGGAAATTAAAGATAAAAAAGGAGCTGAAAATGTTGATGTCGATCATTTATCTCGCATAGTGAATGATGATTCTAGCGATGATGAAATCAATGATTTTCCCGATGAGCATATAATGCAAGTAAGTACTAACGATACACCATGGTTCACAGACTTTACAAACTATTTGGTTGTAGGTATTTTACGAAAGGGAATGACGCACCAACAAAAGAAAAGATTTTTCTCTGAACTAAAAAAATACTATTGGAACGATCCTTACTTATTTAGAATATGTTCCGATGGAATAATCCGACGTTGTATTTCCGGATTCGAATCTAGAAAAATTCTCGATGAATGTCACTACGGACCGATCGGAGGACATTATGCAGCGAACACCACCGCTAAAAAGTGTTCGACGCTGGCTTTTATTGGCCAACGATTATTCGTGAAGCTCATACCTTAGTACGACTATGTGAAGCATGTCAAAGGACTGGAAATATTTCTAAAAGAGACGAAATGCCTCTAAACAACATCCAAGTCCGCGAAATCTTTGACGTGTGGGGTATCGACTTCATGGGACCATTTCCTAAATCTTACAAATGTGAATACATTTTAGTCGCCATCGACTATGTATCGAAATGGGCCGAAGCTCAAGCTTTGCAAACAAACGATGCAAGAGTTGTTATAGCATTCTTAAAGAAATTATTCTGTCGTTTTGGAATTCCAAAAGCATTAATAAGCGACAGGGGAACTCATTTCAGTAACAAACTCAAAATATTATGAAAAGATATGGAGTGAACCATCGATTTTCCACATCTTACCACCCTCAAACGTATGGTCAAGTTGAAAACACTAATAGAGCTCTCAAACGTATACTTGAAAAGACCGTTCAAAACAACCCTGCTTGTTGGTCTAAAAAAATTAGAAGATGCTCTATGGGCCTTTCGTACCGCATTCAAAACACCAACTGGAACCACACGATACAAACTTTTGTATGGAAAAACATGCCATCTGCCAATAGAAATTGAACACCGTGCATATTGGGCACTTAAGAACTGCAACCTAGATCTTATTGTAGCCGGAGAAAAATATAACTTCCAACTTCATGAGTTAGATGAATTTCGACATCAAGCTTATGAAAGTTCACGATTATATAAAGAGCGAACCAAAGTTTGGCATGATCGCAAATTACGACAAAGAAAAGAATTCAAAAAAGGAGAAAAAGTACTTCTCTTTATCTCGAAATATAAATTCAAGCAACCTAAGCTTACTTCGAGATGGAATAGACCCTATCTAGTAAAACACCAATATCCATCCGGATATGTTGAATTATACGGTAGGGACAATAGCACCTTTATAGTCAATGGACATAGACTTAAGCTCTACCATGAAGAAGAACACTGTAATGAAATCGAAGGAGAAGAAATTCCTTTCTTCTTAAAATAGATCTGAGTAGCCGAGTCTGGCTAAAGACTCTAAGCTTAGCGCTATTCGGAAGGCAATCCGTATTTTATCCCCCACCTTTTAACTTAAGTGTGGAGGAGGACCTGTAAATACATAAAATTGTCCTTGTATATATTGCATGTGTTTTGTTTTATTTTATCGTATGCAAGAAAATAGCAAATTGGAGCTCTAAGCTGGATTCATCTCTCGAAGCCCCGCAATTTTCTAAGCCCCGGGATGTTCTCGATTCCCTTTGCATTTTTCCTATTTTTAATGTTTTTATCAGTTATCACCTCGAGGACGATGTTCAAGTTAAGTGTGGAGGAGGTGACAAATAGAAAAAATGAATAAAAAATAAAATAAATTTCTCCACATGAAAATCTTTTTAAAAAATAATAAAATATACATGTTTTATAAATAAATAAGTTTTTAGCAAAACAAAAATCTCATTGATTGACATTATAATTAAGCACAAAAACCATCACCCAAATATGTGAGAAAAACTTAGCCTTATGTTTCTCTGTTTTGTGTGAAAGCCGATAATCTAGTATGCTTCAGAATTTATGCCTGATCATCATTTACTAAACCGCAGTGAGATTAATTTATAGATATTTTCGAAAGGAAGCAAAATAAAATCACCCTTATATCATTTTAGTTAAGCTACACTGGCTTACTAAAATATGTGGCACTTGTACGCATGTGTTATATTATCCATTTTGCCAATATCCTTATACGATATGCCTAACCACTTGTCAAGTCATAAAGTTTATGATATTCTCTTAAAAAAGAATGAAAAAGAAAGAAAAACAGTCAAGTATTCTAGTATAGTTTGTTCTATGACTTTGACAAAGGCATAGTTTTTTATCCTACACCCATATCATTTATCACATTTTGCTTCTTTGAAAATTTATGTGGTGCTCACGCTGCAACGGTTATGTTTATGTGTCGTGTACAAGCCTATGGTAGCTATCTATTTTATGTCCGTGCTAATTGAGTGTTATCTTACATTTACCCTTTGTGAGTGAAATTTGTGTGAACTTAAAATCAAAATACTATCCACGTGAGGTGCTGAAATTATTTTGTCATTTGTTTTTGCTATTCATAAAAATTAAATCATTTTCCTATCATACTTCACAACACTTAAAAGCATTTTTAAAATGGAATTTGTTTTCTCGCTTTGATTGCTTGAGGGCAAGCAATAGCTAAGTGTGGAGGAATCTGATAACGACCTAAATATACATATTCAATCTATCATTATAGTGCCACTTTGTAGTATAAATAAGAGCTTCCGATACTTAATATATTGTGTTTCATATGCAGATATAAAGTTTGAAAGAGCAAAGTAAAGACATACAAAAAATGGTCCCCAACATATAAATAAGCCAAAGTTGTTGAAAGAAGATTATGGATCGCCTAGAAGTGCGGCGCACAAACTCAAATGTGCGGCGCACATTCACGTCTCCAAAGTGCGGCGCACTTTCGGAGAAGTGCGGCGCACATTTGACCCCAGACAACACTATAAATAGAGGCCACTTATACTCATTTTACACACATTTCTCTTTCTTAATACTCCATAGCTCGAGTATTTTAGCTTTCTTAGTAAAATTTCAATATTATTCACTTTTGGGAGATACTTGTAACGAGAGTATTCCACTCTTCGATTCTTGGAGGAACAATACAATCGTGACACTTGTGTACTCGTTCATTCAATCCAATCTAAGTATGATGTTCTCTTACTCTTTTCCAATTGTTACTTTGATTACTATGTTAGGCTAAGCTATTTGTGACTATATGGGTATGTGACTATAATTAGTGATGATGCTATGATATGATCCTTTATATATAATTTCAAGCTAATGTTGTAGAACCATTTTACCACCTAGTTTTATAAACCATATTTTATCTAAGTAGATTTGTTACGATAGTTTGGCATTGAGAAACGCAAATTGTTATAATAAGTTTTCATGAACTTGTCTATGGTCATGAATCTTTGGTTGGAGAGATCCACTTAGAAACTTGATAAAATATTGAACTTGTTGGCAACTTGTTTTGAGCTTAGTCGCTTAATTAAACGTAAGTCTTGAATCAAACCCAAGTAAATTGTGTAAACGCCGTTTGACGAAAAAGGATTATCACTCTTTACCTACATAAACATATCTCGATCATTATTATCATCATCACGAACTTATACAAACTATCCCATATTAGTCATACTTGTTATTATTGATATTATTCCAACTATTTCTTTCTTCAATTATTATCTTGATTACCAAAATGAAACTAAGTCTCAGCGAACGATCCTGGCTTACCACTACAAAGCTATATTACGAACGAAAGGGTATACTTGCCCGTGTTTGTCTTCTAGTCCCTTGTTTTGTCTAAACCTTGTAATATAAATTTAAGACTTGCAAACGAACATCAATGAACAAGAGAGGAAGAATCCCTATCTATACATTCTATGTGTATTTGTAAAGGAAAACTTAATCTATCCCTACCTACAACCTTTCTATATATATGAAAAGAAAAACACTAAAGCTTCCAAAGGAAGCTTTCAATAAAGTGAAGCCCCATGTGCTCCCATGTGCTCTTTCCTATCAAAGTACAAAAGTAAATAATACTTTTTAATTTCTTATTGGTTGTACAAGTAACCACTCTTGTGCTTCCCGCCAATATCTTTAGGTTGTATACATCGTTCGGCTTGGTTTGTTACTCCAAGCTGAACTGAAGGCAACTTCATTCAGGTCTCGTCCTTCAGATGCTGATCCGCATCAGCAATTGAAGGTGAATACTTTGTCTTCAAAGTACTCTGGAAGTGCTGGTGCTGAACTGTCTTCAAAAATACTGGTGTTGGATGTGATACTGAAGTGTCTTCAACAATGTCTTCAGCAACCATAAGCTTCAGCTGGACTTTGTCTTCAGCTGACTTGGTGCTATTTTATATTCAAATACTTGTGAGGAACAATTGGATGAAATCTTAACCCAACACAACAACACAGAGTACACGACATTTACTCTCAATTAATCTCTATCTTTCTGGTATTCCACACATGACACCACTCTTGTGATAGTTACTTACTCTCACACCGGAGCTTGGTCTCAGGGTCACCCCTGGGGCGAGTTAACGTGTGTTATCTTACACTATAGGAAAGGCCAAACCTACAAGCATACTCTATACGTGACCGGAGCATAATCTACAAGGGTGCAACTGCCTGTGGATTTTTGTTTTAACATTTGGCGCCGTCCGTGGGACCAACCACTCGATCTACTAAAGGACACTTATATGGTTGACCCCTCGAGGGAGAAGTCCCCTATTCATGTCTCCCCGGAGCATGAGCATGTTCTAGAGGAGGAGGACAACAACACCCCTTCTCTACAGGAGCAAATTGTGGAGAGCATGAGTGTCCTTCGAAACCTAGTCAAACGTCACAATGCCACAGGAAGAAACAACATATCACCTCTGAAGTTAGTATTCGAAGATGAAGTAAGAAGGCTAGAGAAGTGAACGGATGATAGGGTGGACGACCTACAAAAACCTTTTAAGGACATTATAGCATATCCGTTCACTAAAAGGATCATCAAATTCTCTTCACCGAAGCACATCCTTCCAGCAACGATAAAGCTGTACACCGGAGCCACCGATCCCAATGACCACATCACACGTTTCATGGGTGAGACTAATTCTAGGGAATGGCCTATGCCTGTATGGTGTAGATTTTTCCAGCAGACGATGGATGAAGCTGCCGGGGGATGGTTTGAAAGGCTACCACACACGAGCATAGATGATTGGGACGAACTAAAGAAACAGTTTCTAGAAAGGTTCGCTCTTAGGAGAAAGAGTCTTAAAAGCCCAATGAAGATAACAAACATAACAAGAAAGGCTCATGAATCGCTGCTTGCATTCAAAGAAAGATGGACCAACGAAGCTAGTTATATTCAGGGAGTTCCGGAAATCATGAAGATATCCGCTTTTATAGCAGGAGCTAAATTCCCCGAATTGGCTCGGCGTTTCTCTGATGATGAACCCAAGATGGTAGCAGAGATGATGAAAAGAGTGGATGACTTCGTAAAGTCAGAGGAGGTATTAAAAATCACAGAGCTCGTGCAAGGAGAGGGAAGCGATAAAGGAGGAAAGGCGATGAAAGAAGATAAATACTTCGCTCGTAAAAACGCTAACCGACACAAAAGCCGAGGAGATTATAGGCTGAAGGCCGTCTATTCTCCTTATGTGCCCCCACTCAACCAAAATCAAGGAAGGAGAAACCCATACCAACGCCCCGGTCTTGAGTCGCTGACTAAGTTTTCGAAGGAGATATTAGCAACAGAACTTCAACTGCAGCTACCCCAGCCCCCGCCCACCAAGGGAATTATCTGACCGGAAAAAATGGACAAATATTGTGACTATCATGGGGAAAAAGGTCATATCACCAACGATTGTCATCAGCTAAGGAAGCAGTTGGAAGCAGCCCTAGAATCAGGCAAGTTGAACCATCTGGTTAAAGATTTGCGAGGAAGGGTAAACAAGGGCAATCAAGGAAGAGGCAATGGAAGTGGAGATTACAAGGGCAAAACGATAAAAATGTTAAGGAGTAGCCACTGTGGGATAAAAAGAAAAGAGGTATGCTGAATAGAGTTAGATTGGATGAATGCCCCTATCTCATTCCCTCCGGTGACTGATGTTGAGGCTTCGAAGCAGAAATCAAAGGGTATTGGGTGAAGAGGGTGTTCGTAGACGAAGGAGCTGCCATGCAAGTAATGTTTGATCACTATTTCATGAACTTGGATCTGGCCATCAGACGAAGGTTAACCCCTGACCCTGTGAAGGTCTTGAGTTTCTCAAGAGAAGAAACCACACCGCTGGAAAAATTGACTTGGAAGTAATTTTTGGATCACATGAGTTGGCAAGAAAAACAGTGATGAGTTTTACAGTGATAAGGGCTCCGTCGCCATACAACATAATATTAGGAAGGATAGGAATTCGAGAGTTAAGGGCCATACTTTCCACTGTTCATTCAGCTATGAAATTTCCCACCCCCAATGGTATCGTAATGCTCAAGACGAAGGCAACGGCAATTACGAGTGCAGGGTAATCGAGGACCGTCAAAAGATAGAAAAAAGAAAGCAGCGAGGGCAAAGATCTAAGCAAATGGCTTGCGTTTGAAAAATTCAACCAACAAGATAAAGAAGCCGGGGGTATGACGGAGCAAGTCATCGTCTATCCAGGTTATCCGGAACAACTGGTTACTATTGGTAGGCTGTTTACAGAAAAATGTAGGTTACAACTGATAGACCTCTTGAGGAATAGCACAGACGTCTTCGCATGGGACCCATCGGACATGACGGGCATTCCCAAAAGGATAATCAAACATTCATTGAATGTTGATCCAGCAAGAACCCCTGTTGTCCAAAAAAGAAGACCACTAGGAGAGGAGAAAAGTCAGGCTGTCAAAAGGGATGTAGCGGAGTTGATGAAGGTTGGTATTGTGAGACTGGTCCAGTATCCTACGTGGATATCGAATGTGGTCCTCGTCAAAAAGCCAGATGGGGACTGGCGAATGTGCATAGATTTTAAAAATCTTAACTCTGCTTGCACTAAAGATTATTATCCTTTACCCGACATAGACGTGAAAATTAGGTTCGTCATGGGTTTCAAGTTCAACTATTTTCTTGATGCTTAAAAAGGATACCACCAGGTACTCATGGATAGTGAAGTCGAAGAAAAAACAACATTCTACACCGATGAAGGAACCTTCTGCTACACCAAAATGCCTTTTGGGCTTAAGAATACCGGAGCCACTTACCAGCGGTTGGTAGAATCCGTATTCTGAACGCAGGGAGTCAATCTAGAAGCTTATATAGATGACTTAATGATCAAAAGTAAGACAGAAGAAAAGATGCTCGAAGATATCAGGGAAACATTCGATAACCTCCGAGAGATAAACATGAAGCTGAACCCCAAGAAATGTTCTTTTGGAGTGGAAGAAGGCAATTTTTTAGGATACATGGTGACTTCGGAGGGAAACCGGGCCAATCCTAAAAAGACTAAAGTAATCGTAGAGATGCGGTCGCCTAAAACATGGAAAGAAATGCAATCCCTCAGTGGAAAGTTGGCAGCACTAAATCGCTTCTTGTTACGCTTAGCCGAACGGTCCATGCCTTTCTTCGAAACCTTGAAGAACATAACCAAGGAAAAAAAGGAAGAATGTCAATGGAAAGAGGAAGCAAAAAAGGATTTTCAAGAGCTAAAGAAGGTAATTATGGAGCTCCCGTCACTGGCGACACCCATGAAAAAGGAAACATTGTATGTGTACTTGGCAGCGTCGAAGGAAGCAGTAAGTGGAGTCTTGTTGGTCGAAAGGGAATGTGTCCAAAAACCTATCCGATATGTAAGCCGCACGCTGCATGACACAGAGACACGATATTCCATGCTAGAGAAGTTACCCTTCGATCTATTACATCTTTCGTGAAGGCTCCGTAGATATTTCGAGGCACATGACATTCATGTAATAACCGATCAACCCCTAAATCGGGTTCTGAGTAAATCCGACTCATCCGGAAGATTGGCGAAATACTCAATAGAGATGGCCATGTATGAATATCTTATATAACACGTAATTCAGTCAAAGGGTAAGTATTAGCAGACTTCCTCAATGAAGCGCCACTTGGGCATAAGGGACAAATGGAGATATACGAGATTGTTGAACAAGAGGAACTTGAAGTCATGTGGACGCTATACACAGACGGAGCCTCCAGTCTTAAAGGAGCAGGAGCAGGCCTAGTGTTGATCAATCCGGAAGGCATGGAGTTCACATATGCTTTACGTTCCAATTTCAATTGCTCTAATAAGGAAGCCAAATACGAAGCACTCTTAGCTAGGCTGCGCTTAGCAAGAAAGATGAGGGTGAAAAATCTTGAAGCCAAGGTAGATCCCAAATTAGTTGCATGCCAATTAAATGGAGAATGTGTGGCCAATGATGACAAAATGATGAAATATTTAGCCAAGGCAAAAGAAATTACATACGGATTCACAAAGTTTAGCATCATGAACATCCCAAGGACGAAAAATAAAAAGGCAGACATTCTCAGCAAGCTCGGTTCGGTCGCCTTCAATCACCTGACAAAGGGAGTCCTTGTAGAATCTCTTGACACCCGATCAATTGATGTGCAAGAAGTTAACAACATTGTGCAAGAGGAAGGGGACTGCTGGATGGTACAAATCCGCAGATGTTTAGAGGACAAAATATGGCCCCAAGACCCCAACGAAGCTCGAGCAATGAGAATGAAGATAAGTCAATTCACCATAGAAAACGACGTTCTTTTCAAGAGATCTAATCTATCTCCAATGCTAAGGTGTGTGGGCCCCGTTCAAGCTAACTACATCATTAGGAAAGTACATGAAGGATCATGCGGAATACACTCTGGTACAAGGTCGGTGGTTGCCAAAATCATGCGGCAAGGATATTATTGGCCCACCATGCACCAAGATACGTGGGAAGAAATTTCCAAATGTGAGTCATGTCAAATACACGGACCGGTGCCTAGACTACCGAAGACCAAACTTACCTCTATTATGTCCCCGTGGCCTTTTTATCAATGGGGAATGGACATCCTCGGCCCAATCGAGGGGTCCCTAGGAAATGTAAAGTTTGTGATTGTGGCCATCGACTATTTCACGAAATGGATTGAGGCTAAACCATTGGCAAGAGTGACTAGAAAGGAGGTAAAGAAATACGCTTGGCAAAACATAGTGTGTAGGTTCGAGCTGCCTGGCGTCATTGTGACAGATAACGGAAAACAGCTAGTGGAAGGGACACTGAGAAAGTGGTGTGAGAAATGGGGAATCAAGCAGATGAATACCGCCGTCGCTCATCCGCAGGCCAATGGGTTGGTCGAAAGAGCCAACAAGTCATTGATGCATGGCCTCAAAGCCCGTTTAGGGAGGAACTTGACAGGATGGGTTGACGAGCTACCCCATGTGCTATGGGCGCACCGAGCAATGTTGAAGACTGGAAATGGGGAAACACCATTCAGTCTAACATATGGTAGCGAGGCAGTAATCCCAACAGAAATGGGGTTTCTTCGGCAAGAACAATCCTATTCAACAAAGACAACAACGAAGAAGAGCTCCGATTGAACCTCGACCTATTGCAGGAGTGGCGTGAGAATGTAGCCATACAAGAGGCAAAGTACAAAAAGGAAGTAGAACAATACTACAACAAAAGAGTAAAACTTTGCAATTTTAAGGTCGGTGACTTTCTGTACCGACGAAATATAGCTAGCAGGGTGGAGAAGATTGATAAGCTCGGACCCAACTAGGAAGGTCCCCATAGAGTGAAAGAAGCATTCCAAAATGGGGCATACAAGTTAGAAACTATTGATGAAAGGGAAGTCCTAAGAACTTAGCATGCGATTAATCTTCAGCGATGCTTCATGTAAGAATAGCAATGTATCTGGTTGAATGAATGAATGTTTTACTTTTTCGAACAACACAAATTGTTATACTATTGCAATCATTCAGCGTAGCTATACGAAAAAAGCATTATGATAAGACTCTAAGTGTTTGGACGCGCCTTAAAGGCAGTCCGGAGGACAAATTAAAAGCGGACTTGTGCCGATGTCCTCCCATACATACAAAACACTCTAAGTGTTTGGACGCGCCTTAAAGGCAGTCCGGAGGACAAATTAAAAGCGGACTCGTGTTGATGTCCTCCCACACATACAAAACACTTTAAGTGTTTGGACGCGCCTTAAAGGCAGTCCGAAGGACAAATTAAAAGCGGACTTGTACTGATATCCTCCCACACATGCAAAACACTCTTAGTGTTTGCACGCGCCGTAAAGGCAGTCCGGAGGACAAATTAAAAGCGGACTTGTACTGATGTCCTCCCATACATACAAAACACTCTAAGTGTTTGGACGCGCCTTAAAGGCAGTCAGGAGGAAAAATTAAAAGCGGACTCGTGCAGATGTCCTCCCACACATACAAAACACTCTAAGTGTTTGGACGCACCTTAGAGGCAGTTCGGAGGACAAATTAAAAGCGGACTTGTGTCGATATCCTCCCACACATACAAAACACTCTAAGTGTTTGGACGTGCCTCAAAGGTAGTCCGTAGGACAAATTAAAAGCGGACTCGTGCCGATGTCCTCCCACCAGAGTCTGATCAACTCCCTAATCATACAAGTATAAAAGGATAAACACTTTGTCAACGGCCCATAACCGGAGGAATAAATAGGCATAACGTTTATTTTTGCAAAGTGGAATATTTATCTAAGTAGATATAACATATATGAAACGAATCGTCGGCAAAAGAAGCATAAACCTTGATATCACAAAAGATCTAAGGATCCAAGTGCTTAAACATATGAAACAGTGAAGAGAAATGTATAAGTTATTACAGAAATGATTGAAATTGTCATGGTTTACAAGCCTTTCGCGGCATATTGTAGGCATCACAAATAAAAGATCTTCAAATAACTTGGCAGCTTCAACATTTTGATGAGTGGCACTAGAGTGTCCTCCGTCCTTCGGAGAGAAGCTGGAGGATTCACCATCCTTCTGAGTGACTCCAGAAGTTGTCATAGAAGGTAAGCTGCTCACGGTATGTTTGGAAGGTCCAGCCTCAGGCTCCACCTGCATCACTTCAGTAACGGAGGAATTAATGGAAGAAGCTACTCTCTGGGTAAAAGGATAGGAAGCAACAAACAAGGCATTACAGTCGGTGATCCAGGTGTAGAGGGCATCCTTTTGAATATTCTTCACTTTAGCTAAAGCAACTTTTTCTTCCTCCAGTGTCTTATCGAGATTGAGCGATTTCATAAAACCCGCAGAGAAAGCCAAATTGTAGGCTAAACCAATAGCCTTCCGGTACTCATAACTCCTAAATAACTTCCTCACCAGACAAGGGATAACATCTCGAATCAGCATGTGTTTTTCGACCTCAGCTTGACCAAGAAGGGCTGAAAGATGCTTGTTATTTGCCTCAGAGGAAGAAAGCTTGTCAGATACCTCCACAAGTTCTTTGTTTTTGATGGCCAATTGATCATTGGTAGCAGCAACAGTTTCCTTTAGAATCTCTGTCTCTATCTCTAAAGCAAGAATCCGAAGATTCATTTTTTCCTCATTAGCGGTGCACGAAGAGTGAGAATCTTTAAGTGGTTTGTGAGATATTTTCAAGCGATCAAGAAGGGCTTTACCCTGAGCAAAAGACTCCTTCTCTGCAAGGTGATAATTGGCTATCCCAACATAATCACTATTAAGGCTTTCATAACTTTTCATCAACTCTGTCGCAGCAATGGTACCTTGAGCAATGGCCCTGCAACTATGACGAAGAACATCATAGTTGGACATATACTTGAGAACCTAATCGTCAACCAGGGTGGTGAGGTGATACATAAATTCATTGGAAGCATAAGAAGTATTGATCCTCACATCCTCCTACAATATCCACGCCGAAACGAATCTGGGGGGAGCAATATTACCTTCCTCTAGACAAAGAAGGAAGAACAGTGAGAAAGATAAACAAACTACTAACACACAAGTAGTAAAAAAAGGGGAAAAAGAAAGCAAGGAAACAACGAGTGTGTTCATATCATTAGGTTGAGTAGTGTCTTCGTCTCTAGGAGAGGAGGGGTCACTCACTTGCATAATCTCAGGTGACTTTTCTCAGTTTGAACCAGAAGCACCAGCCACAACCTTGGGAGGAGGGAATACAACACTAAGCGGCACAGAAGAATGCGTATGAACAGATTCTGCCTCGGAGTCAGTATGAACCGTCTGACGCTTACGCTTCTTCCCACGGCATTCTGATGTACTCTCATCCATAGCATGAGTTGTATTCTTCATCTTTGAACGAGCTTCTTGCTTCTTTTTGGCTTCTACCACTTGGGGAGAAGGCTTCTCAACAGCCAATTGAATCGGGGTCAATGCAGGTATTTTCTCCCTAGGTTTTATCGGTTCGGTAAAATGAGGCTAGGCTTTTCATTCTCTCCATAGGGATTACCGGTGTCAACAATAGCTACATCATAGTAGGGCAGGCTTAAAAACTCTTCCATGTTGATTTCTAAAAACAAGAAGAGACAAGAACGAGACAAGCATAAGCAAGCCCGTGTGAGTAATTACAAAACATAAGTGAAAGTAAAATGGAACACACCTCGTTTGTCAAAAATCTAAAATGATCTGGCGCAGTTCCGGATGACTACAGGGGAAAGATAACCCAACAAAGAATAGTAGAACCTCGTGTGGAGGGTGACATAAAATAGGCTTCTTGGCAAGAGCTTTTACATGTGAAGAGTTGTACGAATGGGGAAAATCATCTGTCACAATAGAATAACGATTCCTCCAAGGCATACCAAAAGGAATGGCACGGCGATCAATCAAGAAAAACTCACGTTTCCACCCCTTATGGCTAGATGTGGTCTCAATTAAGCACTTACCATATTCTCCTTTGCCTCGGCTTTCAAATGAAAACCAATGACCCTGTTTGCAAAGTCTTAAGAAAACCCGAAACAAATTCACAAAGGTAGGAATATTCAAACTGCAACACCGAAGCTCAAACATGACAACCCTATTCACTCTTATGGGTATTAGCTGAGAAATATGTACTCTAAAGTGTTGGATCACATTCAAGAAGAAAGTTGAGAAAGGAATCCGAAGACCACCGTGTTCGATGTGCTGTCGATACACACCAATGGCCGTATCAGGGAGCATATCCATTGTCATCTCCGGATCCGGAAGGGGAGGTCGTAGTTCCACTGGAATGTTATATTTGCATATCACTGCTATTAGATCATCATCAGTCATGACAGAAACGCGTATGTGCATATCACATTTTGGATCACGAGTTTTGGACGGTTCAACCCTTCGTCGCATGGCTTCTCCCCCTGTCATCCGAAACGACCAAACCAATAGATAAAAGAACACTAAGCAGAAGAAAGAAAAAAGCAAACCTATAAAGTTGAGAGCAATGAAGATGAGAAATGGCAAAACTTAGTGAAATAAGAAATGAAAGCGTATATATATAGTGTTTATGCGGAGAAAACGAAGCAACACTATTTGGATACAAGTTACAAGGTGCCATATCCACCATAGAATGCCAAGAGTAATACACGTGGCAACATCCTACACATCAGTAGTAAAGGGAGGTGACCTGCCAAAACAGGAACCAATTTGAACCAACTTACTTACGGCGAGGCAGTCCAAGATGGATTGACATGCCAAAATAGGCGAGAAAACGCTCGAGTCAAGACAAGGTGATTCAATTAAAGTATTAGATCATTATGGATATAATCAACTAACAATGGGGGGCATGCTCGCGTATGTCTCCGACATATTGCCAGAGGCATAAGACTTGACCAAAGCCATGCCACGTAGAAAAGAGAAAAGAGACAAGATCCCCCATATCTTGGAAAGATCCGTTTTAACCAAGGAACAACGCTTTATCCAGTGTCCCAGCCATGGACCGCCGCCTACTTTACACTGTGCCTGAATTTATGGCACTGTACATGATACATGTCTCGATGACATGACTAGTCGGCCATGTATATCTTTATTCGGGTATAAATACCCAAGTGCATTTACTATACACAACAACACACTGTACACATCATTTACTCTCAGTTAAACTCTATCTCTATAGTATTCCACACCGGACACCACTCTTGTGATAGTTACTTACTCTCACAACGGAACTTGGTCTAAGGGTCACCCCTGGGGCGAGTTAACGTGTGTTGTATTACACTGCAGGATAGGCCAAACCTACAGCATACTCTATACGTGACAAGAGCATAATCTACAAGAGTGCAACTGCCTGCGGATTTTTGTTTCAACAATAGCCATTCACACAACAATCAAGTTGATACATTTTATGTTAAGAATATGAATTAGAGACACTGCACATAAATTTTTGTATCATGATATTAGAAATAATCACATTTTGATAAATCAGATGCATTTAAAACATGTTTAGAAAAAATCAATGCATCAAAATAATTCATAGTGTTTCCGTATACTTAAAGAAATCGCTGATTCCGTCCCTGTGAACAATAATCTGTTTGTTATTCTAAATAGTTTAAAAACGCACTTTTTTCCTCATATATTTGATGATTGATATCTATTATTAGAAGGATGAGTAGATATTATATCATCTATCAAAAGCTATTTATAGTTGCAGAGTCGACTAATGAATTTGGAGTCCTTCGACGAAAATCTAAAGGAGATCCTTTCAAAACAAAAACAAGAAAGGACGAAATCTTAAAAATGCAACTTACTTTTTTAGATCTTTGAAACACGTAATTTACTTTTTTATATTTGAAACACGCAATTTACTTTCAAACGTAAACAAAAACATATAATATAACATGTTGGTTGACCAATCAAACACGTTATAAGTATTTTTATTTACAGAATTCATCCTTGTAATGAAAGGTTTATTACGAAGTTTATCATTTTTAGCCAAAGTTCGCTAAAGGTCATTATAAAACATGTTTATTACATGAAAAAATTAAAAAGCATAATATTATTTTTAAATACATAAAAAAGTTACTTTATTTTTATAAAATAACCTTCAGCTCTCGTTAAAAAAAAAGTGACATTTAAAAAAAAATTAAAAGCATTTTAAAAAACTTAACACATAAAAAATATTTACTTTTTAAGATTTAAAAAGAAATTACAAAAAAAATTTATATTTAGAAGAAAAAAAACTTCTTAAAAGTACTATTTTATTTTAAAATACGAACAATTAATAAAATAAAATAAAATAATAATTATAACATGAACAATTTAAAAAATCGTATTGTATATAAATTTATTATAATTTTTTTTAATTTTTTTAAAACTTTTTTTAGAATATTAAAAAGTAAATATTTTTTAGTGTTAATATTTTTATATTTTTTAAATTGTTAAAATTTGTTTTTACAAAAAGTTTGAAAGAGATAAGAGAGCTAGGGGCGTTGGAATCAAAATTCGGCGCCAAAGCTGCCACGTAAGATTTTGGGGCTTTGGCACTAAAATCCTGTTGGCACCACATTTCAGGGGTAACAGTTGGCACCAGATTTCTGGTGCTAACGATTTTTTTTTCATTAAATAACTTAAATAAGAATTTCATTAAATTAAAAAAAACATTACATAAAAAACATTACAATAAAAAAAACATAACAATTTAATGATTACGGCTCAAATGCTCCACAAGATCGGCTCGAACCTCGTTGTGCACTCTTCGGTCTCGAATTTCTTTAGTTTTCCTCTCATGTATATCACACCTTTCGACCCAACTTCGAACAATATTCGGTTGAGGATCGGCATAAACATCTCTAGGATTCAATGTAAATCCTTCGTCTTCCAATATCATATTATGTAACATGATACAACAATACATGATTCGTTTCAATTGGTTAATTTGATAAGAACGAGCGGGTTGTCGTATAATTCTCCAACGACCTTGTAAGAGACCGAAAGCGCGTTCAATATCTTTTTTAGCACCTTCTTGAACTCTTTTATACCGCAATGTTTTTTCATCCCTTGAAAAAGAATTTTTTTCACAAAAGTAGACCATTCGGGATAAATACCGTCAGCTAAATAATAACTTTTTTTGTATTTTTTTCCGTTTACCTCAAACGGAGAATCTGAAACCTTATCGGCTAACTCATCATCAAATAAAGGTGAACCATATAAGACATTTAGATCATTGTTTGCCCCAGGAACACCAAAGTATGCATGCCAGAATGTCAACTGTTGATCCGCCACTGCTTCTAACATAAGAGTTGGATATTTATGATCCCGCCTTTTAAATTGAGCCTGTATAGCCTTAAGACAATTTCTCCAATCCCAGTGCATGCAATCAATACTCCCGAGCATTCCCGGGAGTCCATGTTTTTGATTGTGCAATGCATATATTTTTTCTATATCCGCGGGAGTAGGTTTTCTTAAATATGTTTCAACATATAAGTCATAAATGCCTTTAGTAAAATGAAGCAAACATTCTCTAGCAGTGCGTTCGGCAATTGCAAATACTCGTCAAATGCATCGGGTGATGACCCATACGCCAATTGACGAAATGCCGAAGTGATTTTTAGAACGGGGTGAATACTATCCCGACCGGTAGCATCCAGCCTGATGTGAAAATAAGAAAAGTATTCGGGAAGAGGGTCGGCTTATGATTTAAAATATCGTTGACAGTTTTTCTAAAAAGCCTTGAACTCATACGATATCTTCGTCGAAATTTCTCTTCCGTATATTTTGCAAGAGTTTCGGCATCGCTAAAGTAGTCACTTAGCAATTTTCGACTCGCGTCTTCTCGATCACGAGGTATGTTTGTCCTCGTATGCCCCGAACCCGATCCACCGGCTCCTTGATTACACATTGTAACATATGTCTCATACTCCGCTAAGCCTCGAGTGTAACGTTCATGGGCGTTACCGAAATATTGTTCGTATTCGTAAACAGTGTTTTGGTAAGGATCCATGTGATGAAAAAATTAAGAGTAATATATGTATATGAGATATGAAATGTAAAAGGTTTGAGGTTTAATTTATAGAATGATTTTAGTGGTTTTTTTGAAAAAAAAAAGTTTTGAAAAAAAAATATCATTTTAGCCCTCAAACGGCTAGTTTTTAATTTTTGAATTTTTTTTTTGCATTTTAGCCCCTCCCAACGGCTAGTTTTTGGGCTGGATTTTTATTTTTTTATAAAAAAGACCTCTCAACGGATACCCTATTTCAATTTTTTTTTTTAAAAACAAACAAAATAGGTTGGCGCGAGACGGGGAACAGTGAGCCAAAGGAAATGTGGCACCAAAAAGCTACCAGCCCTCCCAACAGCCCCGCTCCCCCACTCTAAAGGTTATTTTATAAAAAAAAAACTTTTTATGCATTTTTTAAAAAGATATTATGCATTTTTAAAATTTTATGTAATAATCATGTTTTAAATGACCTTTAACGAATTTTGGCCGAAAATGATGAACTTTGTAACAAATTTTTCTTTACAAAGATGATTTTTGTAAATAAAAATGCATATGACATGTTTGGCTGGTCAACCAACAAGTCATATTGCATGTTTTTGTTTAAATTTGAAAATAAATTGTGTGTTTTAATAGATAATAAAGTAAATTGCGTGTTTCGAAGATCTGAAAGAAATAAATTACATGCATTTAGCTTTCGATTAGCTTTCGTCCCACAAAAAACTTAAGAGTATGTATAAAAAGTGTTGGTTAATAACAATTTTATTATAATGAGGCTTTTAATAGTGTTTTATTTATTATGATAAGATGAGTTGTATTTTACTAAAAGAATTTACAAAGTCATTCTAATGTATATCATAAAAATAAAATCATACCTATAAATCTTAAGATTGTGAGACTCCTTAGTCCTCAGTTTTGGTGGCCGCAGCCGCCCCCACTTGCATAAGATAATCTCCACTTCATCCATAGATATTGATAATTCTAGTGTTTGTTTCTTAGCACATCTCACAAGGGGTTTTGAAAAATTCGACCCAATTTGAATCCGAAGAATTCTATTCGGGTAAAAAAACTTTATTCGAATTTCTATTCGGGTAAAAAACTTTATTCGGATTAATTCGAGTTGACCCGAGTTTTAAATAGGTCGGTTTTGGGTTTATATTTTTTAGCCTTGACACCTATGTTGCACGGAAACGCCCCTCGAGTGTCGTGCCCGTCCCGGAAACGTTTCGGAAACAGGAAACGATCGGAAACGTTTCCCCAAAAAGGGAAACGTTTCATGAGGTTCGGAAACGCTGAGGCTTGAGAAGAAACGTTGAAGAAAACGTTTCTTGGGCTTTTAACAAATTTCAGGGCTTTTTAGGTCTTTTATTTGGGCTATAAAACCTTCTTTTGTCCATTAAATATTGTGTATACTTCAAAACCTTCATTTGCTGGAACTTTTAGATGGTAAAGTACATGTTATTAAGTAATGTTTTAATGCTAAGA
Source organism: Glebionis coronaria (assembly GCA_025667525.1). NCBI lineage: Eukaryota > Viridiplantae > Streptophyta > Magnoliopsida > Asterales > Asteraceae > Glebionis > Glebionis coronaria. The sequence goes on along the minus strand of CM046875.1, from coordinate 629,246,213 downwards.
ACATGTTATTCCTGTATCGGCAGTTTTTCTTTGGCTGTTTTTCTTTGCGTTATCCGTTAGAGATTATAATAAGTTTCACATTGACATACAAAACAAGACTTTTAAATGTCGAATCCAAATTCTATAATGATTTACTTTAATATGTATTGATTTTATTAATAAATATATAAAAATATATAAAATACACAAACGTTTCCAGCCGTGCCCGTTTCTTCAATTTTGGGACATTGACGTTTCTAAGTACCCGTCCTCGTCCCCGTTCCCGTTTCCGTATCCGTCTCCGTGCAACATAGCTTGACACGAAACCGACTTGACTAACATTTTTCACAATAAATAAGCCACTTTTTAGATTTTTAGTTATATTCGAGTTCGAGTTGACCCGAACCTGAATTGATCTGATCCGAATTGACGCGAACTCGATTGACCCGAGTTCTAATTATGATCAAGTTCGGGTATGAATTTTTTTATTTTCAACCCAAGCTGAGTTGAACCGAACCAGACCGAGTCAACCCTAATCACACCCACAAGTCCACAACCACAATGTAACACATGGATTATATACTTCAAAACCACAATGTAAGAACTTCATAAATTCGTGTACGAACATAAAATGCATAAAAGTTACACACTAATTCTGCTCTATCATTTAATTTGCGCAAGAGCCCGGGTTACAATAAGGCTTAAAACTTAAGTGCCCACATGCAATTTCAGTTATCATCACATTTACATTTTGATCCAACCAGTGAACCGGAGGCCCATGGAGTTCAGGTGAAGATACGTAATTTGTGAACGAGATCGAACTCACACATTTACAAGAACTAACTCGGTCATTAGGTCAGTTGGAATCAGGACATGTCAGCCTTCTCATTAGGCTTTGTTTGGTGTTCATTTACGTACAATATATTAATCAAGCCGCGCGACTCAGTTGACACTGGTCCATGTACATACACGTACAATATCGACGAACTTGGCTAAACTTTATTCCTTACAAGACATCATCGTTGTTGGTGTCCGAATTATGAGAATGCTTAGGGTGGTTCGAGTTAGGAGTGCAAGTCCACAGTCCACACCACATTGCCATACAACTAGAGTGAATCAAACCTTTTAGTTTGGTGTATCGAACTGGACCTTGTCTAGCTAAAAAGATTGTAATAATCTCAAATTAATATGATTACTTACCAACTCACTTGACCAAAGTGTAAGATCAACAGATGATTGTTATTACTAAATTCCAACTTGAAGCAAACAGAAAAGTCGCTGTAAGTTTGTAATTACCAAAACTAAATATGGGCAGGCATCCGGTGAGACCAGCAGAGCCTAAAGGGTATGTACTTGATGTTTATATTACCTTGTTAACTTTACAATGTTTGGACCGAGTCAATCCACAATGCTTATTGTAATCATCTTATGTCATTGATCGTATCGACTTAATTCCTGTAAAACAAAAACACAAATGATTATTGTTTCTACTTAAAGACACCGACAGCAATGTTGATGCTGATGGTAATGTACTCCATAGACTGCAGGCCAAGCTTATGATGTGGTCAATTAACTCGGGACTAATATAATAGTTAAGCGTATACAGTGGATCGCCATATGCCATGATGTGCAAAATCCTTGTTAGTTACAAGAAATACAGCCAGCAGATAACATCATATGCAGGCCAAAATTTGGACTTAGCCATGGTTTAGTTTAAATAATGGGAAGTTGATAAAAGTCAGTGTCACTCCAGATAATAAAATAAGCGACTGTTAATTAGATCAGCAGTTGAACTAGTGTCGACTAGTATCAGATAGTTACTAAGTCCCGATAGATCAAACATATGTAACAGAATTTTGTATCATGTACACGACGTGATAGTAACAAGTTGTACCAAAGTTTGCAGAAGTAAAGAAATAATTTTACGTATAACACAGAAAACACAAAACAGTCCAGACCAATTACGAGAGCGAAATTTGTAATCAAAAGATCGCCGAAAGAAAGGTAAATGCTTTCAGAATATGGGTCGAAAAAAATATATCTACTATGGGAACGTTGGGTCTTAATTTTGATAAGATCGCACCTATTTTATTAACATGGGTCAACCTGTTCAATATGCCTAGGAGCATTTTTAAATATTGGGTTCATAAGGTTTAAATAACTCTAATTAACAGCAATAGCCTTCTTTGTAACTATCAGCAACCAAAGGCAAGATACAAGAAACATGAACCAGTCTCTTGAAGCTCATTCATTACCTTGATCAATTCTAGAACGGAAAAATAAGCTCCTGGTTCTATACCCGAGAGGTGAAATGACTCATACAACGGTTGAGGCTGTTGTCTTCACAGCTGCAACGATGTTGATATTTTCTGGTATATGTTTCTACTTTTTCTATAGGTATGTTATGGCGAAAAAGAGACGGATTGATATGAGTCCGAAAATTGGCCAAGAAGATACTATAGTGAATACCAGAGAGCTGAGACAACGAGGTGGGACGTTGAAAGGAGTATTGGTAGAAGAGAATGGTTTAGAAGTTCTTTATTTGAGGAAGCTCGAAGACGGACAACTTCGTACTTGTGTATGGAATTCCATGGAAGAAGAAGAAGAAGAAGAGAAAAGAGTTGATAGCGGACTCCATTACAAAATATCGAAACCAACTCATGAGACATCCAATGTTAACTTTTCTGCTGAACGCACTAGACGCGTTCCAGAAACATTTTACACGCAACACATGTCCAACCCGAATCAATCCATAGAACATCCACAACCTCCTCTTCCTCCACCACCAGGAGCTACTTTAAAGACGCCAACTCAGGCACCACCGTTAATGCAGAAGCCAGTGCCACCAACTCCTCCACCAGCGCCTCCTCCACCACCATCAACACAGAAGCCCTCAGCGCCAACTCCACCACCACCACCTCCACCAGCATTCCCTAAAAAGATAGTTACTAAAGTACCGCCACCACCAGTATTCATTAAAAGGAACCCTGCAGCACCACCTCCACCATTTCATTCAGGAAGCTTTGGTTCATCTTCAAAACCACCTACTGCGCCAAAAGTAAGACTGGATGATCATGTAGGAGAAAGTTCGAAAGGCATTCAAGAAGTCCCCAAAAAGATGAAGCCTTTCCATTGGGATAAGGTGAATACTGATGCAGATCATTCAGTCGTGTGGAATGAGATCGTTGACGGCTCTTTAAGGTAAGCAAGACTTAAATATGATATTAATGCATCATATTTCTTTGGGTTCTTTCTAATTTTTGTAATGGTTTATGCTACATATCAGGTTCGATGATGAGCTTATAGAGACCTTATTTGGATACAATGCAACGAAGAAAAATGACCATAAAGAAGCAAAATACTTGTCTCCCAGATTTGGTAGCTCAAGTTCAACTCCGTCTGCTCAAATTGCAATCCTTGATCCTAGAAAATCACAAAACATAGCAATTGTACTCAAATCTCTTGCAACTTCTCGTAAGGAGATCATTGATGCACTCTCAGAAGGTACAGGATTAAATGGTGATATTCTTGAAAAACTAACAAAAGTAGCACCAACTGTAGAAGAAGCTACAAAGATCCTTCAATACAACGGAAACATAACCAAGCTCGCTGATGCTGAATCTTTCCTATATCATGTACTAATAGCTGTCCCTACAGCATTCAACCGGATCAATGCGATGTTATTTCAATCAAACTATGATCCAGAAATATTGCATCTCAAAGAATCCTTGCAAACGCTAGAACTAGGATGTAAGGAGTTAAGAGCCCGTGGGATATTCTTAAAGCTTCTAGAAGCTATTCTCAAGGCAGGCAATCGAATGAATGCTGGAACTGCTAGAGGTAATGCTAAAGGGTTTAACCTTAGTGCCCTTAAGAAACTTTCATATGTTAAGAGCACAGATGGGAAGACTACTCTACTCCATTTTGTCGTGGAACAAGTGGTTCGAGCTGAGGGTAAGCGCTGCATGATTAACCTGAATACTAAACTAGGGAGAAACAATAGTCAAAGCAGCAGAAGTGATCAAGATTCCGTTACCATGATATCAAAAGAAGAGAGGGATAAGCAGTACCTAACGCTTGGCATACCTGTTCTTGGGGGATTAAGTACAGATTTCAGCAATGTAAAGAAAGCTGCTGCAATTGATTATGACAGTTTTATAAGCACGGGTCCAAATCTATCAGGTCGAGTAAGTGAGATACATGAACTTGTGACACGTTGTGGAGCCAGTGGACGAGACGGATTTGTAAAGGAAATGAAAGAATTTTTAGAAGAATGTGAAGAGGAGCTAAAGGTTGTGAGGGAAGAACAAACACGCGTCTTGTCACTTGTAAAGAAAACTACTGATTTTTACCAAATTGGAACTTCAAAAGACAAAGGCGGACACCTGCTTCAAATCTTTTGCTTTGTGAAAGATTTTCTAGACATGGTAGATCAAGTGTGCGTAGATATCACAAAGAAGGTGCAAAAGAAGAATGTGAAGAGCGTGATACCTTCTTCACCCCGGATGTCACCACCATCCACTAGGAACCCGTTAATGTTCCAAAACATGCAGACTTATTACAAGCCTGAAAATTCTAGTGATTCGGAAGATGAATTCTAAAGTTATATCCGAACTACCATGAATGTATTTTCCCCCGATTATTTTAGTACCATTCCTTTTTATGCACATGTAAACGCTGTGACGATTCGTGATTGTTTCATTGTATTCCTCACTAAAATAACTCTATTTTACAGTCTATAAAGTATCTGCAGGATGTAACCAGCAGCAAATTCTGCAACACAATCGCTATGAACAAATTTTCATTACTAGACGCAAATGAGCACGATTTTGAGTGTTCAGCGACCTTTGACTGTAAGATTGAAGTAGTAAAGTACATAGATGTGATGCTACAGTAACAAAGAATATGAAAGATGAGATTAAAGTTCGTTCAGTAACAAATACTAACAAAACATACTTTAACAGAATGACAAAGACATAAATAGCAATGTTGTGACATAATCATACATTACATCAAAGAAGGATGACTGAAAGTTACAGACAGTTTTTACAAAAAAAGAAAGCAATAAAATTTCGAATTAAAGAAATGTATACCCCACAGAACATGATTTTCTAGTTATTAGTAATATGATAAATTATTAAGAATGCATAGTATTCAGTTATTCACAAGAGGTGATGTTGGTTTACTGGTTTGGTACGTTGGCTTCTTTCTTATGTAAGAGGTTTAATGTTCGAGTCGCCGGTAAACTAAACATTCTTTTTTCTTTAAATTAATATAAACTCACCTTAATTTTTAGTTTTCGAATTTCATATTTTTTTTTACTTTCGATATTACTATTTTAAATAGTTATATATCTTAATTATTAATCAATAAACCATGTACATCAACTTTACACGTCGATTTATAAATTCATGATTTTGTAATGGTTAATATTATTCTATAAAACAATATTAAATTTTTAATAATTAAATAGTTATGATGCTCATGGACCCACGAGTTTTACTTGATTTTTTATTATGTGATAATATTAATTGGGCGCAAAAGATCCTTGAAAAAATATATGTTGTTGTAATATGTAGAGCTCGTATATTTATTTTCATCTCACACCAATGTCTGAGGTCCTGTATTCATTTTGATATTTATATTAATAATAATTTACGTAAATTGCATTGCTTGACTTTATTAAATGTCAAAATAGAAACAGAAATAATCTGTGTTTTTATTTGAATATTTATAGTCATGTGATTTGTTGATTATTTAATATAACATACATGTTGTGTTTTTAAAATATATTTTTCAAAATATAACATTCATGTGATTTGTATTTTTAAAATATAAAATTTAAAGGATATAAAATTTAAAAGGGTATTTTATTTATTTTATAAAGTTACTAAAAGATATGGAAAATTATAAGTTTACAAGTCTATCTAATTTTTAAAGTTCAACCACTAAAGTTTTATTAATCCTTCCTCCTTTTTTAAGTTTTTATTTTTACAAATTTGACACATATATCTTTGTGTGTTTTTATCAAATTACTCTGCCAAAAATTTTTATTTTTACTTTTTTTTCACTAATTATATCGCTCGATTTTATTTATATGTCAAAATCAAACAATTTGATTAGTTTAATTATGTATTATATAAAAAAAGATTATTTACATGGTTCTACATAAAAATCTCAGTTATGTATTTATATCAGTGTTTTGTTTTTGAACTCGGGTTGTCATGACATCAATGCAGATGCACGATGAAGTTTTGATGATGAGCACGTATAGTATTTATAGAGTTGACCCTTAAGTATAACCACAAAACGAAAGCTAAACCACAATCAAGGACTCAAAGGTTATTGTAGAAATTTCAACACTAGCATAAATGTACAGAGCTCCACTTTCAAGTGATTCTTAGACGCCCCCAAGTTGCATGAACCGTTTAAACGCATAATCTTTTCATGTAATAGAATCTCATTAGCGTTTCAAGTGTGTGTATTGTAAGTAGCCGTGCGCATAATACCCGGAACCGAAAAAGAACTGAGCCTATCATAACCGGGTATTGACCATAACCGGTTAAGGTATTGACTTAACCGTGCGGTACTAATCGGTTACACTTTCCGAGCATGGTACCGGATATAAAGCGGGTATTATGGAACAGGGTAAAGAACCGGGTAGTACCCTGTTTTATTTGTGAACGTAGGCCCTCGATACTCTGTAAGATTCTTAAAAATCAAAATGATTTTTACTGTAAAAGTTGTTGGAAATGTTTTGCTCGGATAAACGCAGAAGAAGAATTGAGGAAGATGATGCATTGGGAGACGTGAAAGATAATGTAAGGTGTTTGAGGATTGGTCACAAGAAAACAAAAGGATAAGGACCGAAAAATCGAACCGAACTGAACAATTTTAGTTCGGTCATCGATTCGAGGTTTTGGATCATTTCGGTTTTTGGTCCGATTCGGTCTTATAAAAAACTTTACAATTATGTCTAATAGAACTGGACCGGACCCGGACAATTTCAGTTTGGTCTCGGCCCAAGGTTTTGAACTATTTCGGTTCTTGATCCGGTCCGATTTTGGTCAATCCTAATTGTAAGTGTTAGATGGTAGGCAAACTGTCGTTTTAATTAGGTTTTTCAAGTGACTAATCAGATTGAAGTTACTCATTGTTCAACTTGGACTTTTAACCAGATAGGTCGCAAAGGTTCATAAATCATTTGGTTATTCTTAATAGTTTCATTACACACGTTTTGCTTCCTCAACCAAGCTGTAACTTAACTCGTGATTCTCTTTATATCCTAATAAATATATTCTGAAGCATATACCTTGTAATAATAATTAAAAAAAACAGATTACATCATCATAAAGCCAGGAAAATTCTAGATGCAATCACCCAAAGCTGATCTCACAGAATTTGCCCAACCATTTGAGGAATGAAAGAGTGGGTGGATAAGAAATAATGTTCAGACGACTGACTGAGAGACTGGGTACAGCAAAATAACAGCAATATATGTATGTGGAAGTTGGCCGACAGAGGGACAATAATCCACATGATGGTACATTTCGGCAATTCAATTTCATATCTCATTAACATTTAGTGTACCTAATGATCTGCAGGTGTAAGTTAGTGCGGAACCAGTCAAAATTCTTCACATGGTTGTAAAACTTACCACCAAACAATTGGTAATTCAGGTGTGAGTGCGGGACCAGAGAACTTTCTTCACATGGTTGTGAACTTACCAGCAAACCTTGCACTCTCGTAAGTAGTAACTGCAGCATCGGTTTGGAATGCTCCAATATGTGAATGCCAGAAGTAGATCATTTGGAATTTAGATGCACAGTGGCAATAAAACAAGTGTCCAACACTGGCTTCTAAGGGTTACAGGAATCAAAAAACTCATTCATAACCGGTGTATTGAATTCTTAATCTTTAACAGCATAATCCAGAAAAGGTATGCACGTAACATTCTAAAAAACGTATACACCCAGTGGTAGCCTGTGTTCCTGCTATAGCCGCAGAAAAAACATGTGATATATGGAAGTTTGAGTGACTAAAACAGTATTAAACCTACCAACCTTTTGTGTTCATTTGGTCTATGAACCAGCGGTTAGAGTTAAATGCAGCACATACAGATACAAGTGATGATGCCGACTAACATGATGGTATTTCATTGCTTATAAATAGGCAGTAGCATCCATTAGATATGGTAGGTATGACAAGTTTTTCAGGCATGCCCATAAACTAATATTTGGTGCTTTTCGTGCACAAGTATAGAAACAAAATATCTTGCTGAAAAGTTTTCAGTCAACCCTACTCTTTAAAGCGTTATAACTCTATGTCCATCCTGGCCTGATTGTAAACTATAACACGTCTACATAACACATATTTAAAGCAAAAGTTATGAACAATTACTTTTAAGGTCCAACTACAAACATATTTTTTTCAGTCAACGTAAAAGTTATATAGTTCTATCATCTGAATCCACCTAATTTCATGTCCTCGGGTCATCTCAAAATGTGCCATCTTTCTAGCTGTCATGCAAAGATCATGTAACATATATTGGATTCAAATTCCTAGAATAATTCAAATATTATGACCAATGCAGTTGATTAATCCATAGAAGGAAACAAAATAAAGTAACAAAACTATAAATTGAAGTGCCACTTACATCGAGTTAACATTTGGCAAAGTCTTCAATTCTCACTGCAATAAGAAAGTTCACCTGCCTGACGTTCTTCCTAATTGCTGAAAGAAAGAATCTAGACAGTAATACTTTTATGTGTTAACCTTTTTTGAGCCACTCAGTCACCTGCCTTTGGCTCGATCGATATTTTGAGAACATCTCAATCTAGTAATTTTTATGTTTAAGAATCAATGCTAGCATGGCGTGTCTGTCTTTTGTTTCTAGTTTCCTCGACACACACACACACAAGTTTTCATAACCATAAAACAATGCTAAAATTCTTTTCAGATGCATGACAGATTGACATCCTATTTAACCAAATCCAGTATATACACATTCTAAAACATGAGCTCACTAGAGTATCATATTTTTTTTAATACAAACCACGTGCTCAGTAACAACTGTGTAGTGCAAGGTAAGGAAAAAACGTCACAGAAAGCAGTCACAAATACTAGAAAATGATTTCATTATGGTTCCTATTATCAGTATTGTCGTAGACGTAAATGTACTCATTCCTAATATAGTACTGCGCAAGGGAATACGAAACCTTGAGCATTAAAGTCACTAACTAAACAAAAAGACATATATTCCATTCCAGTGGAAAAGCATGTATTCAATTCTATACCACCTTATGTATTCACACACCAACTAGTTCTCTATAAAAGCATATATTTCCATAGAAATATAGATCAAAAGCATATAAGAGAACCGGCATAACTCCCAAACACTAAAGTAATATCGTCTATACTGACAAACCTAGCACTAGTGCCGGTGTCTAAGAGCTACCGAACAAGCAAGACAGTGAACAAAAAGGAGGCCCACCATAACCAACCATGCGATCCACACACTAGTTCTGAAGCTTTGGGTTCATGCTGTAACAACGAGCCAGCTTTGCAGGAGCAGTTCCCTGGTCAGGCTGCTCATACTTCTGCCTGCACCCTGGACAACGGCCATTATCTTCAAGAATCCTCTTGTGGCAGAAAAGACATAGCCTGTAACCACACGGGCAAGGAAGAAAACTCGAATCCGTCATGTCTAGATCCTCACAACATATAGGACACGCCGAAGGAGCAAATCCAACACCATGGTGCATATGCATCCCTGACTTCATCGGAAAACTGTTCTGCTTAAGCAAATTCGGCAAACTCTGAGGACGCGAAACATCATCAACTCTCCAAGCCCTCAAACCACCCGACGCCCGGTTACCCTCTTGACCCGTCCTAGTAGTCAACACAGCCTCTGGTTCCAACTCAGTCACATTTTCACGCACAACAGACTCCTTCGCATCACAACTCTTCTGAAGATCATCATCCGCTATCAACGCATCCGCCATAGTTTCCCAATCATCCAAACAATCATCATCATCATCATTATCATCATCAACCCCATGATCACAACGACGATCATCTTCATCCGTCAAATTCCCAGAAAAACACCCCCCACTACTCCCGCTACTACTCCCACTGCTACTCCCACTACTACTCCCAGTAAAATTCGCAACCGAAACACTACTAGTATGACTGGTAGGACTATTCGACAACGACTCACCATCACTATACCCAACCTCACTCTCTTCACAAACACCAACATTAATCTCCAGTTTCACATTTTTCACCTCCGGAACACGCATTTTCACTTCTTCCTTCGCCCCTGTCCCCATCCCCTTGTTCTTCACTGTAAATCAACCAACCAATTATTTCACTAACTAATACTAATAAATAAAATTAATAATTATTATTAAAACCATCTTTTACGGAAAGCCGTAATAAATGTATTTTTCTTAAACTGCGTGTTTTATTTCAACAAAATTAATAAATAAATAAAATACCTTGTGATAACCACTGTTCACGACGAACATCGAGTTTACTCTGCTTCAATTTAGCACTACGATTCACCTATATTTAAATATGAAATGAATTAAAAAAAATTAAAAAAAAAGAAATTAGTAAAAAAAATGAAATGAAAAAGTAAGGTACTCGTTTTTTCTTAGCGAAATCCTTGGAATTGGAAGCAGCAGTAGGGATCGAACCATTAGCGATGGAATCATAAACCATGGTTGTTGATTAATTAAATTAAATTAATTAAACCCTGGAAATTTTATAAAATTTAATTAAATTAATTGGGGGAAAATTGGTTTGTGGTGATGAGTGTGTGTGTGTGTGTTTGGATGGATGGATAGATGATAACGGCTCTGTTTATGTTGGTTATTTCGTGTTTCTTTCTTTCTTTTCTTTGTATTAAAACACGAAGTCTCTCTCTCTACCACCAAACTTAATAAAAACTCTTTCTCTTCTTGTTCTGTTTTTGGAGTTTTTAAGGAAGTTACTGTTTTGTCCTTGTGTTTGTTGTTTATTTGCTGAAATGTGCCACTGGTGTGGTTTTTTGACAATTGGAGATATTTCGGGTGTCTACAGGATATTTTGTTGTGGATTTTAGAATGGAACCGGGATCAGAAATGAGAATAAAAGAGCTCGTTGTTACGAGTCAAATTCTGAAGGTCGGGTTTTATTTGAAGAACGTATATGAATGTCAGCACTACTGGTTTAGAGTATTGCTATATCCATAAAAGATTTATAAACAAATATGTACAAATAGTATATGTTATGCATTAATTGATAGCTTTTTAATGATTTTTTTACTAACCCAATTAAAATATGACACATACTCTTTGTAGATATTTGTTTGTAAATCCTTTGTGGATGTAGCGAAACTCACTGGTTTATGGCACGAGTAGAGACTTGATATGAGACTATACTAGTAGAGTATAGTAGTAGTAGGGAGTTGGGGTTACTCCCCTAACAAGTCTAAGGTAGAACGAAACCAGTCAACCTCAGTTATACGTGGGATGAATGACTGGTCCTTATCGGTGTAAGGACGTCAAGTGAGTCTAAAGGATGACTATGTGACATTGGTGTGACAACTATGGTTTTGATGGGATAGTTGTCACCCGTTTGCTATTATTTATGTGTTAGATTTTGTGAACAATGTGTTATGTGTGTTGTTATAAGTAAATTGGCGATTGAGAATGAATGAAATGAAGTACATGATTAGTAAATCATAGTACAAGTTGGAAATGAAATGTGATGAAATGAAATAAGAAATGGACTGCGTGAGATTTCGTGTATGTGTTTTATGTATATGTAATATATATACTTTCGTAGGATTATATGCATTTATATGTAGCTTATAAGTTGAAAGTTTGTGATAGCTTAATAGATATAGGTTAGGGAAGTTATATGAACGGATTTATTTAAAAATAAAATTTATGTAGTTTTAGTATAGTAAATTAATTAATTAGTTAAAAGGTTTAGATTTAACTCATTAATTAAAAGATTTACAGAAAAAAAATATAAATAAGAAAATAAATAATAAAAAACGAATTTAATAAAAATATATTGTTTTTGTTAAAAATTGTTTTATAGTCAGCTAGAAAAAAAAGGGGTTAAAAGCCCATTAGAATTTGTGTTATTTTAGGAAAATGCTTGTTATAAAAATATAAATACAACACTGCTATGAGAAAAAATAGATTTACGACACTACTATGAGAAAAAATAGATCTTTCATCCTCTCCACCCTTTGAACCGATCGTGTTTTTACAAAAAAGTAGGGTTCTTCAAAAAAACTTATTTTTGATCAATTCAAGGTATGATTTATTGATTTAATACTTGTTTTAATTATCAAATCATGTTTTAATCATGTAATATTGTAATTAATCATATAACGTATTAGAAATATTTAATTTTCTGTAATTAGTGTTTTTAGGATTTTTATGGGAAATAATGAGGTATTAATATATATTAGTGATGAATTTAGGGTTTAGATTGTGTTTAAACTTGTCATGAAAATTAGCCAGATTTTTAGTCATCTTGTTTTGATCATATATTGGTCATTTAAAAAGCTTTTTGAGTGCTTCAAAAGCTTAAAATTATCTAAAGGAATTCTAGTTTTTAAAAATGTAAGATTTGTAATTATTTGAGCCGTGTAGGTGGGTCAAAACCTTTGTGCAAGATTCGGAGTTAAAATTGTCCTTAGGACAGCAGGTTTTGAATTAAACTTTGGGATATTTGGGGTACTTAAACATTAAAATAGACCTTAGTATCATTATGAGGGCTTATTCATATATCGCGTAAGTCTTTTTTTAAAGGAGAAGTCAAATGGAGTTGGTTAAGATCGTCTGCTAGAGTGAAACTTTTGGCTACGATTTTTGTCAGAAAACTAGATAGGTAAAAATATATACATATATATCAAGGGTTTAAATTGGGTCTTAAGGCTTTGGAAAAATTATGAGATATACCTAAGACACGTAAGGTCATAGCGTTTTAGTTACAGAGATGGGTCATGAGTTTAAGTAAGGTATCTACACACATTTTTTAGCACTAAAATCAGGATTGTTTTGAGTAAAACGGGAACGGGTTAAGGTTAGTGAATAATTAGTGTATGGAGCACGTAAAGGGTTCAAATTGAGATGATATTATGATTAATACTAGGTTATTCATCATATAGGTTGTTACATTGAGGTTGGGAGTGTATCTTAAGTCAACGTTGATGTATATGTTATGTGTGTGCTATAAATATTTGTGGTTGTGCGCGGAAATTTGGATTGCTAGCGCAAGGTGAGTTTCATAGTCCCTTATCTTTTATATTGTTTTACTCTATAAGGGATGGAAATGATGCTTTTGACATTATAGTGATGTGATTTGTGTTTATAAAATTGGATGGACAAGTTTATGCTATTTTATGTTTTTGCTTGCTATGTGATATTAGAACTGTGTTTTCACCGATCGCTATGTGATCTTGGGTGAAGTCGGAGTTATCACCCATTCAATGTGATCTTTGGTGAAGTCTGTGTGGTAACCCTTGCTATATGATTTGGGGTTACAACTGAAATGGCCATGGAAGTTAAGATGATGACCCATGTTATGTGATCTTGGGGGTGTGCTATGATATGTATTATGTGATTATGATATGCTTGTAAAGTTCATGTAGTAGTACTTGTTGTCCATAATAATAAATGATTTGGTTTGATGTTGAGCACAACTTTTGGAACTATTTTGTGTCGTAAACCTATGACTCTTACTAAGTTTTTGTTGACGTATTTTAGCATCATTTTCAGATGATTATCGAGATGGTTTAGATGACTAGATATGCTAGAGAGACCTTAGGATTTGTTGATAGATTGCATCTCCTTTGTTCGATGTATTGTTTTGGGATTTCATTTTAATACAAGACTCCTTTTGAATTATTGAGGTATCGTCATGACACTTTCCTGTCATTTCCTTTACTTTTCATTTAGTATATTCTCTGTAATGACGCCATTGTGTTATGATGATACTCATGAAGTTACACCTCGTGTTTCCGCCAAGGCGGGTTGTTACAGATTGGTATCAGAGACAATGATTATAGAGAACTAGGTGGTCGACCTAGATTATAACCTAGGAATCCTGCATATAGATGCATCTAGGGATTGTATGCTTATGTGTACGTAAATACTTATATTTTATATATGGTCGATCGTTTTAAATCGCTTATTTGTTCATTATTATCTAATGATATGTATATGAAGGTATATATTCGCTTTCTCTACTACTTGGTACCTAATATAAAGTACGAGTTTTGTATTGCTTATGCGCCTCCAATTCATGCTTATTTTGATTTTTAATATGATTCGCGAACCATTCGAGATTGCGAGTACTATATTGAGAGTTGGTTTAAAATAAAAAGGTGATAAGTGAGTCAAAGGAGGAGATCAGCTTAGAAATTGCCTCTCATTTGTTCGTAGTATACTTGTCATGCGGAGTCGGTGACTCTTTTGAATGCAAAGTCCAACCCAAGCGAGGTTCAACATAAGTTTATCTCATCATTTACCGGTACGCGTTGTTGTCATCGTAGATTTTCATGTGAATGATTTATATTTCAAACTTGGAGCTCTCGTTTTCCTTTCTATCGTTTTGAGATATATTCTCTAGCATAAGTGATATTTTTACTATATATATATATATATATATATATATATTTGAGTTAGATGATGTTTACTATGTGTCTTGTCGGTTGATTTATGTGTTATGTGATGCAAGATGCGTTGATGTCAAGAAATGTCGTCATAGGAGGAGTACATGGGTGAAAGGGGGCATATATAATTATGGTGGACAACGTAATTATATATGTGCCATAACACAAATGGACTTGCAAGTATGATTACATGGAATGGTGTTGATTGCATGGTTGATTGATTTTTATTGTACATATACATGTATGTATGTTGGATTGTGTGTGTATATAGTAAGTTTCTCTCATTTCTATCCTGGTGGATATCGTGAATACATATCGTTATTGTCATGGTGATTTTTTTAGTTGGTTCGTTAGTTTGTTGTTCGTTGAGATACTTAACTCTCGTGTTAGAGTTCCTTGTTTATATCATGACAAATTTGAAAGCCTTATGTTACCCATCCCACGTTTCGATTTTCTTATTTTGAAAAGTGTGTTGATACTCCTTGGTTCTGGTTCTTTGAGCAGTTGTATGTTGAGTCCATATAACTGATCAATTCATAATGTTTCTTGTCGGGGTTTTATATCACGTGTTCGCTTTCAAATGGTATTTTGGTATTAGAGTCCCTAAGGTATTTGAAGTTCCTTTTTGAGATAATAATGTCTTTCGCTTTGGGTCTCACGGCTTTTTCAAGTGATAATTTATGGAAAACCTTTTGGTAATAAGAATAGAGATGGAATGATTTTTTGGTACTCGATGAAATAAGGGTTAAGTATCAAAGCCTTGTCAAAAATAAGATGTAATATAAACTCTTTTATATATAATCAACACTTTTTTATTACAATTTTAAGATACCGTCTAAATAAAAATAATAATAAAAAATGCTAATTAAATATTTTATATATGTAAGTTTAACTTAATTACGTCATTTATTATCATTTATGAATACAAGACTTAAGATGAGTTTATAAAAAAATTGTATACCTTAATTCTACAATTAAAGTGATTACATAAATTACTAATATGATTCCATAGTTTTATAACGAGTAATATACAATTATAGAAGAGAATTTTTTGGGTAAAAGTTAAATTTTGTATAAGATTCCTATTTGTTGGGTGTTTCTCGCGTCATTGGTTCGTCGCCATGAGTCATTTCGTATCAATAGATATTTTATGTTTGTGTTTTCTTTTGGAGCCTTGTGATTTTGTTTCACTTTAACGCTTGCACGTGAAATTTCGTTAGTTATCAGTGGGTTCGATTCACTATCCGTGATTGATGGTCCTAAACTTATTTTTGATTTCACATTCATTGAGAACGTTGATGTAGTCATTCGGAAGATTTGATTACGCCTATACGATTGAGTTAGTGAATTGGTTAAGAAGCATAGATTCAAGTTGGAATGTCATAATGGGGTATTTAGGACGTCTTCGGGGAGATAAAAAAGTACTTGAAGGATGTAGAAACGAATTAATGGGAACAACGGTCTTTTGAGAGTATCAAGGTAGACGAGTGGAAGGCACGTGATATCCTTGTATTATGTGATTGCATTGAAGTGTTTCTAATGATCGAATAGGTTACCCTCGACTTAAAGTGGAATTTCGTATAGAGAAGTACAAGAAACGACCTCAAAGTGAAGAGCTGTGACGTTGAGCGCTTTTGGAGATACAAGAGTTGTTGGAACAACTAAAATAGTTACGAGGGAAAGTTTTGTTCGAATTATTTATCCCTTATGGGAAGCGTTCTGTTGTTTGTTGTAGGGAAGGACGCGTCATTTAGGATGTGTGTGGATTAACGCGAGCCGAGTGAGGTAGATTTTTTGGTTGAGTTATCATCAGCTAAGAGTGCACGAAGGAGAATCATTGAGAGCCGAACAAGTTGACTGTGAGGGAGTCGCTACACATTCCTAGGATCGAATAGGAACTTGACCAACAACAAGGATCGCGTGAATGCCCGGAGATGGACGTACGTTATGGTTATCATCATTGAAGAGTTGTTGAGGTAGACGTTTGAAGACTGTTTGAAGACAAGTTTTAAATGTTTTAAGGTTACGGTTATGCATTTTAGTTTACTCAATGCACCAGCCGTTCTCATGAACTAGGTGAACCGGGTGTACCAACAATGTTGTACAAATTTGGGATGATGGTTATGAAAGAACTTTTTGAAGCATATTGAAGTCGATTTTTACGATTTCTAAGGAAGAAGAAGTAGTTTTCTAAAGTTCTAAAAGAGTGAGTTGTGGTGTATGAAGGTTTAGAAGGCATTAAATCGTCACTTAGAAATCTTATTTTGTGTAGCTATCGACGAGTGAAGGATTAGGTAGAGGATTATGAGACTTGGGATACAAGATTTTGTGTGGTGGTTTGCTCGACGAGTGATGGAGCTGTTTCATAATTTGGATAGGAGTGTGACCCGTGTTATATCACGAGAAACTCTAACCTATTCTTGTTAGGATGTGATTGATTTGAAAGGATTGAGATATACACTTTTCGGGAGTGGTATTTTCTTATAATGGTAGCTATAATTTGAATATGAGATAGACTTCATTGGAGGCATTTTATGGGAGGAACTGCTGGACAACTATTTTATAGGTCGAGACTTGAGAAGGTAGGTTGATTTGATATGAGATAGTGCAATAGATGACTGAGAAGGAGAATGTGATGAAGGGAGGGCGTAAAAGCCAAAAAAATTCAAAGAGGATTAAGTTGATGTAGAAAGGAACTCTTAGGGATTAATGTTGTTGGTCATGAGTTGTGGAAAGTCCCACAATAGAAATGTGTGGCACGTTGTGGTAGGAAAAATAAGATGGGACCAAGATGCGTAGGTCCATTTAGAACCATGTGAGGATTGTCGTGTAACATATAGATTGTGAATATCTAAGGAACTGAGAAGTGTGATGACACATTCCATGCGTCAAATTAAAAAAATGGTCAGCTGATTTACATGTGTCGTTAGATGAGATTTTAGACGATGAGACTCCCTATATTATGAAAGAAACTCTTGAGATAGTATGTTGAGAAATTATGGAATGAGTTTGGCCTTTCGTGGAGAGTTTGGAAGTTAAGGCTGAGAATTTGAGAGTTCTTTAGACCTTAGAATACGTGGTTACGTTTTGACGAGTTTTGATTTATGGTATATATGAGTAAGTCTAAAATCGAGGTGACAGTTTCAAGCACGACGAGTTATGTGGTGACTTCTAAATTGGTTTCAAGATAGTTCTTGTTTGATGAGTTGCGAGATTTAGTTATGATGGTTACGTAAATTTACAATTTTGATGAGTTTCCTCGAGGACGGTTAGGGATCATGTGTTGTTGGTTGAAATTTGTTTTAATATAGATCGAGTTCGCGTTTGAATGTGAAGCTTTAGGACGGATAAATATTCCCATATGTTTGCTGAGAATGGGTTTGAATTTGAGAATAAATCTGGGGACGAGGAGGGGATACTGTGACTACTAGGGTTTTGACGGGTTAGTTGTCACCCCTTTGCTACTATTTATGTGTTGGATTTGTGAAGAATGTGCTCTGTGTGTTGTCATATGTAAGTTGGTGATTGAGAATGAATGAAATGAAGTACATGATTGCTAAATCATAGTACAACTTGGAAATGAAATTTGATGAAATAAAATCATAAATGAACTGCGTGAAAGTGTGGGTATCGTTTTTATAAGATTTCGTGTATGTATTTTATGTGTATATAATATATATAATTTTGTAGGATTATAAGCGTTTATATGTACCTTATAAGTTGAAAGTTTGTAATAGCTTAATAGATATAAGCTAGGGATTTTATAAGAATGAATTTATTTAGAATTAAAATTTATGTAGTTTTAGTGTAGTAATTTAATTAACTAGTTAAAAAGTTTAGATTTAATTAATTAATTAAGGGATTGATAGAAAAAAATATAAATAAGGAAATAAGTAATAAATATTTTAATAAAAAATTATTATTTTTGGTAAAAATTGTTTTATAGTCGGCTAGAAAAGGGGCTAAAATCCCATTAGGATTTGTGTTAGTTTAGAAAAAGACTTGTTATAAAAATATAAATACAACAGTACTCAGAGAAAAATCATTTTTTCCTCCTCTCCACCCTTTGAACCAATCGTGTTTTTACAAAAAAATTTGAGTTCTTCAAAAAATTTGATTTTTGATCAATTCAAGGTATGATTTCTTGATTTAATACTTGTTTTAATTATCAAATCATGTAATTAATCATATGATGGATTAGAAAATTTTGTTGATCATATAATAATTATTGATCCCGATGATCAACCCTTGTGGGAAAGTGCTAGTATTGTACCACCAACTCCTAATTCTGTCAATGTTCGAACCGATGTTGATTACAACTTTGTTATCAACACTACTCACTTAAAAATCATTCAATAGAATAAATTCGATAGTCATCTGCGTGCGGATCCGCGTGACTACATTCGTGAATTTCTCGCAATCTGCGACATGTTCAAATATGATGAAACTCAAAGTGAAGCTGTCAAACTTTTTATGTTTCCACTGTCTATATCCGATGATGCTAAAATCTGTTTTGACAAACTTAATGAAAGTTCTATAATATCGTTATTTGAACGTCTTTACTCAAAATCAAAACTTCTCTAAAACTAAGTGTGAAAGTCTAACCGAAACCTTGTTACGATTGAAGAACATGCTTCAAAAATGCCATTGGCATGGTCTAACCAAATAAGCTATTATTTGAATATTCTATCGCAGTCTAGATGAACCCACTCAAGCAAACCTTGATGTAATAGTCGAAGGAATCGTCCTCTATAAAAAACCCAATCAAGCTTTTCAATATCTTGAGGACAAAGTTCTTTTTGAACTTAATTGACCCAAAAAGTCTCGAAATAAAGATAATCGAAAATCTGCCTCTTTCACCAATGAAAGTAGTAATATTAATAACTCTCGATTAATGGAGAAGTTGGAAGCTCTTGAAGCTAAAATGGATTCTCAATTCCAAATCCTAAAAGAAGAATTACAAGAGATGCGTGTAAAGTAAACGATCTCGATGGTAATCATGCTTCTAAATATCGCAAGAACGATGACACGCAGATGTGTGAATGTCATGTTGCAAATTGTATCCAACTTGAAGGTAATGTAAACTAAATTTCTCATGATTGGTATCCTCACAAATCTCAACCTCAATCCAAAATAGATGTCGAAAAATTAATCACTAAATTTTTGGATAGTCAAAGAATTGCAAACATTTTTGTGAAAAGAACGTTAACAATATGAGTTTTAAAATGAAACAAAATGATAAGAATTTCCAAACTCGATTTAAAAACATGGAAACAAAAGTTAATGAGTTGTGGAAGTCTCATACTCGTGTCTCTTTTGATCAAACCATTAGGACTAACACACCTCCTTATCCTTCTGCTCAAGTTGAGTGCATGACTACCGTATTCACGAGAAGTGGAAAGTCCAAAGACCCTGCGAAAACCCAAAAAGATCCACCAGCTCCTATCATCATTATAAATAAAATCAAAAAAAGTAAACCATTTAAAACAACGAAAAAGGACTATTATGTGGTCAAATCAAAAGAACCTCCATTTCTTGTGAAGTACATACCAATAATACCGTATCCTCAATGTTTAAAGGTGTACCATTCTCACTTAAACCGTATCATCAAGGTATCTTAAATCAAGCTAAAGAACAAATGGCGCTAATAATAGTAATAGAAATAATAAGAGAACTACAAAAATACATAAAATATATAAAGATTACAAAATCGAAAAAGAGTTTTCTTGTTTAGCCTTTTTACTTTAGTTTCTCTTTATATGTTTGTGTGTTCGCAAATCCTTATATATGTTGTTAATCAATAAAATCTAAAAAAACTAAGAAATATTTTTTATATCATAATAAAACCGTCGCACATATGTTGTTGTGCGGCGCACTTATATAACAATAATTCCACGTGTTATTGTGGATAAATAAATTTTTTAAGAAAAATATATAACAAAAAACCTTATAGTTTTGAGTATGATGCGTGTGAGGCCTCTGTGTTTTGTGCTTGGATACTGTAACAAAAATATATTACGAACATTGTGGGTGTGTTATCTGAAAACCCCCACGAGATTATAACTCGTCCACTCGGAACACCTAGGGGTTTAAAGGCTTGTTGCATACGCTAAATGCAATCATGGTGCCTACGAAAGTGTGCTTTTGGATTTTACACTTTTTTGTTGTTTTGTCTATTTTGTAGATATAATAAAACATGTGAAGCTTGGAATGGATTGGTGATAGCTTGATGTTGTGATGTTTGGAGTATTACATTATATTAAATATTGTTGAATTCGCATACTTGTGGTGACGCTTTTTTTTTGCACTACATTTTTCAGAATTCAACCGAACATTCATTAGCCGCGAGAAGTCTCGGTTCTCTTATATTTATTTTTTTCCGCTTATGCTATTTTTAAGTTATTTTCTAATTACGCATATTGCTAAACTTAAGTGTGATAGGAAAATAAATTGGAAATATGACTCGTTATTAAATAAAACTTGTGTTCGCCTTCGGTAATCTAAAAAAAAGATTTGTTTGCCACTTACGTTAATTTATTAGAATAAAACTTAGTAAAAAAATGGTTGGTTGCTAATTACCCGGAATGATTGGTTATTTTTGCTAATAGTTGGTTCGCACTTTGTTATGAGTATTGTGCCATTGCAACAAAGATGAAGAGAGCCTGCTTGTGTTTCCTATTTTTTGTGTTGTACACTTATATTAAGTGTGGAGGAATTGTTAGTTGCTAAAAGAGTCGGAGCCCAAATTTTATCTCGGCTTCCCACTAATTTTTTGTAAATCTTATTATTTTAATGAAGTAATGAACCCGAGACAGTTTCGTGCGGTATTGTGTTATCGTTTGTCGATTCCTTTATTTTCTGATGGTTCTTTGTGCTCGGGTTGCCATGTACATCGGATGGATCTGTGGGGTGATCATGCTGTTCATTGCGCTAGTGATTTGGGGGTTAAGTTTCGGCACAATCTTGTTCGTGATGTGTTGTTTGATATTTGTTCTAAGGTTGGTGTGTCGGTGAGGAAAGAAGCTGATATGGGATTTGTTTCTGATGGTGGGCGTGATCTTCGGCCAGCAGATTTATTGCTACACAATTGGTCCCAGGGCAAAGATGCGTGTTTAGATGTTACAGGGGTTTCTCCGTTTGCAGGGGCGGGGTTGGATTCGTGGGTTCCTGGGAGTGCTTTGCAGTCGGCTGTTCAGAAGAAGAAGAGGAAGTATTCTTCTATTTGTGCTGAGCATGGTTACTCGTTTATTCCATTCGCCTTCTCGACTTTCGGGGAGTTTGAGGAGGAGGCGATGGGTACTCTCTCGCGTCTTAAGCGGTTAGCTGGTTGTCATTCTAATGACGCGAGGAGTGGTGGTTTTTTGATGTCTAGACTTAGTTTTTGTATTCAAAAAGGGGTGGGCGCGCAGCTTGTTTCGCGACTCCCTTCCAATTTTGTGTGATTAATAAAATTGGAATTTCGATAAAAAATAATAATAATAATAATAATAATAATAATAATAATAACAAAATAACTGTAATAATTATAATAATAATAATTATTATTATTATTTCAATTTCATTCTCTCTCACCTGGTGTGGGCGATCCACATCTGTCCACCATTACCATATCTTCACATCTGACCATCATTACCATCTCACGTTCTCACACATTCACATATCTCGTTCACATTTACATATCACATATCACGTTCACATAACATCATCACATTCACCATCATCGTTTCATCTCATATCACGTACTTCGCATATCACGTTCATCTCATCATCATTCTTTTATTACTGTTTATCTCTTTCCTAATCTCATTTCATCTTTATTTCCTGTTACGTATTTAATTACTGTTTTTTTATTCATTTATTTTGGTTCCATTTTTTGTTACTCGTATCTTGCTGTGGGTTTCTTACTGTTGCTGTGGGTTTCATTTTCGAGTGGATTTCTGGTTGGGTGGGCTCTTCGGTTGTGGTCGTATCTTACTGTTGCTGATGATTTTCGAGAGGTTTATGGGTTTTGGTTGTGGTCGTTAATGGTTGTTGACGGTTTGTTTTTATCTATTGCGGTTTGTTTATTGTTGAGAGTGGTTGATTTTGTAGATTGCTTGCACAGATTTCTTTTCGAGGGGTCAGTTTGGTGTGGTTTTCATAGGTTATAGGTTTCTTCTCTGTTCACAGGATCGTCTGGTTTATGTTGGCAGCCGGGTATTGGTGTTGTGGTTGTTTTTGTCTGGCTGGATTTTTGGAGTTCGCTTGTTTTGAGGGATTTGAGTTTGTCACCGTTTTGAGGTTGTTTGGTGTTGTATACGTTTGGTGTCATAGAGTGGTTCTGGTTTTTGCCGTGGTGAGGTGGTTCGGTTAAACTCGTGGGAGTTTGTTGGTGCCGTTTTGTGTGGTTTCTTTGGATTATGTGGTTTGAGGTGTTATGGCAGTCGTGCGTTTTCATTTTCCCTTTGTTGGTCTTAATGGGTGTCGGGATGGTGGTGGAAATGGGCTTACAAAGAATTCCTTGATTACTCATCTCCGTGATCGACACATTTGTGGCGAGGCACAAGCTATTTCTAAAAAATCGATTTTATCAGATTTGGCAATATATGAGAGGGCCGAGTTAACATTTAAGCGTATGGGGATTTGGTTGTGTGGTGTTTGTTTGACTACACATACTCTTCGGACTAAGTGTCGGCATGGTAATGGTTCGGATTTTGTACCGCCTCCTGATTGTGGTAACGACATTGTTCATTTTGTGCTTTATGACCTTCCTAAGCCACTTGTTCCATCTTGCCCTGAACATCTTGATATCGGTAGTGATGATGTATGTGATTCACATTGTGGGCTTACTTTGAGCATTCTTGATAGGTTATTTTCGAAAGGGTTGCATACTGTTAAATCTATTCCTTCAAAATGTCGATTGGGTTTCTCTCGTGCCTTGAAGAAAGCCCTCGATAAAGTGGTCAACAAGCCTGATGATATTTCGTGTTGGGTTAGTTTGCTTGTGTTGCCTCTTTGTCTTCTTAGAACCCTTCGCCCGAGAAGTAACCTTGAGTGTCGGTCTGTTATTAAGAGGCAACGATAAGAGGAATATATTACTAATGCTATTCGTTCTTGGGACACGTCAGATGGTAGTTTGCAGCTTCTTAGGGAGTGTTTGGCTGAATCTTCCCCTACTTTTGCTGGTGTTGTTGGTGAAGAGTGTGGGGTGGTTGAGCAGAATATTAAGCAGTGTAAACGGAAGATATTTAATGGGCATTATTCTGCGGCTATCAGGGTTCTTTCCTCGTCCGGGGTCACTCCTTATAATGTTTCTACTCTTGAGGATTTAAAAAATAAGCACCCTTTAGTTCATGCTCCATCTTTACCGGATATTCCTCTTGACCATCATCATCACCTTGTTGTATCTCAATCTGTGGTTCTCGACATGATCAAGAGCTTTCCTCGAGGTACGTCTTGTGGTCGAGATGGGTTGCGGGCCCAACACCTTATTGATTGCTTAAGTTGATGTGCGGTTGCTATTTCGGATGAGCTTATGTCCTCCATCACCCAAGTGGTGAACCTTTTTCTTGATGGGCGTTGTCCCGGGGTGTTAGGTGAGTATATTGCCAGTGCCCCTCTTACTCCTTTGGTTAAGCCTGGTGGTGGTATTCGCCCTATAGCTGTGGGTACTATTTGGAGACGACTTGTTTACAAGGTATGTGCTTATGAGGTTGGTCACTCTTTGGATGGGTACTTTGGTGATTTGCAGTTTGGAGTTGGGGTGTCGAGAGGTGGTGAGGCTATTCTTCATGCGGTGAATCGCTTACTTGAGAGGTATGGAGATGATGTTGGTTTTTCGATGTTATTAGTAGATTTTCAAAATTCTTTCAATTTGGTAGATTGACAGGTTATGTTGCGAGAGGTTCGTCTTCGTTGTCCCTCCGTCTCGTCTTGGGTAGAGTTCTATTATTCTAGCCCGACGAGGTTGTATTCTGGTGAGCATGTTTTGCGATCCTGTCAGGGGGTACAGCAGGGTGGCCCTCTTGGTCCGTTACTCTTTGCTCTTGTACTTCACCCATTGATATGCAAGATTCGGGTTTCCTTCTCTATTTCTTTACAAGCATGGTATTTGGACGATGGTACTATTGTTGGGGATACTTTGGTTGTGGGGAAGGTTCTAGAGTGTATCATGAAGGATGGACCCACGTATGGCTTGTATCTAAATGTTGATAAGACTGAAATTTTTTGGCCGACCGAGGATCCTCGTAGCAAGTTTGTGGGTGTGTTCCCGAATAATATTGCTCGACCTACACGCGGTGTTAAGTTACTAGGGGGGCCTGCGAGTGTGGACCTTGATTTTTGTAATCAGCTTGTGTTGAAGCGTGTGGCTAAGACTATTGAGCTTATGGATGTTGTGGCCAAGATTAATGACCCTCAATGTGAGTTGCTACTTCTTCGCTCTTGTGCGGGTATTTCCAAGTTATACTTCTCTATGCGTACATGTTCACTCTATGCTTTTAAGTCTGCTCAATGTTCTTTTGATATGCCTCTTCGTTCTTCTTTGGAGCGTATCATTATTGCTTTTGGACCGGGATTTGGTGACTGGCAGTGGAGAATTGCTACGTTGCCCTTTTCCTTTGGGGGGTTGGGTGTTTATTCTGCGGGAGATGTATTGCATTATGCTTTTCTTGCTTCTCGGTTATAGTCAGCTGATTTGCAGTCTAAGCTACTTCAACATACTGATATTAGAGCTTATGGACTCTAGTTTGATGATGCCTTATCTGTGTTTAACTCGGTTATGAAGATCGATTTTCTAAGTAATCCGAGTGAAGTCGCTGCCCCCAAACTCATGAAGAAAATGGCAGATATATATTTTACTCAAGTTACGAGGAATGCAGAATCCACTTTCGCTTTGTCTGCTAGACAGATGGCTTTATGGGCATCTCAGAGGGAGGATCATACTTCTGATTGGCTTAGGACGGTCCCTATTTCGGGGTTGGGCCAGACTATGAACGGGAGGACTTATCGATGTGTTTTGTGTTATCGCTTAGGTATTCCCTTGTTCTCTGTTTCGAAGCCCTGTTCAGCTTGTTCGAGAGTATTTGATGGCGATAATTTGGGGATCATGCGATATCGTGTACTGGTATCGTTGGGATTAAGCATCGTCACAATTTGGTACGTGATACTCTTGCTGATATATGTTATCGTTCAGGGATATCTGTCGGAAAGGAAATTAATATTGGATTAGATGGAGGACATGGTTATGCTTTACGTCCGACAGATATTTTGTTTTATTCGTGGGATGGAGGTAAAGATGTTTGTGTAGATTTGACTGGTTCTTCTCCTTTGACTCGAACGGGGATGAATGACTTTGTACCCGACCGAGCTGTGATTGATGCTTCACAATGTAAACGATGCAAGTATATGACTAAGTGTGCAGCTCTCGGATATGGGTTTCTTCCTTTCTCTTTCTCTTCTCTAGGTGAGCTACAGGAAGATGCAGTTGCGTTGCTGAAGCGGATCCAGAGATTTTCTAAGACTCAAGATATTGGAGCGCACGCTGCTGTACATATTTTCCATAGAATAGGTTTTGCTATTGCTAAAGGGGTGGGAGCGCAGATAGTATCTCGACTCCCATCCAATTTTTTGTAAATCCCTTTTTGTTTCTAATAAAGTGATGGTTTTATAATAATAATAATAATAATAATAATAATAATCTGGTACGTGACATTCTTGTTGATATATGTTCTAAAGTTGGGATCATGGTACGCAAGGAGGCTCCAATGGGTTTTCTATCTGATGATGGGAAGGATCTACGACCCGCAGACCTTTTACTATTTAATTGGATCCAAGGTAAAGACGTGTGTCTAGATGTGACTGGCATCTCCCCCTTTGCTGGTACGGGGGCAACATCTTGGGTTCCTGGGGTAGCTTTGCACAATGCCGTTGAGAAGAAAAAAAAGAAGTACGTGTCCATATGTGAGGACAACGGATACAAGTTCATTCCATTTGCTTTTTCTACATTTGGGGAGTTGGATATTGAGGCTTTGGATACACTTTCACGTATTAAGTCTATATCCATTAGCCACTCAAATAATGTTAGGAATGGTGCATTTATCTTTCATAGAGTAAGCTTTTGTATCCAGAAAGGAGTGGGAGCACAACTTGTGTCTAGACTCCCATACTGTTTATGTTAATGCGTTATTATTACTATTAAAAAAAGATAATAATAATAATAATAATAATAATAATAATAATAATAATAATAATAATAATAATAATAATAATAATAATAATGATTTGTGGAAAGCATATTTTCTTCGGATGGCAAGCATATTTTCTTCGGATGAGAAAGATACAAGGTCTTCGGTGATGTTTTTGATTTTGTTTTAAATTGGATATGTAATAGTTTGGTTTGGAATAAGCTTTATTGATGTAATTTCTATTTAATAACACTCTAATGCGATTGCACTTTATTATAATAATGATAATAATAATAATAATAATAATAATAATAATAATAATAATAATAATAATAATAAATACAAAGATTTGTGGAATGCAATCCGTGTGTTTCACCCCACTTTTTATCTTAAGTTTTATTTGTTACATCTTGTAGGTACAACAAAAATTAAAGCTCTATGCAGAATTTACCTATTGAAGTTCAACAATTTTACCTTGAGCCCTAGGAAGTATTCAGTTCCCTTAAAACTTAATTTTCCCTATTTTACTATATTATAATTTCTCACATTAAGGACAATGTTCACCTTAAATGTGGAGGAGGTAGAAAAACAGGAAAAATAAATTAATAAATTCTCTCCACCTATATGCTCACCAGTCTAGCTTAAACTTTTCAAAATTTTAATAATTAAAAATATACATATTTTGTTAAAATAAAAACTATGTTAGTAAGGCAAAAATTTCATTGATTGGCGCTATAACTAAGCAAGAAATAATCCACTAAATATGTGAGGAATTATAACTGTTATATTACTCTATCTTGTGTGAATATCCATAATTTTGTGTGCTTCATAACTTGTGCTTTATTATCATTTACTAAACCGAAGTGAGGCTAATTTATAGATATTTTTTATAAGAGGGAAAATAAATCTCATTGTATATCATTGTTGTCGAGTTACACTGGCTTACTAAAATATGTTGAACTCGTACTTATGTGCTATATTATCCCCTGTAGTATTATCCTTTTGTTTATGCCTATCTCTGTCAAGTCGTATATGTTATGATTACTTTGCAAAAAAGTCAAAAGTAAATAAAGTATTTTAGTATTATTGATTCTACTTTGACATGGTATATTATGTTACTAAACCCTCATCATTGTCACGTTTTGCCTCTTTGAAAACTTATCTGGTGGTCACGCTACAACGGTTATGTTTATGTGTCTCGTACAAGCCTATTGTAGCTATCTATTTTATGTTCCTGGTATTTGAGTGTTATCTTACATTTACTCTCTGTGAGTGACATTGTGTGAATTTAAAAATCTAAACACAATCCCTATGTGAGGTGCTGAATCTATGTCATTGCCTTTGATACTTAGAAACTTAATCATTTTCCTATCATTCTTCATATCGATACTTATGTTTTTAAAATCTAATCTTGTTTTCTCGCTTTGGTTGCTTGAGGGCAAACAATAGCTAAGTGTGGAGGAATATGGTAACACCCAAATTAAACATGTTTGACTTGACGTTATTAACCCTTAAACTATATATAAATGTGAACTTTCGAAACTTAATGGAGTATATTTGATGTTATAGGTACCAAGTACATGTTATGGAAGAAAAGTAATAAAACACGAAGAAATGAAGCTTAAATGAAGAAATAAAGTCAAGCTTGAGATCTCCCGACACCTGTCACTACTTTGGTCATAACTTGAGCATACGAACCCCGATTGAGTTGATTCAAGCGGCTACGGAAAGGAAAATAAATTATATACAACTTTCATATTTCGTCCAAAGCTAAAAACCACTAGAAGTGCGGCGCACTTTCCTTCCTGACCAAGTGTTGTGCACCGTTTCGATTCTACGACACACAAATCATCCCTCCAATTGCGGCACACATTTGGGTTTGTGCGGCGCAATTTGACCCTTAGAAATCCTATAAAAGGGCCTATTGGCTCTCTCATTTCATATAATCTCACCAACACTTCTCATATCTCTTATTCATAAGTTTAATCGTCTTGTGTTTGGCTTAGGTGTCGAATTTATGAACTGGTCTTCTAACATTACAGGGAAGAAAGTACGCCGCGTCGCACTTCTCGTGTGATAATTAGTAATAAGTGTGAAAACACTTATCATTTTACCACTTATTTACAATTAAAAACAACACCAAAACGTGTATTTTATGTCGTAAAACTCGGAATTATGCGTGGTTTGTGTTTTTATTGTGTTTTAGGACCAAAAGATGAAAAGGGAAGAAAACACGGGCCTTTACGGGTTGTTATCGAAGAAAAAGACAAAAGACGAAGTTAAAAGATCAAGAGTGCAAAAAGAACAGAAGTCAAAGGCCTATTCTGAAGATTTATCGAAGAAAAAGACCAAAGAAGGAAGTTTAACGAAGTCGAAGAACTAAATCTAATAAAAGAAGAAAATCAGAAGATGAGTTCATTTTATCTATCGAGAAATCCCGAGACTAAGTCAAGAAAGACGAGTTATTTAAAAAACGAGAAGACAAGAAAAAGAAAGAAGCAACAACACAACATCCTCTCCACTATATATAGTTCATTTTCATTCATTAGAGATAAGTCTTTTTCATTTTTTTAGATAGATTAGTTTAGGAGTAGGAGTAGTGTAATTTACTTTCTCTCTCTAAATTTTCTTTCAAGTTTGCTTAATCTTTCATCTTTAAATCTTGTAATCTTGAATCTTTAATCTTCATCTTAATTAAAAGCTTTTCATAATCAATCTTATTCTTCCTTTCTTGTTTTAATCTTGTGTTTGATTAGGTAAAAGTATGTAGTTAGTTTCATCTTCATGCTTATTTGATTAAGTGCTTATCTTTTTGTTCTTATCGTTTTCATGCGATTGATGTTCTTACCTTATTGTGCTTTTTGCTTATTTCGTGTTTAGCTTATTTTCATTTAAATGTCTTTTTCAAAGTTTAATCTTTTTAAAGTTAATTTTTATAAATATTGCTTATTTAGTTTTTTGAAAGTTTTTCATTCGTAGCTTATTTAGTTTTTCTTAAAATATGTTTAGCTTAATTTTTTGGTTTAGTGCTTATTTGGGTTTTGCTTATTTTATTGAATTCGGAATCTTTAACATTGCGATCATAAGTTCTAAGGGTTTCACATTCGATCGAGTATTGTGATCGCATAAGCCTTAGGGTTTCTACTTGCGATCAAATACTGCGATCACAAACTGTGATCCAGACTGCGATCACAGATTGCTATCCAGACTGCGATCCAGACTGCGATCACAAGCTGCGATCCAACTACGATCGTTGGTTGCGATCGTTGGTTGCGATCGCTCGTTGCGATCCAGGTTGCGATCGCTCGTTGCGATCTGATCGCAACTTTTTTTTAATTAGTTGTTGTTCAAAGTTTATTTCTTTCCCGCTATTTTTTGTCAAGTTAAATCTTAAATTGTTTTATTTAGTTTTAGTTTTAAATTTACTTTTTAATTATGTTTTAAATTTGCTTTATTTCCTTTGAATTGTTTTATTTCGTTTTCCTTTTTAAGTAACTTTTAGAAGTAGATAACGACACTTTCTTTTTAATTAACCAAGAACGACTGAGTCGCACGTTAAACCGGAGATCAATTCGATTAGACACCGAGAACGATAAACTTTTAATGTACAAAATCTCTGTATCAAATGGCGTCGCTGCCGGCTCTTTTCGTGAAGATTAACGGTTTTTTGTGAGAGACACGTTGGATTTTGGGATCCGTTCACTTTTAAACGTTATTTTTCGTGTCAAAACATTTTCAAAAATCCTAAAAATCAAAATTTTTAAAAATCCAAAAGCATTTTAAAAAATCATAAAAAGCATTTCTTTTCAAAAGTTTTGCATCCAAAAATATTCCTCTTAATCCTCTATTGTGTTTAATTCTTTTTTTAACCTCTCTTATCTTTAATTCTTCATGGATTCGTATGTCTATTGCGTAGGGTGTGGGAGACCATTGTATGGTTTTCAAACTTGTCAATGGTGTACATGTGAGCGATGCGAAAATGATATCGACAATACACACTTTGGGTTTTGTCCATCGTGCAATTCGATTAACTCATCATTTGCTTCTAATGCACTTACTCCCCCCTCTTGCATATATTGTGGAAGCGATTCTCATTGGCATGTTTCGTGTCTGATTCGATACCCGTCTCATGACGAGCAAGAACCAGGTTACAATTATGACAATGGTAATAGCTATCCACAAGACGCAACGGGTTTTTCTCAATACCCGTGTTGCAATAGTTGTGGGGGCCCTCACCATACCTTTTCTTGTCAACCGATGAATTATTATGAGCCAAATATGTGCTATAATTCCAGTTTTCGAAATTTTAAGCCCCCACAACACTCCCTCGATCATCAACCCTCTTTTGCAATTCCTGATGAGCCACTAGCCACTCTTTTTACTCAATTTCTAAAACTTCAATAAGTTTTAAATAAATATCTCGAAAAATGGCAAGATGATCAGCAACAAGAGCAAATATCTAATCTAAGTGCTTATACTCCTCCTCTTGTGCATCCATACTATTATGATGATGATGACGATGAGAATACTATTTCTTGGAATGATCTTGTTGCTCAATATCATGTCCCTATTGCAATTGTAATTCCTTCTCTCGATATCCCAAATGCATCTAAGGATAGTGATACATCGAGTGAGGTTAGTGATTTTGCTCTCGACAAATTATGTGAGGAGGTTTGTGATGTACCAACTTTTGCGGAGCTTACGGATGAGGTCGCTCTTCATGATGATTTTTCTCCATGCTATGAGAATTTCACTTATGAAATTTCTCAATCTCCTCCGGGCGATGAGAGAAATGTTGATTTATTCTCTCCGACTTACGAGAAGTTCACCACTGAACTTGGTCTTGTAGATGAGGTGGAAGACGTTATTCTTCGCGACAAATTACGGAAAGTTCATCTTCTTATTGCTGAAATTGAAGCGTTGAATTCTACTCCTATTACCGAGTCTTTACCCCCGTCTATTAATCCCGTTGAGAATAATGACACATTTATGGAAGAAATAAACATTCTCTCAATACCTCCGGGTATTAATGATGATGACACGGAGGGGGATATTCTTTTTGATACTTTGATGCATGAACATATTGTCCCAAGTACTCCTCCCGAGCACCTTCATCCCATCCCTTATAAACCATTACTGAGGATGAGTGCTTTGACCCGGGAGGTGACATTGACCATTCTATGATTGACACCTTTACGGCTTTGCCACTTAATGATAATCATATGTATTTTGGGGATGACATTTTGATTCCTTTACCCACCCCACCTCCCGTGGATCATGATTTCACATACTTTTCGTATGTTGAGAGGACTTTCCTACCCTTTAAGATTTATCCTCCTGCCTCTCACTTATTAATGTCCTCCGGGACCGAGGACAAGATTTTTGATCCCGGTATTACATTAGAGGCTTCCCCATGGACCATTTAATTCGGGGTCGAGTCAGGCTCGTGACTCGATTAACAAAAACAGGCGCTTCTCGGGAGGCAACCCGCTAATCTATCCTTTTTATCTGTTTTGCATCCTAAGTGTAGGGGGAGCCCCGTTGTTGTTTATTGTTTTCTTTCTTATGATGTGCATGGATTGGCGCTTGAAAAGATTTACTTTGATGACTTTTGATGACACGTGATCCCGTGTACCCGTCTTCCCGGTTATATCCTAAACTCTTTTGATTCACTATTTTATATTCTTCAATATTAAAATAGGAATCACTTTAGTTGTCTCTGCCTTATCAAGATTTAAACAACGTGCACAATGTCCTAAGTGTAGGAGAGTTTACTCCCACATGCTTAAACATTGAGGACAATGTTTATATCAAGTGGAGGGAGGACTTCTATCGTAGTTAAGTGGGCTTTTCCATGTATTTGTCCTTATTTTAACCGGAAAATTGATTTTTCGACATTTTTCAAAAATTTTTTAATCTATTTTGGCCTAGTAGTATTTTCCTTTGTTATCGTTATTTTCTTTCCTCATAAATAATTTTAATAAAATAGTTTTAATGAGTTTAGATATCTTTGATATATTAGGCCCGTCGTGAATCTTTTGACTCAACCCGAGTTTACTTATCCAAGTTCACTCTAGCCAGTATCCTTAACGTGTTCAAATCAAGTTTTGCTAGACTTTTATTTAGGGAACTTTAAAACGCGAAATTCTTAACTCATACGGGTTTAAGAACAAGAACTTTTCGCAGGTTTCTATAATTGATCCTAGAAAGTCATTTATCAAGGGAACTTTAAAATGCAAATTCTAAACTTGAATAAGTCTAAGAAGATGCAAGATCCTATAGATGACTTAAAAACCCAAAACTTTGATTTAATAGGCTAAGCATCCACGAGTCTCATTCCTTGAGATTTTAAATTATGGAGAACGAGAGATGATAGAGTTAATTATAAGTTTTGTATTCTTTCATGAATTTATGTGAGTTAATTATGAGCTTTTTCTCTCATCATCTATTAATAAATGATTGCAATAAGTAAGGTCGTACGATTTGAAAAGTTACTTAGCTTCTAGCACAAGATCGTTTAAAAGTTGCTCGGGATTAATTAGAGTTCATAGCCAAGGCATAACTTATTTAAGCGGGATGCGAAGATTGGCGAGTCCGAAAAGGCCCTAACAAGGCATGAGGGCTACATTTTGTTGCTAAATATCCAAAGTGATGTGAAGAATCATTTATCAAAAGTCAATATGAAGGATCGAGACACACGACAAAAAGCAAATACTCCCCTGAAGATCATGGAGAAGTCTATCCGAAAAGACCCTAGCAAGGTATGAGGATAAATAGATCCAAGTCCTAAGAGGAGGCGGATCGTTGTATATCAAAATCCCAAATAAATATTGGAGAAAAATGAAGAAGTCGTGGTCCAAGTATGAAGAATCTCTCAAAAACTTCAAGTGAAGAAATTCCTATAATGAAGAGAATACCATTATTTCAAGAACGTCTCTCAAGATTCGAAGTATGAAGTCTGCCAAATATCGGTCCGAGAAAGGACTTAAATCGTGAAACGAGTTATGCCAAGATATGAACTCTATGAGGTTTCGAGAAGCAGTTTTAAAAGATTTTGTCCTTTAGCTAACTGTTGATTAAATCGTCCTACTTTATTTTTGGCCTAAATAAATTATCGAAATAAGTCAACAATGCATCATCGTGATCATTCAAGACAACAATAAAATATAAGAGATACACCTAGGAATAAGGGAGTCTAAGTGAATAATTGAGCCACATGAGTCAGTGTTAGCTTTGCTAACTTATAATAACAATGATCTCGTTTTTAAGCTTAGCATGGGAAACGTGAAACTTGAGGGTGATAAACATTCATGACACCAAAGCCCTAATGTAAGTCTTTGATTTCTTTACTTGTTTACTTCTTTCAAATATTTTGTAATTTTCTATCTTTTTAAATTTCCTTATTGTATAGTATTTAATAAAGGCCAAGGTGGGTTAATTATGATGGAGAATGTAAACCGTGCTTTGAATATAACGCATTGCATGAGGGTATTGCAATGGTCAAGTATAGGGGATTTAATAAGTGTGAAAACACTTGTCCTTTTACCACTTATTTACAATTAAAAGTAAGACCAAAACGTGTATTTTATGTCGTAAAAGTCGGAATTATGCGTGGTTTGTGTTTTTATTGTGTTTTAGTACCAAAAGATGAAAAAGGAAGAAAACACGGGCTTTCACGGGCTTTTATCGAAGAAAAAGACAAAAGACGAAGTCAAAAGATCAAGAGTGCAAAAAGAACGGAAGTCAAAGGCCTATTCTGACGATTTATCGAAGAAAAAGACCAAAGACGGAAGTTTAACGAAGTCGAAGAACTAAATCTAATAAAAGAAGAAAATTAGAAGATGAGTTCATTTTATCTATCGACAAATCCCGAGACTAAGTCGAGAAAGACGAGTTATTTAAAAAGACGAGAAGACAAGAGAAAGAAAGAAGCAACAACACAACATCCTCTCCACTATATATAGTTCATTTTCATTCATTAGAGAGAAGTCTTTTTCATTTTTTTAGATAGATTAGTTTAGGAGTGGGAGTAGTGTAATTTACTTTCTCTCTCTAAATTTTCTTTCAAGTTTGCTTAATCTTTCATCTTTAAATCTTGTAATCTTGAATCTTTAATCTTCATCTTAATTAAAAGCTTTTCATAATCAATCTTATTCTTCCTTTCTTGTTTTAATCTTGTGTTTGATTAGGTAAAAGTATGTAGTTAGTTTCATCTTCATGCTTATTTGATTAAAGTGCTTATCATTTTGTTCTTATCATTTTCATGCGATTGATGTTCTTACCTTATTGTGCTTTTTGCTTATTTCGTGTTTAACTTATTTTCATTTAAGTGTCTTTTTAAAAGTTTAATCTTTTTAAAGTTGATTTTTATAAATCTTGCTTATTTTAGTCTTTTGAAAGTTTTTCATTCGTAGCTTATTTAGTTTTTCTTAAAAGTTGTTTAGCTTAATTTTTTGGTTTAGTGCTTATTTGGGTTTTGCTTATTTTATTAGATTCAGAATCTTTAACATTGCGATCATATGTTCTAAGGGTTTCACATTTCGATCGAGTATTGTGATCGCATAAGCCTTAGGGTTTCTACTTGCGATCAAATACTGCGATCACAAACTGCGATCCAGACTGCGATCACAGACTGCGATCCAGACTGCGATCACAGACTGCGATCCAGACTGCGATCACAAGCTGCGATCCAATACGATCGTTGGTTGTGATCGTTGGTTGCGATCCGAGTTACGATCGCTCGTTGCGATCCAGGTTGTGATCGCTCGTTGAGATCCAGGTTGCGATCGCTCGTTGCGATCTGATCGCAACTTTTTTTAATTAGTAGTTCTTCAAAGTTTATTTCTTTCCAGCCATTTTTTGTCAAGTTAAATCTTAAATTATTTTATTTAGTTTTAATTTTAAATTTACTTTTTAATTAAATTTTAAATTTTCTTTACTTCCTTTGAATTGTTTTATTTCGTTTTCCTTTTAAGTAACTTTTAGAAGTAGATAATGACGCTTTCTTTTTAATTAACCAAGAACGACTGAGTCACACGTTAAACCGGAGAACAATTCGATTAGACATCGAGAACGATAAACTTTTAATATACAAAATCTCTGTATCAATTAGTTATTTGTCTGGTTAAATACTCTTATGCTCGATATTGTTATACTTGGATTATTGTTATGTGTTTGACTCAATCATGATTGTAATATGTTCGAAAGTGATTATATGATTGATTGTGTTTCACGTCACCACACTATAAGTGAACCTTGATATTGGCCTTGTAGGAATTAGCTAATGAAATATATAACAACCCAATTGTAATCTTGTTTAATGTTTTATCATAGGATCGAAAGAATGTGATTTAGCGAGCATATGAACTATCTTAACCAACACAACCCAATCTTTATGCATTTGATATAATGAGACTTATTGGTCCAAAGGATGTCTTGTTATATTGAATAGATGATGCTTGTGTGACTGACCCTCATCACTTGTATTTTTATCTTGTTTGTGTGCTTATAATTTATCCTTGTTAGTTGCTCTTTTCATGTTCTTAGTCTAAACCAAAAACACATTTAAAACCTTGTTTGAAATGAATCTTTAGAACTTGTGACACTCTAGAGATAATTGTTTTTACTTGTTAACAACAATCCCGTGGAACGACCTGGACTTACCTTAGACTATATTATACACGAAATGGTGTACTTGGCCGTGTTGTGTTTTTAGTCCCTCGTTTGATAAAGTCTAATAATATAAACTTAAGACTTGTAGAACATACATTAGGATTCAAGGTGAATGATGAGGTGGTTCGTTTGTTTTGATCTTTATTTAGGACCCTTCGATTACCATCTTCAATTTCCTTCCCTAGTTTGTTATGATCCTACAGTGTAGATTCATCCCCACCACACAGATCGCTAACATGGTACGATTTTTGCTTGTTTAAGGCTGATGTGTCAGTGGGTGATGCTTAATTAACCAATCATTGGCTTTCAATGACGAATCAAGAGGCCACCTCGTCACTTGGTACTTGGAATCTAGTAATTTTACGCTCTTATATTCTCCAATTTCTTCTATTTATTAACGCTTGACCTTCAATTGCTTGATTAATTATGATTCCCTTTAATTAAGGTTCATAACTGCTCTTTTGTTCTTCCTCTTTTATCTCGTTTTATTTTCTTTCTTTTTATTATCTTTCTCGTTTCTTTGTCTGACTCATAACTTCTGACCAAATATTTATATTACATAGTTCGGGTAATTTTGGAACTTGCGTGATTTGAAAGGGTATTTTGTAATTTGATGGTTTTAGCTTTAAACTCCATTTAGTGTTTTTCGGTCTTTGGCCTTTCGTACTTTTCATATTTTAATGATTCTCACTCACCCTTAGGCTCATTTGACTTATTTCAAAGTTATCAAGTCCAAAAATGAAAGTAAAACGGTTTAATCCCAGTACCTAGAACCTAACATCTTCCGTTGTCGCTAAATAAAGCCACATCAAGGATATCTCAACACGATTTTAGGACCATCCATTGTTGACGACCTCGACATCTCAATTGCGAGACCAGAAGCGGAAGTTTTCGATAATCCCGAACCTGAAATTTAGCTTATTGATAGATTACTTAATGCAACTTTCTTTATTCACACACTCCTTCGCCATACACCCGAAGGCCTTTAAGACTTTATAAGAGAGTAATCACTTTCGCAACATTCATTCGTTTGAAGTGTGTGCTTATTCACTTGACACTTTTGTGCTTTATTCGTACATTCTTTGTGTATTTATCACTTTTTGAACATGACATATGACCATTTGGCTCTTGATTCATGAGAAAGCATTTATTTACATATGATTGTCCCACGCCCGAAGGCTCCTTGAGCATATGATAGAAACCTTATTCTACATGTGATAGCTATAGTATGCCAAATTCTGAAATCCTGTGGTTTGAATACCTCCTACTTATGGGCTATGAGCCATCTTAATTGAAAGTCCACGACGTTGATACCCTCAATGTTTACCCTGCTTAATTACTAGGGAAATAAATGATTTGGTTAAAAGCTAAAATATTAAGCTAAAAACATCAAAAACTCCATTTATTAAGTAAATTAAATATAAATGTGAAACAAGCTAATGGGAGAAAGAGCCATAAATAACTTCTATGAGCTTGAAAGAAATCCAACTTTTCCAGCCATAAATAACTTCTATGAGCTTGAAAGAAATCCAACTTTTCCATGTTTAGCATTAGAACTTTTTTTTTTGGGTAAAAGGGACTTAATTGATCCCGGTAAAATATATTACACCAAAAAACATTAAGTACAACTGGAATGTGACTAAAATGTTACATTAACCTCAAGCAAAGCTTGAAACACCACCCTCAAATGACATGCCATTTGAAAGCTAAACTACTAAAACATCAACTAGTACAACCAATAATCATAAAGTAAAAACATTTGTCGGGAGATCCCACTTCCTGGCCATATGAATTCCAGCTTTAGTCTTCTTCAATCTACTAGACAACAGCTTGAGCCGAACATTAGTAGTAATACACTCAGTAATCTGAGATACCGTGCGTTTAGTACCCTTGAAAAGCCTCCTATTTCGCTCCTGCCAAATGAAGTAAGCAGACGCAGCTACCACTAATTTAGCTATGATACTCGCTGATGACCGTCTACCTGCTATTAGTAGAATACGTTGAAAGATTTGGTCCATAATAGGAGGAACATTATTCAGTCCCGCCAAACTTCTCATATTCTCCCAAACCTTGCCCGAAAAGGAGCACTCAAAGAAAAAATGCTCATGGCTATCCGGTTGAACATCACATAACGAACAAACCGCTCCAAGAGACGCCGAATAATCCCAAGCAGCTAGTTGATCCCGAGTCTTTAGTTTCTTTTTAATAATAAGCCATAGATGAAAGGAGTGACGAGGAATATATGCTAGAAACCACACCATATGAACCCACGCTACTTTAGCATTAACAAAGCCTATATCAGACCAAACTTGACTCACATTGAAAGACCTAGTCATACCTTGCCGATCACGCCATTCCAAAACATCTTTTGAGCCATGACTAACCTGTACACGACGTAAATCAAGGAACGGGTATTTTGTCAAGAGAGCAGCTGGCCATTCCATACCTCCATTACCACACAGAGCACTGATATTCGATGTAAGATTCAAACCAGCTCTTGCGACATCACGTGGTGTAATCCGAGGGACCAATGGGCTATCCTGGCACCACCTATCAAACCATATAGATGTGTCCTGTCCATCACTAATCCTGGTCCAAATAAAATCCCTAATAGTGGACCGAAGCTGCAATATCTTCCTCCAGCCCCACGACATATTACCCCGAACAGGAATATCCCAGAAATTCCGTCCTTTTAATTTGTACACATTTATCCATTTCACCCACAACGATTCTTTCAGGTTCAACAATTTCCAAATATGAGTCACCATTAACGCTGAATTAAAAGTACCTAGTCTGCGGATACCTAAACCCCCTTCTGATTTAGGAAGACATACCACATCCCACACAACCTTCGCTTGGCCTTTCTTTGAGCTTCCATGTGACCACAAGAACGATCTCATAAGCTGTTCAATATTAAAGAGAACGCGATTTGGAAGAATAAAAACCAAAGCCCAATAGATATGCATCGACCCAAGCACCGACTTAATTAACTGCAGCCTCCCAGCAATGGAGAGAGCCTTATTCTTCCAGTAACTGATTCTTGATCTCACTCGTTCAATAAGTTCATTGCAATTACGAATCAAAAGCCTCGACGATACTAAAGGGACACCAAGATACTTCACCGGTAATCTTCCCTCTTCAAAAGGAAGAATTTGAAGAATAGCTAGCTTAGTATGGTTTAACACATTACAAAAATACGCCGTACTCTTGGGCAAACTTGGAGATAAACCAGATACACTCTTGAATTCATCCAACGACTCCTTTATAACAACAGCAGATTGCACGTCACCATATGCAAATAAGAACAGATCATCTGTGAAGCATAAATTGATAAGCTCCAGCTTGGAACAGTACCTATGGTAAGTAAACGAACCTGAAGCTTGAGCCCTCCTTTGGAGCATGAGCGTAAGGATTTCCATCACAAGAGTAAATAAATAAGGGGATAACGGGTCCCCTTGGCGAAGACCTCTACAACCCTTAAAATAACCATGTAAAGATCCATTAATGCATATCGAGTAAGAAGTAGTTGCCACACACTCAATAATCCAAGACACCATCCGCTGATGAAAACCATAACCCTTAAGAATCTGCTCCAAAAAACTCTAATCGACAGTGTCATAAGCTTTCTGAATATCCACCTTGAACGCGCATCTAGGAGTACCCCGATCCAAGTGATAATTATGCATTAATTCTTGAGTCAACAAAATATTATCAGCGATGCTTCGACCTGGAATAAACGCCGACTGGTTTGGGCTTACTAAATCCTTCAAGCAATGTTTAAGACGATTCACAATGATCTTGCTAATACAGTTAAACAAAACTGTAGAAACTAGAAGGGGGGGGGGGGGGGGGTTGAATAGTTTCTCTTCGATTGGTGACCAAATTAAAATTACTTTCAATTTGGTTTGTATCAAAACTATCTTTTACTTGATGCTAAGTTACATAATGATTAGGTTCAATTGAAATACACTAGCAAGGATAATAAGCAAGTATAATGATAATGAAATAAGTAAAGAGTAAGGAAGGAGACAACCTAGTGGGAAGACACCAAGATTTATAGTGGTTCGACAACGAGGCTCTATCCTCGTTTCTACTCCACTCCTCGAGTACACCTACTCGAGATTTCCACTATATCCACAAGCTCCCTTCTCGGCGGAGAAAACCTTACATCGTTGCTTACATTATTTTCCGACACTAAGCTAAATGTCGAGACCTAATCTTTAGCTAGGACCAATCTACACGACGTTGCCTACTTCACAATTTAACGACACAAGGCTAGATGTCGAGTTCTAATCTTAAGGTAGAACCAATCTTCACGACGTTGCCTACTTCACCATTTTACGACACAAGGCTAGATGTCGAGTTCTAATCGAAAGCTAGAACCAATCTTCACGACTCTTCACTTTGAAGCTAAGTGAGAACTTCACACAACACAACTACTAATCACTTTAAAGTTTAGTGAGAACTCACAAGACACAACCACATCACTTTATAGTTTAGTGAGAACTCCTAATCAAATCTATTACAACTCAACTAGACTTATCCAAGTACACACATGTAGCTTGGATTTACACAACACAAATCCAAGCAAACACATATGCAATGGATGTACAAAACAAATCCAAGTATCCACAAATAACTTGGATGAACACAACTAGTCCAAGTATTCATAAATACATTGGATTGACTTAAAACAAAAAGGGTATCATGATGAATATGACTAGCTCATAAATTCATCTTTATCACTACACTAGTGAGTGAGTGATCTTCTCATTGGACATGGTAAAGGAGGGGATCAAGAGGATAATCATATGTAAACATCCTTAACAATTTAAGTGATCATTTACTAATGATTATGCTATAGAAAATAGAAAGAGGGCTGAGAAAAACGTCCAAGAGGCTTACTGGAAAATGAGATTTGACCCACTATTTAAAGGAGACAAAGTTACAACGGATCTATAACGGCTACTGTGCGCGGTACCTTATCTCACCCCGCGGTACCATATCGCTAAGGTACCGCGTAGGTACTTAAGGTACCGCCACTAGACTCCGCTCCGTTTTTTGTCTTTTAGTGGGGTGGGAATATCTGAGGTATTTGAACCCTTCAAAGGATATTCTAACAGCATTTAGAATATGCCATTTTCAAATTTTCATTTTCCATTTTAATAAAACATTTTCTAAAAAAGTAAGTTTATTAAAAAGTCTTTTGTCTTATTAACAAAAGTGAGTTTTAAGGATAATCATTTTGATGATCACTAAGTATGATTAAGAAAGGTTAGTGATATGATTATTACCT
Source organism: Glebionis coronaria (assembly GCA_025667525.1). Classification (NCBI taxonomy): domain Eukaryota; kingdom Viridiplantae; phylum Streptophyta; class Magnoliopsida; order Asterales; family Asteraceae; genus Glebionis; species Glebionis coronaria. Next base: position 629,204,422 of record CM046875.1, on the reverse strand, counting down.
TGATGATAGTGTTAGTTAAATAATTCATTTTGTGTTTTACACTAAATGTGTTGTATGGTTTGTTGTGATCAAAACTAAGAAAGATTAGTTAACACTAATAATGTTTTTAGGCATTACTTGCATTAACAATCTCCCCCTTTTTGATTACGACAAACGATAAACTCATTTACGTAGAAACACAAACTATGGAATTATTAACTAGTTTATCACTATCATTTCTTCCCCTTTGTCGTAGCAAAAAGGTTAGCATAAGTCTTTGAAGAGCATCGAACTTTGCTAGTAGCTCCCCCTTGGTGGTTGCTCCCCCTTGCTTGGGACACCAAGTTTGTGAGCTAAGGTGACATGCTACACAAAGGTTAGTAGAAAGGAAAGAAACACCAATGTATATATGATCACTACCTACTAAGTAACTTGAGAGGGAGAAAGAGAAGAAATCTCAAATTAGAAGCAAGTATTTTGCTAAGTATGTCCAAAGAGGTAATTGACAAAATCAAACTTCAATCCAATGAAGATGATAAGCTTGTCAATGGGTTAAAGCTTTAGAATTGATGGAATCACCCATAAGCAATTGTAAAAAATTAACCAAGATCAACTCAAAGTAGAACTAATTAGATAGCACACAAATAACACAAAGGTTAAAAAAAATACAACAAAGAAGATAGTCATACACATAGTATGAGTATCTAAAAGCAATAAATATGGAAAATAAACCACTAAGCATAAGATGGTCTAATAGTGATATTTTCCAAGATTGCTAAAAATAAAATAAAACTAAAAAGACGACGATGCATCATTCGAAGTTTTGTCCACCGGAACGAAAACTTGAATAGGAGGTCGAGTGAGGAGGAATTCAAGAAAATTTAACTTCTCATACACATGAGCAAGTTCAATTTGTTGAAATCGGCAACAATCACACGAGGATCCATGATGCAACATAAAATCGTTTGATGGGGGTATGGCATCAAACTTAGGGTTTGGTGGTGGTGGGATAAAGGGTTTGGAAATGTTTTCACAATGCCTTGTGAGGTTTGGGAAGGTTGCAAGGTCATTGAGTTGGGGGGTATTGAAGGATTGTGGCGGTGGTGGAACATGTTCTTTTGCTCCGGTGATGGCGTTTATGGTGTAAGTCTCATTCCAATACTTGATTAGAGAGAAGGTAGGGTTTTTGGGTGGTTTGGACGAAGATGGTTCATTCTTCTTAACCCAAACGGGTCGAACCGAGATTTTCGGTTTCTTTGAAAGCTTGGATGAAGAAGCTTTGGGTGAGATGGGTTGTGACAAAGAAATGTCAAGGTTAGGAATGTAGGAGTTAGGCATTGTGAGAGTGTGAGAATGATATCTCAAGGTTATGTGAGAATGAATTCTCAAGGTTGGGAAGGTGTGAGAATGAAATCTCAAGGTTGGGGTATAAGTAAAATGTAATCAAGGTAAGAATTTGAATACAAAATGTGTAGTGTCAAGGAATGTTTAGTCAGTTTGAGTAAACAAGGAATCTTGACTGGGAATAGGGTTTTAAAGGTTTTGACCAAAAAATCGTCAAAAGTCACTTTCTGGCCGCGGTACCTTATAGGGGCTGGCGGTTCCATATCACTAACGAACCGCGGGTCTTTAAGGAACCGCGTCCAGAGGACTTTAAACCATGTTTTTCCTGGGTTTTGGGAAAAACTGAGACTTTTTCAAAAAGTTGCAAATCTTGGAATTTTACCTCTATTAGAACCAAAATATGCTAGGGTTGCATAAAGCAACACATTCACAAAGAATGTCTTGACAAAGGGTGACAAAATAATTTAGATATCATTTTAAACCAATTTTAGTCAAGTTTAGGGGTTGTGATAGATTTAGGTTCAATTTTAATTTCAAATTAAAGTTGATTAGTGTGCACAAAAGGATAGAATCACACAAAGCTAAATCCATAAGTCAACAATATAAAACATTCATTAATGAGGCAAGTACAAAGACAAATAAAACTAACTAATACATAGCTAGCTTATCATTAAATCTAGATAAGTGGTTTTCTTTGGCTTGTTGTTGTTGAAAACTCTTATTAAGACAACTCCATCATTCATCTCCTAGGAGGAGGCATGGAGAACAAAGTAAGCAAGAATCTTGCAAACCCCTATATAGTTCATACATATCCATCCTTAGGTTTTGGATGAGGAAGTGGTTGTAGAGACAACATGGACATCTAGGACCATGAGTTTGTTGAAACCCAAAGTAAGGATCACCCAAGAGGAGGGAAAGTGGGACACCCAAAATTGGGATGTTTGAGTTGGGTGGAGGTGGAGGAGGCAAGTTCTCCAAGGGTGATGTGGGTGAAAGTGGAGGCATGTTCCCCAAAGGGGAAATGGGTGAGTGTGGAGGTAAATCCTCCAAGGTTGGTGAAATGGGTGAGTTGTGAGGGGTAAATGGTGAAGTCACCAAAATGTCATCAAAGTCATTCCCAAAAGGAATGCTTTGGATTGGTTGAGGTTGTGTGGTCACTTCCAAGGGTGCACTTGGAGTGAAGGGTGAAGAAAGCTCATTCATTCTAGAGTTGAATGAAGAGGAGGGTAGAACCAATGGAGTGGTTAGTACCATGGGTGGAAGAAGTCTTGCATGGTGCAAGAGGTGGGGAAGGTGATGAAGAAATGAGGATAGGAGCATTCTCATTCTTAGGTGTGTGGAAAGGTGAAGAGTTAGGCTTAGCTACCTTAACCCTTATTTTGAGTGTTTTTCTTGGGGTGGAGGTCTTAGAAGTGTTTGAGGTTTTGGTACACACCATGGTTGATTAGGGTGGTTTAAGGTTTAGGGAAGTATGTTTGATGTGTGAAGAACATGGCAAACAAGGTGGGTTTAAATGGGTGAGGGGATGATCCAAACTAGTAATGGGTTAAAATCATTTTAGGTGAATAATGAATTTAGATACCCTAGTTTAGGAAATGTGAAGTTTATTACTGAAAATCATGCAAGGTTTACACAAAATTAAGAAAACAATGTAAAGCAAAGATGCTGTCGTGCACAGTGATCGGCGGTTCCTTATCTAGGACCGGCGGTACCTTATCGATAAGGAACCGCGGGTCGATATGGAACCGCGACCAGAAGGTTTTCAAAAATTTCCCATCCCAGTTTTTGATAAACCCAGATTTTTCCCAAAAGTTTTACAAGCCAAAGTTAACTACAGATCATAATCTAATAAGCTAACTATCATATGGCATGCACAAAGCTATGTAAAACACAAATATCATTACGTAAGCAACATTTAGGATCAAAATAGGTAATAGTCCAAACATGCAACATAAGTAAATAAACAACTAAGCCAAAGTGTTAATCAGCAAATGTTTAAGCTGCAAAAGATAACCAAACTTTGACACTTCTCAAAGTCTTCACCTCCTTTTCTTCCCTAAGTCCTTGATCATTTTTCCCAGATACTTGATTCCCTTTCTTGACTCAATTCGGTGTTCATGCAAATCACCTTAGGTTCGAAGATTTTGACGGTAAAGTTCCTATAAATTGAGATTACTAGGAACTTCACTAGAGGAATGGTGGGGAGGGGAAGCAATGACATCTAAACCATCCACGAATGAGTTTGTGGAGTGGTGAGAAGAACTCGAAGAGTCAATGGGAGCACTTGTGCCAATGCCATCACCATCACTTGTTGGCATGTCCATGTCCTCATCATTGAGCTCTAGTTGGTCGAATTTTAGATCAGATCTTGTCTTTCTCTTATATACCTCTTGAATAGGTAGCATGACCCGTTTGACCGGTTGAAACTGAGAAAGGTCAAGATTTGGAAAATCACGGCCAACCCTTTTAAAAAGGCGAGTGAGGAGCATTGCATAAGGGAGGTTTGTTTTGGGTTTGTGAATAGCATAATTGATCCGTTGAGCGATAAAATATGCCAAATTGTACTTGGTGTTGGTAAATATGCAATATAGCATATGCACTAAACACGCCGGAACATGATCCCGGTTTCCAGCAAGACAAAACACATTTTCCCTAAGAATATTGGTCCATTGAACCATATTATCATTAAGGTCGCTCAAGAGAACCTCATGACGTTTTACCAAACGTACCTTAGTATGAAGGCTTCTCTTAACGGGTCGATTACGCTTTTTGGAGACGATGTCGATAATGAAGTCAAGATCAATTTCCTCATGATCATTTGGAGGACAATTGTAGGATTCAAGGAGAGCACTAAGCTTCCATTTATCCGTGAAGCGACAAGTGCCTTCAAATGGGACATCAAGAATTTGACCAAACACTTCGAGAGAGTATTGAATGAGTTGATCGTTCAAGATAAACCTAACAAATATTCCATCATTGTTTTCAATGACGGAGTATGTGCTAAAGAACTCCAATAGGAATCGAGGATAGATGTCTTCCTTAATGTTCAACAAACAACCAAATCCAATGTTTTCAAACATGGACTTGATGTAGACATAATCCTTGATATCTTTTTGGACAACTCTACCCTCATGAAAGCAACGAGATTGAAGAGAGGAAAAGGTATGGGCAAGGTGAGTTGAGGGACAAAAGTCGGATAGGTTAGGCATATATTGTTTGGTGAGTTGATGATCCTTTTGGTATTGTGAAGGCATCACTAGTACCTAAATAAACACAAGACAATATTTCTCCAATCACTCATATGAAAAAATAAAAAGGAAAACGAAAAATGAAAATGTGTTATATCAAGTTCTTGACAAACATAGGATTGAATCCATATCATTTTCATGTTCACAATGTGTCTATTCCATCATTGACCAAGAACACATGATCTATGTTAGATCAACAATGGATTAGAACATTGGTTTTTCAAAACACGGTTTTTAGGTAAGCATTAACAATGTCATTACCTACTTGTTCATGGGTTCATCTCAAATCCATCATTCAACCAAAATCATTTAGCCTAAATTCGGATTTGTTCTACAAGTGGGTTTTAGTGAAATCTTAATGAATATAAACCTAAGGAATCATAGTAAGATTACCATGTCAACCCACATTCCTATTAAGGTTTTAATTCAATTTCAATTTTAAAAATCCCCAATTATGAAAGGATGAACCCTAGAACAAAATATATGAAATTGAAAGAAAATACTTACAATCAATTGATGTTAGATGAAGGATTAGTGAGACCCAAAACTTGGAATCAATTAATTTGAGTGATTGAAGGTTTTGGAAGCTTCAATAATGGTGGAAAAGGTAAAACCCGTCGGCTGTGTGTTTTTGGGAGAGAGAGAGTTTGGTTTGAAAAAGAATAAAAAACTCAAACTGGCGCTCTGACAAAAGTTACTGCCCGCGGTACCTTATCGATAAGGAACCGCGGGTTTGAGCCGCGGAGATAAGGAACCGCCTACAGAGGCAGGTTTCTATCTCTGAAAAACGCCAAATTTTGAAAATCCAGTTTTTCTAAAATACTTAAAATTAAATCATGAGCCTTTTAGAATATCATTGGATCATCATAACACTAAGCAATATGCCTTAATGAAGGATTACGAGTTAAATCAAGATCGAAAAGAACCGAAACGGACAAACGACTACTCGTAGCAAAACGACTAAGTGGAAAGAAGTCAAGAGAAGTGAATCAAGACTAGGATCAATGCTCAAGGGATTAATGACAATCTTCAAGTAGTTGAAACGAAGAGCTTGTGTCATATATAGTGGTTTAAGACGTGCCTTTCCGGCGAAACGATAAACGGCTTTGGTAATGAATAAGCACAAAGCAATTATTCAAGTCTAAACTAAGATCACTTTCAATAATAGTCTTAGTCTAAACTAAAATATGAGCAAAGTATTAATTCACTTTCTCTCCCACAAAGGGCCTACTAACCGTATGGGTGCAAACCATGGAAATCATGCTTGATACTTTAAGCTTCTACTAACTCACTCTACATCACCATAGTGAGTCAAGTATCCAAGCAATGAAGGTTTGAGAGGATAAAAGAAAAGAAACACAAACCACAAATAAATGTCAAGGCAAGGATGCCGAGAGCAAGCACATAGTCAAGTAATGATCAAAAGAATGATCAAAGGGCGTGTGGAAGAACGAAAGCGTACCTTGGCCACAAAGAGCAATCCATGAAGGAATAAGTGCTATACCCAATCAATGACTATGATGAGTACTAAGTCTTCAAGGACTAGTATCATTCCCAATCATCTTGGTATCATCATTCAAAGATGTTAAAGATCAATGAAGATGATTCTTCTAAAAGTGCAAGTAGCTCAATCCATAACCAATAAATTGATTGATCTTCATGAGTACCTACACAAAGCAAGATGCAAACTAGTAGATACATTTCAAAAGTATATCTAAAATGCATAAAGGCTACTAATCTTAAGTGGGATGCAAAATTATCAATTAAAAGACCTATTTTCAAAGAAAACATAGTTTTGACCAAAGAAAAACTTTAGTACAACTAGACCTTCTAATTTGAGGAGACAATGGATCGATCCAAGTTTCAAAGTACAATATACTTCAAAGATCTTGAGTGACCATCGCTCTGATACCAATTGTAGAAACTAGAAGGGGGGGGGGGGTTGAATAGTTTCTCTTCGATTGGTGACCAAATTAAAATTACTTTCAATTTGGTTTGTATCAAAACTATCTTTTACTTGATGCTAAGTTACATAATGATTAGGTTCAATTGAAATACACTAGCAAGGATAATAAGCAAGTATAATGATAATGAAATAAGTAAAGAGTAAGAAAGGAGACAACCTAGTGGGAAGACACCAAGATTTATAGTGGTTCGACAACGAGGCTCTATCCTCGTTTCTACTCCACTCCTCGAGTACACCTACTCGAGATTTCCACTATATCCACAAGCTCCCTTCTCGGCGGAGAAAACCTTACATCGTTGCTTACATTATTTTCCGACACTAAGCTAAATGTCGAGACCTAATCTTTAGCTAGGACCAATCTACACGACGTTGCCTACTTCACAATTTAACGACACAAGGCTAGATGTCGAGTTCTAATCTTAAGGTAGAACCAATCTTCACGACGTTGCCTACTTCACCATTTTACGACACAAGGCTAGATGTCGAGTTCTAATCGAAAGCTAGAACCAATCTTCACGACTCTTCACTTTGAAGCTAAGTGAGAACTTCACACAACACAACTACTAATCACTTTAAAGTTTAGTGAGAACTCACAAGACACAACCACATCACTTTATAGTTTAGTGAGAACTCCTAATCAAATCTATTACAACTCAACTAGACTTATCCAAGTACACACATGTAGCTTGGATTTACACAACACAAATCCAAACACACACATATGCAATGGATGTACACAACAAATCCAAGTATCCACAAATAACTTGGATGAACACAACTAGTCAAAGTATTCATAAATACATTGAATTGACCTAAAACAAAAAGGGTATCATGATGAATATGACTAGCTCATAAATTCAACTTTATCACTACACTAGTGAGTGAGTGATCTTCTCATTGGACATGGTAAAGGAGGGGATCAAGAGGATAATCATATGTAAACATCCTTAAAAATTTAAGTGATCATTTACTAATGATTATGCTATAGAAAATAGAAAGAAGGCTGAGAAAAACGTCCAAGAGGCTTACTGGAAAATGAGATTTGACCCACTATTTAAAGGAGACAAAGTTACAACGGATCTATAACGGCTACTGTGCGCGGTACCTTATCTCACCCCGCGGTACCATATCACTAAGGTACCGCGTAGGTACTTAAGGTACCGCCACTAGACTCCGCTCCGTTTTTTGTCTTTTAGTGGGGTGGGAATATCTGAGGTATTTGAACCCTTCAAAGGATATTCTAACAGCATTTGGAATATGACATTTTCAAATTTTCATTTTCCATTTTAATAAAACATTTTCTAAAAAAGAAAGTTTATTAAAAAGTCTTTTGTCTTATTAACAAAAGTGAGTTTTAAGGATAATCATTTTGATGATCACTAAGTATGATTGAGAAAGGTTAGTGATATGATTATTACCTTGATGATAGTGTTAGTTAAATAATTCATTTTGTGTTTTACACTAAATGTGTTGTATGGTTTGTTGTGATCAAAACTAAGAAAGATTAGTTAACACTAATAATGTTTTTAGGCATTACTTGCATTAACAAAAACATTGCAACATGATATAGGGCGATAATCATTAATACACATAGGAGCCTGGATCTTAGGAATAAGAGCGATGATAGTATAATTAAGCTCCTTTAATAACTTTCCATTCCTGAAAAATTCAAAAACAGCATTAGTGATATCAAGCCCCACAACATCCCACGCTCTCTTAAAGAATGCAGCAGTGTAGCCGTCAGGGCCCGGTGACTTGTCATCACCCATATAAAACATTGCCTCCTTCACCTCAACAACCAAAATTTCACTAATCATGGATGTCGCCACATGGTCAGAAAGACGGTTTTTGAAAAGATCCTCCATATCAAGCATATCAACCGCACCTTGCATACCCAGAAACATTTCGTAATGGGATACAAAGGCTCCAAGAACCATATCATTTTCAAACAACTCCCCACTAGCATTCATGATCCCATCAATCCTACTCCTACTAACACGAGCTTTAACCGCCTTATGAAAGTAGGCAGAATTGACATCACCCTCTTTAAGCCAATGAACTTTAGCTTTCTGTCTAAGGAATCGCTCTTCCTCAATGATAGCCGTGTTAAACATCCGAAGACAATCAGCTTCCTCAACCCTAAGCCTTGTATTAAAAGGTTCCAAATCAAGCCTAGTTTGGATTTGATCAAGCTCATCTCTCAACCTGTTAACATTAGCATGCAAATTTCCTTTATCATACATAAGCTTTCGAAGAGGCTTCTTCAACATTCTTAGGCGCTTCACAACGCCATACATATGAAACCCACTGACTTGCATATTCCAGACATTCTGCACAACCTCCAAAAATCTTTCATGCTGAGTTAGAACATTAAAAAATTTAAAAGGTTTAGGTTTACTCAATGCTAACGTAGGGATACATAGAACAGACGGAGTATGATCCGATATTCTATATGGTTTAAACACCGCATGAGCTCCTATAAACTGGTCAGTAAACTCCAAATTCGCCAAGACACGATCAAGCTTCTTAAAGATACCATGGGTACCCTTTGGTTTCTGACTCCACGTGTACTGTAAACCCGTCCTTTGCACATCTGTGACTTTAATATCCTCAACACATTCCTGAAATTCTCGCATAGCAATATCAATAACCGAATCACTAGCCGTAGAATCTGCCAAAAACAAAGCTGCGTTAAAATCTCCCAATATACACCATGGCCTATCCCGAACATACAATTTATGTTGACCAAGACTATGCCATAATAACCTCCGGGGAATCTATTATGGGCATAAACAAAAGAGCAGAAGAGCTCCTTCTTGTCAGCCTTTATCCAAATACGGGTATGTACAACTTGATCATCTTGAGTAATAACATTAACATCGACTTCATTATGGTTCCAGCCTAAAGTAATACGAGTTCCTTTATCACACCAAGCTCCATTAGATATCCAATCCCAATGACGAAAAACTAACGAGCATAACCGATGAATATTAGAATTAGTCACGTGAGATTCCAAAATAGCACAAATCGATAAATTATTCTCTAAAATCACCTGTCGCACCTCATTTTGTTTTGGGGAGAAGTTTAAACCCCTTATATTCCATGTACCAACATTAATCATTGGAACCTAGAACACTGGGAGTGCTTGCCCCCTCCGAATCACCACTAGTCTGATGACTAAAACGTTCTTCCATGATAATCTCCTCGTCAGCTTCTGAGTCACTAACATTAAGCACATCCGACTGGCGAACATCATGTCCTTGCTTAACTGAAACATCATCCCCCTCCTCATCAAGTAAACCAAAAGAGTTGGATGTCATCACTTTAACATTTTTAAGCTTTTCCTGAGGTTTACTAACCGTGGGCTTGTTCAACTTGTTCATAGCAGTAGCTGCTGATTTAGAAGAATCGCCTTTCTCAGCTTTTAGAAATTGCAAATTAAGAGCCGGCTTGTTAAGCTTAATCCCTTGAATCTGCACATTATTATTACCCTGCTTCCCCCTATTTCTCCTTCTACGGACCTCAGTAAATCCATCAACCACTTTCTCCACAAAAACCGCCTTAGGAAGTTTCGGACAATTGTTGCTCTCATGATCAAAAATTAAACATGTATCACATCGAGGTGGCCTCCACTCATACTCTATATTAATTGTAGCAAGATTATGGCCATTGTCCTTACCCTTAGGTAGAGCAAGAACAATAGTATCTTGGAGTTTATCAGTAGCATCCACTTCAATTAGAGCCCTAGCGTAAGTGCTTCTTCCCCAAGACGTTATACACATATTACTAGTATAAGAATCTAGCATTAATGGCTTGCCAATTTGCGTGGTTATAAGGCTAAGGCCTACCTCAGAATAAGCAGCTATCGGAACATGATGTAACTTCACCCATACCGAAGCCTTCTTAACCTCATCCTTCTTCAAAATGGTATACGGCGTCCATATGTTGAGCATCATAGGCACATTTCTAATTAACCAAGGGCCATTCTCAAGAACCTTATCCAACCCTTCCTTTGAGCCAAATTGCATTACAACTTATAATCAACTCTATCATATCTTGTTCTTCATAATTTAAAATTCCTAAGGATATAGATTAGTGAATGCTTAACATTGCAAGTCGAAACTAACATATTTAAAATCTACTTGAGATTAACTTAATTTGACTATATTAAATCAAGAATGACATATTTAAAGTCAATTATATGAACTTGCAAAATCTTGATTTTTTCAAGCTAAAATTTGCATTTTAAAGCTCACAATATAAAATATTAGCAAAAATCGATCTAAGCGGTTAAGGAATGAGCTAAGGTAAAACCGGCCGAGTCAAAAGCTATTCTTGTTTTCACCAATCGAAAGCCTACATTTGTGTCAAAACACTTATTTTCTTTTATTTCATACACTAATTTTTTTAATCATTTTTTTAGAAAAACGATTACGTAAGAACATGACAAAAGAAAGTGCAAGCGATTATATCGATTAACCCCCTTGCTAAAACCAAACATTGTCCTAAATGTTTCCTAGCACAAGAATAACACCACCATGATAGAACATAAAGAGTCGAATGCAATAGTCCTAACATGGAAAGGGTACACAAATCTATAAGCCGTTTATTAAGAGTCCTCAAGATAAAACATTAGTCGATAAAAATCGATGGATAGCGGAATCCCCAAATGGCACTCAAATAATGAAAGCTCGAGTGAACCGGGCTAAAAACCGAACACGAGAGTCTTCAATGATTTTGGTCATCCCTAAGAATCACATCACAAATAGCAAAACACGGGTTTGAAAAAGCACAAGCCTTCTCATTAGTGATAGAAAATAGAAAGAAGATAAAATGATAGGTATGGGATTGTTTATGATAACCGAGTCATGGGATCAACTCGGTCCCCACATTCATTGGTCCTGGGAAGAAAAAGGTGAAAATCGGCTCATAGGACCAAATTCCTTCATAAGTTATAATGTCAGGGTCAAATATCATATCCTTGTTATCGGATGATAAACAAAAGGATGGAACTCCAAAACAAAACTCCTCAAAGAGTTGAAAGTCATGGTCACAAATTGAGGTAGGAAAATAGTATGCTCCCCGAGATAAACTCGCGCCAAGATGATAATTTTTTTTTCAAATATTACATTGGTGAAAGACTGAGATTTCCCTAAATCAATGGTTCCGGGGTCAAATGCCTCGTCCTCGGTGGAGAAAGGAATAGACAACAAAGTGTATTCCCCATGCTAATCCATGGTCATACAAAGCATAGGTCAAAGATGGATGAATAATAGCCTCATCCATGGTGATCTCAACGTGCATAACCTTAGGAACCTCTCTACTGTTAGGAATATGATCAATGAGGTCATGATACTCAATATGAGTTAAATTAAAAATCTGCACATTAAGGTTATGATAAGGTTGATGCTCGGAAGATAGATTTTCAAAATTATCACCCGCATTAAAAAAACTCTTCTTCAAAAAGAATATCATCCTCCTCTTGGTACGAAAGTTCCTCAAAAAATTTACTCTCAATTTCTTCATCAAACATTGGTTGATCATACTATGGTTGCTCAAATCCATCATTATACTTGAAAGTCGCGGATAAGAAATCAAGAGTATCACAATCAAAAATTGGATCATCGTAGAACACCTTGAGAATGGAATCATCAATTATTTTACGAGATGATGGCTCTCCATAGATCAAACATTCAATCTCGGCAAGATCGACGACGAGATCAAAATCATCGTCCTCACTTCTAGGGGAAGTGGTCCTAAAAGAGCTTGCTCCTTTTAAAGTATGCTCTTGATCTCGGGGTCGAAATGATAGTCACTGACCTCACCCCGTCTGAAGCTAGGAATCAAAGGCTCTTCAACCGAAGAATGTGCCTTAGTATTATCTATTTTGCCCTTCAGATGGAGTGGAGACGAGGTAATACTAAAACACGTTTCAATAGAACAAATGTCTCACTCGGGATCTAACTTTTCACCTTCCCAAAATGAGGGGTCCATGATTTTCCTCAAGCCCTTGTGAATGAGATAATTAATTTGTGTGTCATTATAAATAGTTTCAACAAGTTTAACATTTTCCATATTGCTAGAAACATATTTAGGAACTCTTTCCCTTTTGAAAGCAACTGTTTCATTTCCATATCATCTTGAGCACACACCATGTATAAAAACCGTCTTCCCAAAATTAAAGGCACATGAGGGTCGTCTTGTAGTCAAAAATTCCAAAATCGGCTAAATATGAAAACTTACCCACTTTGACAACAACATATTCTGCTATACTAACCGAGTAAGCGGTAGTTCCATTAGCTAGCTCAATGGTCATTCGAGTGGGATTAAGTTCCAAAAAAACATAAGGTACCAAAAATTGGCCTGAATCTCCATATTTCTTGAGATACAAATCAACAAAAAATGTAGCACAAGTCACATCCAAAGTATCCTTAGTTACATCAAGAAATGTCTCTTCAGGTGGAGGAATAATAAACTCGTTTTCAACTTGTGGCTTAGAAACCGAAGTTATTAGAGTAACCAAAGGTGGGATATGAGAAACATTCTTGGAAATATTCATATCTTCCATTAGGGTCTTTGAATTCCTCTCCACCTTATGAGCAACATAAGGTCGATGTTGGGCTACCAAATATCTATACAAAAGGTTATCGTTACAAACGATTATATACTTGATCTCTCTCTGGGTTAGCAACGGTATTACTAGGCAAAAGTACCCGAAGTAGAAAGTTTAGACATAAGGCTAGCCAATATATTTGATTGTAGGTAAACTTACACCCTTTAGGAAAAAGGCGTAAAAGCGGTAAGTATTAAGCGAGATGATTTAGGAAAATCAAATGCTAATGACCCTTTGATAAGTTCATTTCCCAAGGAGGTTGATTATGTGTGAAAACCTTGTATGATTTTGGATTAATATTTGAAGAAAGAAAAGGTGTGAAAAGAAAATGACGGATACGAGAAAATTACACTAAGATGTACAAAACGTAAAACCGTAAAATAGACAAAATTAAAACTTGCACTAAAAATTCTCAAAAAATTCCCAAAAGTTCCTAAAAATCCAATTAGGGTTTACAAATTATTAAAACTTTTTCAAACCTTTTATTTAATTAATATTTAATTTTTTAATGCTAATTAAAGCCCTAAAAATCAAATAAATTAATAAAAAGCCCAAATTAAGATTTTTCAATTTGTAAAACTATAAAATAACTAAATAAAACCAAAAAGTATTTTTCCAAAATTTTAAACCTATTAAATAAATTAAAAATAATTATATACTAAAATTAAGTATTAAAATAATATTAAAAATAATAAATTTATAAAAAATTCTAAAAACTTGCAAACTAGATTATTTTAACCTAATTAAACAGAAAATGAAGTTAAAATTACCAAGATACCTTTATTAGGCCCCCAATTGGGCTAAACTAAAAACAGTGGGCTAAATGGGCTTTTAGGCCCAATAAAAATCAAACTCAACAAAACAAGCTTAAAAACTCCAGTCTAGCTTAAAAACTCCAGTCTAGCTTAAAATTAAATTTCAAACAAAAAAGTTTAAAGGTCCAAAAGCTGAAAGTGAGCTTATCACAGCTTAATATCCAAACAGCTTATTCTTAATGGGCCAATACGCCCATTAAGCTATAAGCTAATGTCATAAGCTCTAATTAAACACACGTCCTTCTCTTGGAAATTTAAGCTTATTTGCAAAAATAAATTCCAAAAAAAGACCAAGGAATAAGCTGGAAATAAGCAAAACACAATTTCACTAATCGACAAAATAGTCGGGTTAGAGATTTAAGGCGTTTTAAGAGCTGATTCTTTTTGCAAAAGGTGACAAATAAGCAAACTAAGAAGATTCAACATATAAAATCCCAAAAATCCAAGTAGAATAAGCTGTAGAAGCAAATAAGTTTGCTGAATAAGCCAAATGAGTTGGTTTTCTAGCAAAACCTTAACCAAATAAGCTGAAACCTTTCAGAATTGATATTAAGATGAGAAAAATGACACCTATTACAAAAAATAAGTTGTTGCATGTACCAATAATCAGAACTAAAAAATAAGCCAAATTGAGCTTATTTGACCAAAAGTCAAAGTGTTTCAAATTTTACCAAACTTTCAACAATTGATATTGAGCTTGTTTTAAGACTTCTTTTGTGAAGGATTCAAGGATGAATCCCTTGAATCAAGCAAGCCAGTTAGCTAACTTGATTTCAGTTTTGGCAAATAAAGGCTAATAAGCCAGTTGGCTTATGAGCTTTCAAATAAGCAAACCAAGTATCAAACCAAGTACACAAGCAGCCAAATAACAAGTAACAAGCAATAGAATACCAGGGCAATCACTAGTTAACCAAATGCAAAGCAAAATAGGAGTGGTCACTTTGCTGATGCAAATGACCACTTCAGCCAACTTCTATAAGCTATAACTCTCACAATAAGCCACCAAATTGCACAAAAAAGTATTGCAGAGATGCACACCAACAAGAACTACTCCCAAACCAAAAATCAGAACCTGAATCCAACAAACCAAGATTTTATGGCTTCTGATGTGTTTGACCAATTTCAAACCACTTATGACAGATTTTTCCAAAACTTGCAAAAACTATTCCACACCTTGTGAAACTTAACCAGTGACCAAAACAACTTCCAAATGACTTGTTTAGAGAATACCAGCCCTAAGAACCAAGGGAACAAGGCCACAAGGCCTTTTGATCCCAAATTTCCCAAACAGTCTTGTTTTAGTACTTTTCAAAGAAACTTTTTATTTTTCCAAATACCCTATTGATTTTATGCTTCAAAAATCTCAACTAGCTGACAACTAACAGGTTTAAACAATAAAATTCCTAACACAAACACAAGAACTCAAAATCACATAGCATCAAAACATAACTGAATTTAACCAAAAATTTCAAAAGAGAAAAGAAAGAATGAGTGAACCTCTTCCCCACAACTTCCTAGGGGAAGTCAGCAAATCTCCTTAGAGTGTGGATCAACAGCTAGATCACACCTAGGGTACTTGAACAAGAAAGGAGTATGCAGCCTTGGCTGATGGTTCAACTGCTGAACCACAAGGATTGGATCTTCAACACAAGCAACAAACAGGCCAACCAAAGGATGATAAACCTTCACAAGCTTGGTGTCAACAAGCTTGCAAGAGCTTATAGCTTTTGGTTAAGGTTAGAACAGGTAAAAATAAGCAAACATAAGCTAGATTTTCAAAACTTTTCAAACTTGAAAACCTTTTCAAAACTAAACGTGCTTCAATCCAACTATCAAAACACTTTCAAAACATAAATTGGAACTCAGAATTTGCCTCTCCTTAAGAACTTCAAATAACAAAAAGGAATTACTCTTTCAAATTTAGAAAACACCAAAAAAGTTTTTTGGTAACCGTGATTTCCGACTCATTGTCCGACTAATCTACGGGGTTTGAGCCCACCGTCACACAGACTCAAACCAAGTAAAGCCCTCCCTTTTCAGGAGGTTGGCGTGGCCACTTCAAGGTTGTTTGCACCTAGTGGGAATTGAGCTTGCAAGAGCTTATTACTTTGAAAGAAAATTACAAGTGAGAAAGAAAAAACTGGAATAAGGGACTCTCACAGGTTGAGGTCTCCTTATATAGAGCTACATAGAAGGAATTAGAAGCTAAAAACCCTAGCCTAGAATTGCCAGAAATGCCCTTGAGTGCTTAAAGGCGTGTTGAGTTGTTGAGTTGTCCAAATTGATCCTAGTCGTTACTTTTTCCTTTGGGACCAAGTGTCGAGTGTGAGTTGTTGATCTTGCCACGTGGCATTCCTTTGAGAGGAAGTAGTAGTATGATTGGTGGACGGCTTTAAATGTGGGGTCCATAGGGTGATGGGATGGGTGATGTGAGTGTGTGGGATGAAGCGTGGGAAGGTTAATCTTACTTTGGTGTGGTTAATTTAAAATAACCCTATGGTTAAGGTGAAAAGTGAAACTGGGGGTGAAGGGTGAACAACGGTCCCCTTTGATCCGAATTTGGTGGATTGTGTTTGTGTTTGGCGTGTTTCCAAGATTTGAATGTTTGGTGCACATGTTTAGTTCCTAGACTTTGGCAAAACAAGTAAACAAAGTCTTTTCAGCCTTAAAACGATTTTCCTTTGTTATTAAAGTTCTATTTTTCACACTTTTACCCCAAAACTTTATAACAAGGATTTCAAGGACTTGTTTTGCACATTTCTTGATTTTTGAAGGACTGATCTTGTACTTTCTTGAACTTTGAAGGTCTTATTTGTATGTTTGACATTAAGGAGGACCATTGTTGACAAATCTTCAATTTTGAGGGACTAAACATGCCAATTCTTCAAAGTTGAGGGACCATTTTGTAATTTTGACAAACTTAAGGGACCAAACTTGTAATTATGAATATACAAAGGTATTAAGTGTCATTTCTTCATTGATGAGGGATGTTTCTTGAATATCTTCAATACTTCAAGGACTTATTCTTGGAAAATCACAGCTAGGGCCCGGTTCATTGTGCAACTTCGTTTCTCATGTTCGTTTTTCCTTATTTCTTGTGAGATTTTGTATTTTTCACGATATCCATACCTAAAATACAAAAGTAACAAATACAAGCACATAATATGGTATTTTTATGACATTTTATGCATTTAAAGCCCAAAAAGAACGATGAGATCATGTATAAATGCCATCTCATCAATATTCTCAAGTTGGTTTTGATTTTGTTATATCTAATTATTTTGCCCCTAAATGGTATTTTGAAACTCATTTTTCAATGTGTTCATTTGTCCTTGAAGATTGTTTTGCAAAGCTTTGAAATTTGCCTCATTACTCTTGATATACCTTGCCAAATCATTTTGATTAGTGTTTTGAAAACCTTGATTATTTTGATTTTGATCCCCATTAAATCCATGACCTTGATTATAGTTACATTGGTTCCCTCGGTTATAATTATTCCCATTGATGTACCTATTTTGAATCAAAAAACCCGGTAGAGCAACATCATTTTGACAAGGAATTTGACCACTAATAACGCCTTAGTTGTACAAATTTGAAATTACGTAATTGTCCCATTTTGTTAAGTAAATAAATAACTTATGTTATGGATTGATACTAATTTGTTGCACAATCATGATAGGGTTGAAGCAAACAAAGGAAGAAAGAGATGGTACTAATATGATACATGAAGGACTAAAAGATAAATAAATCTGAAAACCGTCATTGTGTGGCGCACAAACACAAATGTGCGGCACACTTTCAAGGCATATGCGTTTTGAAGACTTGGCCAAAGTACGCCGCATTATCACAAATGTGCGGCGCACTTTGCATGCTGTTACAAAAGTTAATAACCATTATGCATGGTAATCATGAGGGGACTTTTGGGTTTTCTTTCTCATTGAAGTACCTCTATTTTATAGTAATATTAAACAAAACTATGGCCAGAACCATCCATATACATTTGGAGAAAATCATCAAGGATTCTCTAATCCTTGAAGTAAACTTAGAAAAATACTTGTGAGTTGTGAAAACGTGAACTACACTAAGTTCATCTTTGTGGGTTTAGTCCTAATTTCTGTAACAAGGGAATGATATGAGGAGTTGCTTGATTCTGTAATTGTTTGGATCAAACTTTACATTGGAAATATATTCGCCCATAATCTTTGGTATAATTTTTCATCTTATTTCTTATAATGAACTTCGAATTCTACTTGATTAAGATGTTTGTTGCTACTTAAATTATGAAGCAGTCATTTGTGTATTTGGTTGAGGTGTATATAGAACCATGAATTGATTTTCTAACATTGCAGGAAAAAAGTACAACGCACAGTTCGTTTTGTGCGCCGCACTTTGCCTTTGGTTCTTAGTTATACGCGTGGTTGAAATGTTCTTGTTGCTCGACACTATTTTATTTGATCATTGCGATGTATTTGACTCGATCTTTACTATAAGATGCTCGAAAGTGCATATATGAATGATTGCGTTTCATGTCATCACATGAATGAATCTTGATATTTGACTTGTGGAAATTGGCGAATAAAATACATAACAACTCTTGTAAGATTTTATTTAATGCTTTGCAATGGGCTCGAAATAGTGTGGCTCAGCGAGCACTTGAACTCTTTAAACCAACATATACCAATCTTTATGCATTTGATATAACGAGATCTATAGGTCGAGAGGATTTCTTGTTATGTTAAATAGTTGATACTTGTGTGACAAGTCATCATCACTTGTATTCATGCTTTGTTTATGTGCTTCAAATCTATCTTTGCTAGTTGTCATTTCTATGTTCTTAGCCTTAACCAAACACACCTTTTAATTTATCATTTGAAAAGTATAATCTTTAGAACTTGTGACACTCGAGAGATAATTATTTTTACTTGTTAACAACGTGGAATGATCTGGTCTTACCATTACAACACTACAAAACGAAAAGGTATACTTTTCCCGTGTGTTAATATATAATAGGTTGAAACTAGTTATAAATATTAAAGTTATTTTGCTACGCATCAAAGTTTTTGGCCCCGCTGTCGGAGATTATTTTTGTTACTTGTTAAAACTTTTTGAGATACTTGGAGAAAGTACGTTGCACTTTTTCTAAACCCCTCCGTACAGATTTCTGGCAATCTGAAAAATTTTAGTCGAAATATTGCAGAAAGTACGCTGCACTTTTTCCATTATGCGCCGCACTTTTCTGGCGAACTTTTTTTAAATGTTAGTTGAAACTATTCCAAAACATCACCAAAACTTTTTACTATCAAGACTCACTGATAAAACATGAGTATTGTTTTGTGTGTACTTATGCTTTTTTGAGCTTGTGTGTTTGTTTATATTGTACCTAAAAAATAGGAAACAAAAATATGCGATATCAATTTTCTATTTCATGTCTAATTTTCTTATCGGTAGTATAACTACCTTTGCTATACTTTGTTTGTTATTTATAATGATTAATAAGATTTTTACTGAAAATTTAGATGAAACAAAAATACTAAAAAGTGGAGGAATAAACAAAAATATAAAAATTTCTATGATTCAAGAATTGCTTGTTAATGAGATGTCATGCTTAGCCATAATACTTTTGCTTAATTATTTGCTGATGAAATATAATAACGAATGCCTAATAACTTGGCTCGATAAGGTCATGAATTGTATTTTTGTCAAAATCATATCTGAGTACAGGAAATGTACGCTGCACTTTTCATTTTGTGTGCTGATTTTTCTGGATCACGTGAATTTGCTTTGCACTTCCCATTTGTGCGCCGCACATGAGTTATAGAAGAATCAAATTGCTTAAAACTTGATCAAATTGAGACGAGTATGATATACAAGTGTTTCCTTTAAGCTTTAGAGTATAAATTATCATTTGGATTTTATGGCATTTACATACAAATGTTTCTCTTGATGCTTTGTTGTTTTGAGATAGACATGAACCCGAATACTAGCTTGGGTAGATTGTGCATAGGGATTTATGAGCACGTAAGTTATGATGACAAAGTGGAAAGCCAAGAAGATTGGACATTGCTTGAGTATAGACTCTACGAATAGTGGGATCCAAAAGGTGTTGACATTCTTTCGTATGGAGGAATTCACACCTAGTGAGAAGTATTTTATGCCTTACACCGTGGAAGGATTGAATGCATACGATGGACAAGCGGATTTGGAGCTGGAAAGGAACTT
This sequence comes from Glebionis coronaria, assembly GCA_025667525.1. Taxonomy (NCBI): domain Eukaryota; kingdom Viridiplantae; phylum Streptophyta; class Magnoliopsida; order Asterales; family Asteraceae; genus Glebionis; species Glebionis coronaria. The sequence continues at coordinate 629,184,238 of CM046875.1, read as the reverse complement.
GATTACAACGAGTTTGTCATTGAACTCGACTTAACTTACAAAAGAAGGAGAAACGGAGATAAGGAGGTTGACAAAAAGCTTATTGTCATGATTAAAGGAGAGATGTACTTGGTAGAGTTCTTTGTTAATATGGAGGATGACGATGTAAAACCTTGCGTAATTTTTAGGAGATCTTTCCTTAAACTTGTAAATGCTCAAATCGATATCAATTGTGGTATACTAACTTTGTGGCCTAAGGAACATTCGGCTTGGGACTTTGGAGACTTAGATGCTTTTCTTGATAACATCAATTTTGATGAATGGCACAATTAACCTCGGAGGAGTTGAGACTCCTAAGTTTGTGTGCAACATGTGAAAAAATAGAAGGAACAAGTGTAAGAAGAAAAGCAAGACCTACAAAATAAGCTATAATGGTGAGGGACCTTCCCTTACCATTACAAGACCAATGGCCATAGAAGAATTGACTTTGGAGGAGCTTAAGGAAGACATATTTGAAAGGGTTATGTTACTCAACATGAACCGACCTATTATTGAAACCCTCAAGTATAGTGATAAGTATAAAATGATTGTTGATGGTGTGTTACTTGACAAACTTTAGGTTCAAGACGGTTTACCACCGGAGTGTGATGACATTTCCATCCAACCTCTTAGAGAAAATAAAACTTTGATTGAAAAAGATGATCTCTGTTACTTTGTGATACCAATTCGGTTAGAAGAAAGTTAACCTATAATGCTTTAGTGGACACCAGTTCTTATGTTAACAACATGCCATTTGGTATATTCAAACTTTTAGAATGTGGGAGAGTCAAACCAAGGTTTGATAGAATAAAAATTCTTTAACATTCTTACGCCGAGGGGTTTGGAAGACTAGGTGTATTATGCCAAATTGGGACCACTACTTTGTTGGCCGACTTCATGGACCGTGACATGCAACTTATGGTTGGAAGAAAGTTTTTGCACACCATTGGTGCAACTATTGATGTTGGAAATGTGATAATGTCTAGCTTTGTTGGTTTGGTACATCAACAATATAATGTTCTTAAAGTTAAGACACCTAACAATGAAAGTGATGGTGAAGATGATGATTACTACACCATAGAAAGAGATGAGTATGGAATGCCAATATATGGATCACACCTTCAACCTTCGACGGAGTGTGAGGATGTTTTAGATGGTTCTTTGAGTGAAAGAAGTTATCATTGCCCATTCTTTGATATACGTGTGTACAAGAAAATAGTTGGAGTACTTGAAGTATTGCCCGTATCGCTCAAGTACAAGGATTGACAAATTGTCAATAAAAAGGAGTTTGAAAACATAAGGAAAGATGGAGATAATGAGTAGCATGTTGCCATAAAAATTGTTGACCCTTTTGGAAGAAAATATGAAAGAGTCTATGAAATTAAGGACACCAGATAGGAGATTACGGGTCAATATAAAGAGAGTTATATTATGTCCCCTCTAAACTTCTTTTATTGTTGAATATCATGATAAAGGAACGAGTGCAACACTAGCTCCTTAAGAACACTTTACTTTTTTTTATGTATATAAACTAATAAGACCAATGCCAAAACTACGTATCTTAGAAAATTTAGGGTAAGTTTTGATGAAAGAAACCTGACCTTGCTTTATCCTTTTAATTTTGAGTAATGAATGGAGTTGGATTGGAGAAACTGTGTTTTATGTCTTTTATATATATTTGCAGCTACTGTGTTGAAAAACCCAGTTTGTGTGTCACACTTGTCGACAATTTTTCTTATATCTTTCTTTTTCTCATAAAAATAAAAAGCCAAAAACATACAAAAACCACAAAAACTTGACGATCTTCAAAAGATCATCACCAAAAATTCAAAAGTTATTTTCCACTGGAATCCTTTACTCATAATGTTGACAAATATGGCATGAGTGTTGATAGACTAGTAAAAAGGCTTAAAAATAAATCTAAACTTACGTGTTGTTTTATAATGAGATTTTATAATTGGTTAAATGCAAAATGCTTGATATTTTATATATTTCTTTATTCATTTCAGCCTTTTATTCAATCATTTATCTTATTTTTGTGATTAAACTTTTTTTTAGACATATAAATTAGATCTCTCTATCACCTTTTTAATGATATATTAGATGTCACAAAAAATGTCATTTTCAAATTGTTACGACACTTTAGACAGTTGTTAATAGAGAGAGAATCATCCACCTTTCTGATTGTTGCGTGGAAGATTGTTTGAAAAAGTTAAGAATTGTAGAAGTTTGTTGTGTTATTCGCCATCAAAGGCATCATCTATTCACGCAATTATTCTTCAAAGGAAATACGTATACAATTTGAATATTGTTATATAGCCACCAATTAAAATTGTTAAATCTATTAATGTTATACACCATAAATAAAAATAATTTCAAAGTTGAAATACTTTCCAATAATTTACACAACCAAAAATTCTCAACCGTTTAGTTCTTTTAGATAAAGTTTTTAGCAAAATCTTTGACTATTATAAATAAGGATACGATGTTAACTAAATGTAAAATGCCAATAATATCACGTATGGCGAAATTAATTTTGGTCAATGTTGACGGGTAACACTGCAAATTTCTAAACTGTTTTTGTTCACTCATATAATCTGATTTCATTCACCAACTTTCGAAAAATGAACAATACAATTTATTCAACTTATGACATTTTGTTCATAGAAAGAAAAAGTAGAATGAAGCTTATACTTAAAAGAATAAAACATAAAAAATATCAATGACACTTTAGTTAAAGGTGAGTAGAAAAATTGAAAAAAAATCGAAAACTAAAATTGAACGAGACTGAAAACAATTGAACTAAATAATAACTGAAGTGAATTTGTCAAAACTGAACCGAACCGATATACAACTTCAGTTTCTGAGTTGGATATAAGTTTGATAGTCTGAATCGAAGACCGAATTTTTATAAAGATACATATATATTTTTTATATTTATAAGACTATTAGAATTTTACCCTAATATAAAAACACTTTTTATGCTTAAAATAATTATTTTTTTTCTAAACTTTTCTTAAATAAATAACGTAATTCGAGTTATATGAGTCAATCGAAAACTGAACCGAATTCAAGTTTGATTTTCGAACGTAATTTTTTTTAAAACCAAATTAACCGAACCGAAGTAATGAACCCGCTAACCGAACCTATCTAACACCGCTGCATAGAATGGTATTTATGTATCTTGGGCTGAAGTTGTTGGATAGAAAATACATGGTAAAGGGTCAAAACTCAAAAGAATACTTGTTTGCTGTCTACATGGTATAAGTAGGTTTCTCTAATTCTTAGCCTATTTGGGCTAACTGTCTATATGGTATAGAATTATAGATAGATATATTGGGCCAGATTTTGGCCTACTGATCTTGGCATTTTGGCTGTAGACTTGCCGAAACTTAATTTCTCTTGGGATATTAAAGGTATGGTGGTAACCATGAACATGATTTATCTAGTCAGTGCCATGAGGACATTAGTTGAAATGTACTCAGATCCCTGGGACTGATGAACAAGGAGAAGACATCTCATTCGGTCACACAATTAAGTTATAGCATGTTTTACCAGACTCTTATGAAATACACTCTCGAGACTGAAGTAAAAGAAACCTCATCTCCTTCATGTCTTGTTCGAGTGCTGGAATTTAGGTCGAGAATATCGTAGGAGAAGTTAGACTTGGATCCTTCCGCTGAAAGATAGCGTTTGCCTAGGAGTGTTCAGTAGAAAGACTCCTAGCTTTTCAAAATAGAGATGATACTATATGAGAATTAGTAGGTGATGTATCCTCTATTATAGTTGGTTGTAACCTCTTTTTAAGTGGACAGACTCTCCCATTATGATAATAGTAAAAGCTCGATTGTTAAAAAGAGGAATGAAAGAGCTAGAGCTCGGGAGAGGCTGGATGGAATAGATGGGCTCAGCTTAAGGGCTTTGAGCCAGATGTCATATTGATCATGTCCTTTCAATAAGAAATAGTTAAGACGCACACAAGAGAAGGAGACCCAAGCGCAACTAACTTATCTTTATTACGAAATCCATCACACTTTGAAAGTGTTTAGATTTTATTAGTGTGCAATGAGTGAATAGGTAAAAGAATAGAGCGACCATCTTTAAATATTTAATATAAAGCAGTATAGTAAGATAAACATGAATACAACAAATAGTTGGCTCTCGTCCAACTAGAAGAACTTTGAAAGCAATAGCTCCCACTTTTACTCGAGCTTCAGATATGAGACATGTAAGATAGTTTATTATGAGTACCCGGAGTTTGTCTCCCATTAATAATTCACCGCGAATCACCTTCTCTTTGTGATTCTCGCTGCTTACTGCTTCTTTGTTATCTCAATGCATCTGAGAATAAAAAATAAGTAACTTGTCGCCCTCTTCCTTTATGTCCTTCACCCAACTAGGCAAACACAACGCAGCTCAGTCGTGCAAGTTCACGTCGGATTACAGAATCTGGAGTAATGATCGAAATTGAATATCTTTAGTAAAAAACGACAAAGTTGTATTTCCATTGAAAAGAGTGGCATGGCCTAAATAAAGTCATCCAAGCCTTTACGTCATGAATTTGATGCTATATTCGGTCATCCCTTTGATCGAATGTCCCTAAAGCAAAAAGCCAATGTCAACTACTCTTCAAGGGGGGGCTAACCAGGTATTAACTCTTCCCGTCTCGCTATGTTTCTTCCTTCCCACTGTAAAGGGAATCAAAGGATACTCATTCGTATGATTTTCTAAAGCTTCATTCACTCAGTAAAAATCATAATCCACTGAGTTGATTAGATGTCGGTCGTTCACTTAGCTTAGTGTTAGGGTTTTGAGGCTAGCCCTTTTTTCCCTTCGTTCTTAGACCTTAGCCTATTTGCTAATGCTAATGGATTAACTACAATCCCACGACAAAGAAAGAAATTCTAATACTTTTCCAAGTGGTAGACCCAAAGCAAGCTTTATCCATATAACCTTAAGCGGGACATGCACGAGCAAAGCAAAGACAATTGATCTAGTTTCTCTAGTATTATCCTACCGACCCATGCCTTTCTCGACCGAAGCCATAACTAGTAATTTTTCAATCATGTAATTCTTTCTTTATAAAAACTAAAGTGTTATAAATTATATTGTCGAGCGATAATGTAAAACTATTCTTATAAAGTAAGCCTTTGATATGATTAGTTGTATGTGAGAACACGGAATTTCGATAATTTTCTTTTAACTATTATACGTGCTTATTCACACTTTCACCACATTCCCTATTTATTTTACAGTGATTATGTGTCATCCTCGGGTTTTAGTTAAATATAAAATTCTACGAATTTCGCTAATTTACGATATTATTTAGCAAAATGCCCGAACATCATGTTTGTAATTTCTACGAGGTTTTATTACATTTATATGTCTTATTATTGACTTTTTGCCTCAAAAATAATGAAAACGACATCTTGAGCAATTACGGACGTAATGGTGAACTTTTGCGTTTTTGCGTTTTCCGGCTGTCGGACTGGGTTTTCGGGTCCGAACGTCGCAATAAATTTATTTTTATGTGATTTCTAGTTATTCTTGACTCCTTGATCCAACTTAGTGAAATTCGGGCCAAACGAGTGTTTACGAGTAATTTTAAAGAAATTTCGTTTTAAAGATAAACGAGTCTCGGTTTTCGTCGGAAACGACACGTTATTTAAACCCGTAAATTTTCGAGAACTTAACACTAAAATTTTGGGCCATTTTGGAGTATTTTCGGCTGTATTAGAGCTAAGGGAGCCCATTTTGACTTTTGTTGACCATTTACTTAAACAAGGGGGTTTACCATAAGTCATATTACCAAAGTTTGAACAAAAAGAAAAAACACAACCTCCCCTTTCTTCTCCCTGTAGCCGATGCATCATCCAACACCACCCATTCCTTTGATTTTTTTTAAATTAAGGTAAACTTACACTAATTCCATGTTTAAACTTTGATTCTTAATCATTCTAAAGTGTTAATTACAACATGCATTAACTTTTTGCATGAAATCAAAAATCATCAAATCTTATGATTTGATGATGTTTTTGTAAAATTTCAAATTTGTTTTTGATGTTTCTATGCATAAAACTTTATTTTGTTGGATAAAACTTTGATTTGGGTATGTTATTATGACCTAGGGCCACGAAATTTTTATGATCAAGGAGGAAGGAATCGAGGTTGTTTGTGTTTTGGTTGATTCATACTAGTTGTGAAGGTATAATCCTAACTAGTGTTTTGATTTTGATGTTATTAGCATTTTTGATTCACTTTGGTCATTGATTTTGAAATAATGGGTGAAACCCACTGATGTTATGAACAATTAGGGCATATTAGGACTTAGGACACTTGCGTGGCGATTTGGTATAGCTTAAGCGTTGCTTGATTAAGGTTAGGTAGCCGAATGGAGTCGTTTTCGTAGTATGAAATTTATCACAGAAACAAACAGGTTATGGCAAAATTTTCTTAAAAATATGACTGTGTTTTTATTTGAAAATTTTATACCCACTGATGTGTTTTACATGTGGTGAGTTGATTGGGAACGGGAAGTGTCCGGATGAGCCCGGAACGGTCGTTTTACTAAATTAGGTCAAATCTGAATGGTAGGCTTAAAACGAGGGTAGTTTGTCTTGGGTAAAAAGGGTGAATATAGGATTTTATAACTTTTTACAGTAGGTAAAATCATAAGACAACTTCTCTTTTTGGTTTGGTGTCAAAATCTTATACCATTTAGGATTTATGCCCAAATTACCGTAGGCTTCCAGAGTCGATTTCAACTTCCTGTTTTGATAGCCTGTCACTAAAAATGGATTTGCTGTTGATTGGTAATAGCTCCAAGTTTGTTCTTGCCCAACTTAGAAAGGTAAGAGAATTTCCTACTCATGTCAAGAAACCCCACTTTCTGTTCTATTATAGATTTTTAGTTATGACCAAATCTTCACAGCCTTTTTCAGAAAACTGAATGCAGTCCCTTGTTTTGGTTTTACAAACCGAGTCTAAAACGTGTTCGAAACCCGCATATAAATGCTTGGACCATCATATAAGGTTAATATTATGTTATTACAGTAGGTTCAAGGTGTTTGGGTCAAATTTCATCTTGTCTCACTGTAGAATCTTGATAACCTATGAATCTATGAAGGGGGTTGATGATTTCTAGAGAGAGAAACTAGAGAGAGAAAGTGAGAGAAAAACTATGTGTAATTTTATTAAGTGGAAATGAGAAACATTCAACAACCAACCCCTTTCCAAGGAGGAAAGGGGTATTTATACTTCCAAGCAACATTGGGCTTGGGCCGATCCATGACAAGCCCATGGACCGGTTCTTACTTAAATTAATAAGCAACTATTACCTACGAGCTATTACAATCATTAATAATATTGTGGAGTGACCGATACTTCTAATATATGTAAAAACGTATTTCTAACAATCTCCCCCTAAGGGAGGTCACTCCACGTTACAAAGTTCTAAACCTAGCATACTATACTAAGTCTTCGTTCTTTAGCTCGTAGTCTTTTCTTCTTTTCTTTCTTTTGTTGTGAATATGTTGGTTTGATCTTTTTAGCTTTGGCTTGAGAGCATTGTTCTTTTGGCCTTTCACGTGCGATCTTTTTCCTTCTTGTGAATTTTGCCTCCTCGTGACTCCATGTTCCACACACTCATGTCTTTTTGTTGAATTCTCGAAAGTTTCAGAGTTTGGTACAGCGGAAGACTTTATCTTGTACTTTCTTGAATTTTTGCTAAACTTTGATGCAGAAAAACATAAGCATGTGGGAACGACTTCTACAGGTACACCGCAACACCACCGTCTTCACTGGTACACAGCAACGCCACCGTCTTCAACAGGTACACAGCAACGCCACCGTCTTTAATAGGTACACAGCAACGACACGAATAAAATGGCTTTGGACATTTTATTCTAATTCGGTAGCATTTTACCTCCGGTCGGTGAAGACCGTTGGACGATATTAGATATCGTACCCGTGACGGATAGTTTCAATTAAGTAACTTCCTGACAGGATTTCGCGGGTAAACCCGTTCTCTTTATTCGACCGCCCAAAGCTGACTGCGAACATAAAGAGTGAATCACTTGGATAAATTATCCTTGTGATTTGAAGTCGTCAATTCATGAAACCTGGAACAAGTGAATTTCAATTAAGATTTTCACCATCGTTGCTTTCCAGTTGTCACGAGCTCAATTCATAAAGAATCTTGCACGTCACCTACCAAGTGCTGTTTGATGTTAACACTAGAAGGATTTCCACTCGTCACTGTGATCAATAAAGAGTCACTCTGAGTGTTCTGGCAAGATCATATGATAATGCGTAGAGGCCTGGAACGAGTTTAAGTTCAATTAAGAATTAAACCACTGTTTCCTTCCAGTTTTTCACAAGATTGGTTCTAAAAGAACCGCACGTGTAACCTACCATTAGCTTGTTTGATGTTGGCTCAAGCAGGATTTCCATCATCATTGTAATACTTACGTATTACTCGGATGTTCTGGCAATATTACAAGAATATTGCGTAGGACTCATGAAAATATCTTACTTTTCACAGTGTGTGAGAAAGCAAGGAATAAATGGAAAGTGTCCTAATGAGACTTTTGATGATCTCTTGGCTCTAGACTCGATAGTGCGTTTTGATTTAGTGAGCGATGGCTGGAGAGGAGTGCCACCTTTTCAATACCAGTCTATTCGGAGTGAATAAACCAATAGATAACGTGTTGATCTCCGTGTGATTAAAACAAATACCTTTTGAGAGATATTTGAGTTAGCTGGGAAGGGTTGTGCATTGCATCACTGGGTCCATGATGTCTTTCTTCAATACCGAGAATCATTAACAAAAATGATCTCAATAGCATATGTATTGACCCGGTTTCTGCCTTAAGTTGTAAGGAGGGCTTCTTTCTTTACACCCTTTATCTTTACAATTCTTTTTCATTCTTCAACCCCTTCAATGCTTACCAATACGTCATCACTAGCACCTTGTTGTGATTGTTCCAGTGCTAGCTTAAGTACTTGGTCGGCATTCAGCTACGTTCACATTCTTTCTCCATCTTTCCTAGGACTTCTGATTCTATCTAGGGAATTGTCCTTGGGAAGATTCCATCGGCTCTGATGAATCATTGGACTAAACCTATTCCTACCACCCTTTTGTCACCACATTCGTCGTGAATTAAGCGTGTTTTGGGAAGGAATTGCCACCATGAAAAATCATTGAAAATCACCTAAAGTACTTGTGATATTGAAATCAAAAGTTTCGTACCTTAGGTGTTTTTGATCATCAAAAACGCTCCCCCTTAATACGTGCTTTACACATATTAAGTTGGATTATCGTTAAATCTTTTTCATCTTTTAGCCAGGTATCACTTAAGTCTCCTTAATCCCATTTTCTCCCCTTATCCAAAATGTTAACCATTAATATTTGGGATATTGAATGGATTAACCGGTCTTTGGGTAAAAAATGAAATCGATGTTTGGCCATAGAACATGTGAATGCTCCCCCTTAAGTTAATAAGGGATAGTTGTAGTGCTTTAGTATGATATATTTTGAAAGATTTAGAATCTCGTGAGAAATTCTTGAAAAATTATCATACCTTCACACTACATCAAGCCATTAAAGCACAATATTCACAAATATACATATTCACAAATGAAAACCAATATAAAGTGGACCTGAAATGTACGACCCATTAGATGGATCGTTGCAGTAGCTTGTGGTGCACTCCATATGGTCTTCCACCAACGAATCTTTCCAAGCTCCTCATCAATCTATGTTCACGGAGCTTTTGATCAATCTTCTTGATCACATACTTCGCCATCTGCCGATAACCCGGATGCCAATCCTCCGTCATCTCTGGCAAAGTCCCACCCGAGTTAAGATGCTCCAACTTTCCTCTGACTTGTAGAAGAGTCCCATCACTGTACTTATATAGCTCACCCACCCTCATAAACTTCATTAAACCTCGACCGTTCAAGTAGAAAATGCCGCAATTCGGAACAGAAATGCCGGTATAGGGACATCTATCTACATGTTGAGGTAGAACTTGATTCACTGGACGGGTTAAGTTGAGCTTCCTTTGGTAGCTTTCGACTCCCAACTGCAGATCTTCAACTCGTTTCTTGATAACAATGCTTCGTGTGAACATACGAAGTGCTGTATTCAAGGCAATGAGGTCTTCACGAGGAATATGTGTGAGTTGATCTCGGGTCATCAGAAGCAACATATCTTCGATATCCTCAAGGCGAATGATAGAAAAATCTCCCTGCTGGATTTTGTATTCCCTGTCATCCTCCCTTTTCAAACGAATCTCCGTCACATGATAATAGCCATTCTTGGCTTCAGTTTTCAACCCTAAAATGCTGGAGATACGGATATCGGATCTAACGTTGCTTCTAGAATTGACTAGGCAGCAACCCCTGTACGCCCTTCGGACTCGTTCGTCCCAATGAGATGCACCTATAACAGCATACATATCATAATTACGAGTTACCCTTGGGACCCAGAGTCTGTTTACCTTTTCCTCGATCCAGGGTATTGTCCCCCAGTTGGCAGCTTTCAGCAAGTGTACGATTCCGTCTTTCAACGACACCGTTTTGTTGTGGAGTGCGTGCAGCGGATGTTTCATGTGAGATACCAACTCCTTCATAGTAATCACGAAGAGTCTAGTTGACGAACTCTGTACCATTGTCTGTACGAACACGGCGGACAGTAGTATTCAAACGTACCTGAATGAATTTCAGAAAAGTGATGATAGCCTTCGGTGCTTCATCCTTTGTACGTAGAAATATAACCCATGTAAACCTGGAGAAATCATCCACAATAACCAGAATGAATTTCTTACCGCTCACACTTTTAGTTCTCATTGGCCCACAAAGATCCATATGCAAAAGATGAAGTTTTTCTTGATTGGTGTCTTCAGCTTTGGGCTTATATGATTTCTTGGTACTTTTCCCCCTTGAACACGCGGAACATAAATGATCCTTGTGAAATTTGAGCTTTGGAAGACCACGAACTAATTCGTTTTTAGCCAGATGATTAATAGCATCAAAGTTAAGATGAGATAATCTGCGATGCCATAACCATGACTTGGTCTTAGATGCTTTAGAGAGAAGACATACTGGAGAGGCGGCCATCATGTCTTGTAGAGACAACGTATAAAGATTTGCACCACGAGATCCCTTCAACAAATCTTTTCCTTCCAAGTTGCGGATGAAACAAGTGTGTTGTCGAAAAGCAACCTCAAGGTTGGAATCACAAAACTGTCCTACTGAGAATAAATTATGACCAAGACCTTCTACATAGTATACCCTTGAAATCGTCACGTTTCCAATCTGATATTCACCATACCCCATTATCTTTGCTATATGATCATTCCCGAATTTAACCGTACCAAGAAACTTGCTGACGAAATTTCGGAGCATCGAGCGATCTCCGGTCATATGTTTTGAACAACCGGAGTCCAAATACCACAGGATGATTTGGACCACCTGAAAATATCACCACACGAAGACAATGTAGAGGTATCGGAATCTGAGTGTTCCTTGTTATTAGCAGGTACACATTTAATAATCTTAGATTTGCTAACTCTAGGTTTCTTAGATTTCCTAGCCTTTTTCTTCCTAGTTGGTGGTGTAGATTCTAGTTGGCTTAAATCCTGAGGTATTTCTTCACTGATAGGCACTATAGTGGGGGCTGACCTAATTAAAGGGCGCTGTTTCCATACTTGAGTGCGAGTGTTCCTAACTAAAGGACGCTCAGACCTAACCTCAATGGATGCATTCCTAGTTAAAGGGCACATTTTTCCATCTAATGTAAAGGTCCTACCAGTGGGACGCCATTGCCAGCCAACTTGGGCACGAGTTCTACCCGTTGGCTTCCATTCAAGACCATTCCTAATGGCATTCATTTCATTCACATGTTCAATAAGACACAAATCATGACGTTGGGAAAACATACATTCATTACAATTCCAACAATTCAAATTAGAATTCACGAATGGTTTAGGCTTCTGCACAGGCGCAGAGCCTTTAGTCTTAACATGATTCTTTTTATTTAAAACTGAACTAGCATTCCTATGGTGAGCTTCTACGTTCTTCTTTTTGGCACTACTAGTGGAGGGCTTGATCTTATCTTTCTTGAGTGGCGATCCTTTAGCCTTAGTAGTCTCTTTTAATCCTGTAGAAGGCAAAGTGGGAATATTAGCAACAGATTTTAAAGGTGCCTTACTTGATTGTGCCAATGACGGTTTTGCTCCTGGAGTCTTATTAAATGGAGTTACAGCAATGGGCCTATTAGTAAGTAGTGCAGAACCTGGTTTACCTATGTATTGCAAATATGCTAAGCAATATTGAACTCGCTTAATATATTCATGAGCCGAATAATAGTAGCTACTTGAGGGATCTAAGGCATAAAGATCGTCTAAAATATCCCTAATAAGATCTACATGCTTAATGGCATTCCTCATATAATCATCATAGGTAACCGGGTTTCTCTTATGAAGCGGGTTCTTATAAAGCACTACTGACTTGGTTGTTGGGGCACTAGTGGACGGTGCAGAGTCGGTAGCTAAGTTATCAACAACTTCTTGTCGGGTGAGAAGAAGTGTCTCCTTTAATTCAGCCAAAACCATATTTTTGTCAATGAGCAGGATGTTCAAGTCAGAGATTTCCTCGCACTTTTGGTTCAGTTGTTCAACATAAGATTGTTGTTGTGCCACATTAAAAGTGAAGCGTTCTTCTAGTGAACCATAAAGAGCGGATAGTCCCTGTCTTGTCCGATCCATCTCCCCTAGAACAGACGAAAGTCTAATTTCTAAGACCTGGTTTTTAGACTCTGCAGCCTCTAGTTCCAATTTGAGTGTTTCATTTGATGACACATCTCTCTTCAATCTCATAATCTCTTCCTCTAATGCCTTAACAATTGCAATCATCTTGTCACTCGTCTCAACACCATTTTCACAACCATTTGATATCAAAAGATCCTCATTTTGAGTTTGTTGTTTTAATTCTAAAGATATACAATGTTGTTCTAGTTGATTAAAGCGTTTTGAAAGTAAATAGTAAGAATCTTGTAGCTTTAAAAACTCAGCATTAGATTCGTGACAAGAATGATTATCTACCTCATTTACAGTATCAGCAACATTTACAGAGAGATCACAAACATCATCACAAATATTCACAGCATCACAATTAATCATAGCGGATGTAAGCTCATTCGAATAATTAACATTTACAGTAGTAAGCACATCACACGAGATTACTGCAGACAAGAATCGGTCATATTCGGTTAAAATCTTTTCTTTTTCAATTAGTTGTAGTTCGTAAGCGGTGTCCATTTCATAAAACACTTTTTGAACTTCACCAATTTCAAAAACAAGATTTTCCTTAAGAGATGCAAAACTTCCTTTTAGACTTTCGACAAACGGATTGATCTCATTTTTAAACACCTCGTTCATATGTTCGAAAGCCCATTCTCCGGCGTTTAAGCCATTTGAAGTCGTACATTCCAAAATGACCTTGTCAAAATTAGTAAAGTATTGATTAATCTCTTGCAAGTTTAACCATACAGTGCTAACAGGTGGAAGATCCTTTGGAATTTCCTTAGGACCTTCCATATTGACAAGTGTAGGAAATGTACTAGGGTTTTCTTTATCTAATATGTAGGTCGGTGCTGTTATGAGATCTTTGTCCATATGGAAGGGAATTCTAAAATCCGTTTTAGCAAGCTCCTTATTTATTTTAAAATAATCACACTCGGGATATTTTGCAGAATTGTATGACCGATCCTCATCAACTAGATCCTTACTTGTTCGATCATCGAAAAAACCAATCGGGTCTAAGGCCAATCCTAATTGAGTTGCATTATAAAGTCTTGGACTATGTCTTAAAGCTTGTTTTGCATACCTTGGGTTAGGGGGGAGGCCTTTTTGACGTGATAAGTTAAATTCTCTAAACGAAGCATCAAATAAGTGCACTAGTTGAGAAGCAGCGTATTGTCTTAAAAGCAAATAATCTAGACTTCTAATCTTATTAGTAGCATTAATCTCCATTTCATTCTTCTTAGACTCGAGTGATTCAAAATCTGTTTGAAGTTTTTGAAAATTAGTGACCACTAACTCCTTTTCTTTAAGTTCATTAGACAAATTTGCTCTTAAGTTTTCGATTTATTGCAAGTGACCCATTTGTTTGTTTCGAAAGTGATCATATTCGGGATTAGTTAGAATACTAGACGAAGGCACTAATTCCAAAGTTTGAACTTTCTCGTTGCTTAAGGCAAGCTCATCAGACAAATTCTTATTCTTAGCTAGGGTTTCTAAGAGTGCAGCATTCATTTGGCTAAGTAATGTAGCAGGAACCATGACCAAATCTTGTTGAGCAGGAGTAGGCGTATGCGAAATGGCTCCTGGTTGTGATTCACTCAAAGTCTGGGGACTCACATTGATATTGCTATCATGGATTGTCTCCTCATTTGAAAGACTCACCACCGAAGACTCATTCGAATCAGCACTCTCTTGCACAACTTGATGTGGTTGAATACTAGCATCAGTGGTATTATCGGTGGTATTAATAAGTACCTCAGATCTCTTTTCTGGCCCTAAGCTGGAGATAGTTGCCATGAGAGCAGCCTTTGCAGATTGAAAGTCATCACAGTCTGAGTCATACGCATCGAGATCATCTGCTTGGTATGCTGCGTTCTGTGTGGTGACAGTGTCTTGTTCAGCAATCCCTGGATCAACAAGAAATGCAAGCTCCTCTTCATCAAGTTCCTTTCCTTGTGCCTGAGCATTCACCAGATAGATCTTCTCTGCAAACCATTGTCCATCCCTTCTCCTCTTGGGTTTCTTACAATCCCTGGACATGTGACCCTCTTCCTTGCAGTTGTAGCATGTAATCATTCTCAACTTGCCTGTGGAATTAGCCCGTGGAGCAGGATTGACCATTGGAGCCTGATTGACCGTGCGAGCATTGGTAGTTGATGTGGTAGGTCTCCCCTGATATGGTTGAATAGGCTGAACCATTACCCTGCCATTCTCGATAGTAGCTTGTTGGCGAGAATTGGATGAATTCCTCAACTGATTGTTGGTAGGAGCTGATCCCCTAAATCCTCGTTTGCTTAAAGTCCTTGTGAGATAAGCAGACATAGTGGTTAACACTTCAACTGGGTCAGCACCTTGTTTGAATACAGGAACGGGGACTTCCTCATCATCACAGTACATTGCTTGGTCTTGATGAACTGCATAATCACTAGAAGGAATACTCATTTGATCAGGGTAGCTTGTTGGATATGCTGCATTCTCTTGATAAGAAGAATATGACGATTGAGCATAAGGTGCAATACTTGCTGGGTGAGGTTGTGTAGCATATTGTGATGAAGGTGCACTAAACCGATATTGTTGCTGATGTGAGGTGGGTGGTTGCGGTAGAATCGAGTATTGGGGAAAAGTTGGTGTCATGTAAGGTGATGGATGATAGGCTTGATGTCCTAAAATATAAGGAGTGTTGTTGTGAGACAAGCTTGGTTGATTCGCCATCAAGGCTAATGAATCAGGGTACATACCTCGAGGCGAACGGTGCATGATCACATGTTTCTCATGCTGCTGAAGGAAAGCATAAAGTTGATCCAAATTGCACTTATGCAAATCCCTGGTTAACTTAACATCGGTAATATACTCACCCCATTCAGCTTGAGGTAAAGTATTCAAGAATTTGGTGTTAACCTGGAATGGAGCAATCACGAGATTGTATACATTCAGATCATTCATGAGAGTGGTGAACCTGAAGTAATAATCGTGAAGCGTTTCCCCTGGGTTGTACGTGAATCTATCAAACAGATCATACAACTGACATTCCCTTTCCTGTTTGATGAGAGACGTACCTTGTAACAACACCTTTAGACGTTCCCATAAATCCTTTGCCACCGTATACTGACTTGCCATCCTATAGATGTCATGGGGAAGAGCTTGGAGAATTGTTTGAAGAGCTTTTTCGTCTGCATCGGCAACAAGTTGTTGAGCTGGTGTAAGTTCTTCAAATTCTCTTGGTCGAGACACATTGTTAGCCACGATGGTACCATAGTCAAGTGGACCATTTAAAATTGACTTAACCATAAGCCTCCCATATACCGGTTTTCCCTTAAGGTAAGACATCATTCGGACTTGCCATGCTTCAAAAACTTCTTTGATGAGCATTGGCGGGAGATTATCCGTTCCCGTAATGACGGAAATATCCGTAAGTGATGTCATCTGAGGCATTACTGAATTCGGATTCATTTTTGTTCACTTCAAAGAGACAAAGATTATCGGTTGATCGAGCAGTGAAGTAAAGCTTGTGAATTGTGTTGAGTTTTTGTTGTAAGAAACCAAGATTAAATCCTCTAAAAAATCGTCGAAAAAACAAGCAAAATAACCCTTGATTCGGAACTTTTTGTTGATTCGGAAGTTTGATTCGGAAGATTTGGCTTGGAATACCTTGATTCGGAACTTTTGGTTCGGAAGTCTTGATCCGGAACTTTCCCTTGATCCGGAACTTTTCCCTTGATCCGGAACTTTCCTTGATCCGGAACTTTCTCCTTGATCCGGAACTTTCCTTGATCCGGAACTTTTGGTTCGGAACTTCCTTGATCCGGAACTTTCTCCTTGATCCGGAACTTTTGTTAATCCGGAACTTTTCGTTCGGAACTTTTGGTTCGGAACTTTGGTTCGGAACTTTGGTTGATCCGGAACTTTTTGGTTCGGAACTTTTTCGTCCGGAACTTTTGGTTGATTCGGAACTTGTTGGTTCGGAACTTTTGCTGGGTAATCAGAAGTTGTTACGGATGAACAGTCGACCACAAAAATAAAGATTAAACCCAGACTTTGACCAAATGACCCAAAAAGTTTTGTGATTTCAACAATAATAAGTAAAAACTAATACTTATCCACTAATCCCAATCACAAAAACACCAAAAACACCAAGAATCAAGATGGATTTTCTTAAAGAACACTAATACAATCAAAAACTAAAAAACCACACAAATCACTACCTTAAATCACCCCATAGCTCTGATACCAAATGTAGAATCTTGATAACCTATGAATCTATGAAGGGGGTTGATGATTTCTAGAGAGAGAAACTAGAGAGAGAAAGTGAGAGAAAAACTGTGTGTAGTTTTATTAAGTGGAAATGAGAAACATTCAACAACCAACCCCTTTCCAAGGAGGAAAGGGGTATTTATACTTCCAAGCAACATTGGGCTTGGGCCGGTCCATGACAAGCCCATGGACCGGTTCTTACTTAAATTAATAAGCAACTATTACCTACGAGCTATTACAATCATTAATAATATTGTGGAGTGACCGATCCTTCTAATATACGTAAAAACGTATTTCTAACACTCACCATCGCACGCAAGTTACTTAGTCACACTATGTCCCGTCACTTCTTAAACGTTATTTCTACATTGAACGCATTCTTATTACGCGTCACCATTACATAGGTCCGTGAAGACTCCTTTTTGCTCAGCTCCTTTACCTTGTGATTACTTGCTAAAGGTGAGTTCATAGCCCCTTTTCTTATATACTTGTTACAAATTACGGGGTGAGAATAACATGCGTGGAATACAATCATTTAAAACTTTTAGTATGCTATTCAAGAACGGAATGCTTTCCCCAGATTATACATTTACTTATTGCATTAGTACCTTAGTCAAAAAGCCCCTACATCATGAACCGTTAATTCACATTTTGCAAGCGCGAATGTTGTGGATGGATCCATCGGGATTAACAATCCCCGTCCCGATTACCTTGACGCACTTACATTTAATTACCTAAGTATTTTGACTAGATACTTACTAGGGGTAAAACATTTATGTTAAAGCTTCGGTGTCGTGAGCTATTGCAATAAATAAATATAAATGATTTTGTACGACGGTACTAAATCATATCCTGTTGCTATTTTATAAAATTAATGTTTGTATTTCACATTACCACTTATTAAACCTATGAATTTCACTCAGCTTTATGTTGACATATTTACATGTTATTTCTCAGGTAATGCTAATGCTAAATTTTGCTAAGGATGGGAGCCCGCATGATCCGGCAGCTGGACGATTCCATGTCATTATTGATTGAAACTTTTGGGAAAACTATTATGCCATGTTAATCATGCCAAATAAATGTACTTTTATGCACTAAGACTATTATGAGTATGTTGGTAAAATTATGTGACTTTTGTTGATGTCATATTATGCAAATCTGGGACCATATTTATAAAACTTTATTCCGCAGCTTTTGAAGAAATTCGTGAAGTGTGTCATTTTATTTTCTCTGTCTTTTATTTACCTTATTGCCATGTATGTTGTTACCATGATGTGAGACCCACAGTGTTTACATGTCCCGTTACCAGATTTTTGGGGTCTTACATTGTATAATTGTAAGTTCGAACAAAAGGAGTTAATTCAACTAAAATAAATACAATAATAAGTGATGACATTTACCTCATAGGTATTTTTATGCTACGGGGTTGCTCATTTTCAATGAGTAACGAGAATCCTCACGGTATTACCACCTCTCAGTTTCCTCGAAGCTTCAACATATTCTATCCACGTATCAATTACTCCGTAATACTCATTCCATGACGAGTATATTTTTAAGTAATCTTTGACTCTCTTATGCCATGTTTGGCGCGTGAGCTTATTAGAGTATGAGCATATTGTTTTTTTTAAATAAGCTACTATTAAAAATAAGTTTTATTTAACTGATAGAGCTTGAAGAAACAAATTTAAAAAGTAAGATTTTAAATAAAATGCTAATTATATGCATGTATAAATAAGTTCAAGTTACATGTTCAATCATTCGACTCTAATAACCCGCTTTAACCTAAACCTTAATAATATGATTCAACTTCTAAAAATATCAAACATACACTTATTAATATTTTGACTTGAACATGTTTGAAAATGCTCGTTGAGGCTATCTATGATCTAACTTTTAGTTTAGAAAAATTTATACATTAGTTATTTAAAAATGTTGCAGGCGATGAGCTAGTGCCACCAATTCCTCCTTTGATGGTTTCAAACAGCATCATGAAATGCCATATGGTTCATCGAACGTTGTTTCTCGAGTAAAAACGTTAACCGCAAGATCACATATATAACCTCACATCATGTAATCTTAGCTTTTCATTAAAAAAATAAAACCATCACAGTCAAGTGACTGTGGTGATATAGTATGCGGTGATATTAATTCGGATAACATTGGTTGACCCAGTACCCATTCCTATTTATCATGCATGGCCTGTCATGCCGACAATATACTTCTTGATTTGCAACACATTTGCCAAACTTTATATAAAAACAAAAAGCTTTTAAAATAAAACTTGTAGCTAAAAAAAAGTTGAACATTCACTTTCAGCTGCGAAATTAATCATCTAAAACCTAATTATTATATTATACACTAGCACTAAAGAACAATGCAATTAGAACTAGAGAAGGTACAATTATATCGCTGCATAGAATGGTATTTATGTATCTTGGGCTGAAGTTGTTGGATAGAAAATACATGGTAAAGGGTCAAAACTCAAAAGAATACTTGTTTGCTGTCTACATGGTATAAGTAGGTTTCTCTAATTCTTAGCCTATTTGGGCTAACTGTCTATATGGTATAGAATTATAGATAGATATATTGGGCCAGATTTTGGCCTACTGATCTTGGCATTTTGGCTGTAGACTTGCCGAAACTTAATTTCTCTTGGGATATTAAAGGTATGGTGGTAACCATGAACATGATTTATCTAGTCAGTGCCATGAGGACATTAGTTGAAATGTACTCAGATCCCTGGGACTGATGAACAAGGAGAAGACATCTCATTCGGTCACACAATTAAGTTATAGCATGTTTTACCAGACTCTTATAGAATACGCTAGTAAAAGAAACCTCATCTCCTTCATGTCTTGTTCGAGTGCTGGAATTTAGGTCGTGAATATCGTATGAGAAGTTAGACTTGGATCCTTCCGTTGAAAGATAGCGTTTGCCTAAGAGCGTTCAGTAGAAAGACTCCTAGCTTTTCAAAATAGAGATGATACTATATGAGAATTAGTAGGTGATGTATCCTCTATTACAGTTGGTTGTAACCTCTTTTTTAATGGACAGTTCTAGGCTCTCCCATTATGATAATAGTAAAAGCTCGATTGTTAAAAAGAGGAATGAAAGAGCTAGAGCTCGGGAGAGGCTGGATGGAATAGATGGGCTCAGCTTAAGGGCTTTGAGCCAGATGTCATACTGATCATGTCCTTTCAATAAGAAATAGTTAAGACGCACACAAGAGAAGGAGACCCAAGCGCAACTAACTTATCTTTATTACAAAATCCATCACACTTTGAAAGTGTTTAGATTCTATTAGAGTGCAATGAGTGAATATGTAAAAGAATAGAGCGACCATCTTTAAATATTTAATATAAAGCAGTATAGTAAGATAAACATGAATACAACAAATAGTTGGCTCTCGTCCAACTAGAAGAACTTTGAAAGCAATAGCTCCCACTTTTACTCGAGCTTCAGATATGAGACATGTAAGAAAGTTTATTATCAGTACCCGGAGTTTGTCCCCCATTAATAATTCACCGCGAATCACCTTCTCTTTGTGATTCTCGCTGCTTACTGCTTCTTTGTTATCTCAATGCATCTGGGAATAAAAAATAAGTAACTTGTCGCCCTCTTCCTTTACGTCCTTCACCCAACTAGGCAAACACAACGCAACTCAGTCGTGCAAGTTCACGTCGGATTACAGAATCTGGAGTAATGATCGAAATTGAATGTCTTTAGTAAAAAACGACAAAAGTTGTATTTCCATTGAAAAGAGTGGCATGGCCTAAATAAAGTCATCCAAGCCTTTACGTCATGAATTTGATGCTATATTCGGTCATCCCTTTGATCGAATGTCCCTAAAACAAAGAGCCAATGTCAACTACTCTTCAAAGCCATAAAGCGGGGGGGGGGGGGGGGGGGGGGGGGCTAACCAGGTATTAACTCTTCCCGTCTTGCTATGTTTCTTCCTTCCCACTGTAAACGGAATCAAAGGATACTCATTCGTATGATTTTCTAAAGCCTCATTCACTCAGTAAAAATCATAATCCACTGAGTTGATTAAATGTCGGTCGTTCACTTAGCTTAGTGTTAGGGTTTTGAGGCTAGCCCTTTGTTCCCTTCGTTCTTAGACTTAGCCTATTTGCTAATGCTAAGGATTAACTACAATCCCACGACAAAGAAAGAAATTCTAATACTTTTCCAAGTGGTAGACCTAAAGCAAGCTTTATCCATATAACCTTAAGCGGGACATGCACGAGCAAAGCAAAGACAATGGATCTAGTTTTCCTAGTATTATCCTACCGACCCATGCCTTTCTCGACCGAAACCATAACTAGTAATTTTTCAATCATGTAATTCTTTCTTTAAAAAACCTAAAGTGTTATAAATTATATTGTCGAACGATAATGTAAAACTATTCTTATAAAGTAAGCCTTTTGATATGATTAGTTGTATAATTGTAAGTTCGAACAAAAGGAGTTAATTCAACTAAAATAAATACAATAATAAGTGTTGACATTTACCTCACAGATATTTTTATGCTACGGGGTTGCTCATTTTCAATGAGTAACGAGGATCCTCACGGTATTACCACCTCTCAGTTTCCTCGAAGCTTCAACATATTCTATCCACATATCAATTACTCCGTAATACTCATTCCAGCTGACGAGTATATTTTTAAGTAATCTTTGACTCTCTTATGCCATGTTTGGCGCGTGAGCTTATCAGAGTATGAGCATATTGTTTTTTTTAAATAAGCTACTATTAAAAATAAGTTTTATTTAACTGACAGAGCTTGAAGAAACATATTTAAAAAATAAGCTTTTAAATAAAATACTAATTATATACATATATAAATAAGCTCAAGTTACATGTTCAATCATTCGACTCTAATAACCCGCTTTAACCTAAACCTTAATAATATGATTCAACTCTTAAAAATATCAAACATACACTTATTAATATTTTGACTTGAACATGTTTGAAAATGCTCGTTGAGGCTATCTATGATCTAACTTTTAGTTTAGAAAAATTTATACATTAGTTATTTAAAAATGTTGCAGGCGATGAGCTAGTGCCACCAATTCCTCCTTTGATGGTTTCAAACAGCATCATGAAATGCCATATGGTTCATCGAACGTTGTTTCTCGAGTAAAAACGTTAACCGCAAGATCACATATATAACCTCACATCATGTAATCTTAGCTTTTCATTAAAAAAAAATAAGCATCACAGTCAAGTGACTGTGGTGATATAGTATGCGGTGATATTAATTCGGATAACATTGGTTGACCCAATACCCATTCCTATTGATCATGCATGGCCTGTCATGCCGACAATATAGTTCTTGATTTGCAACACATTTGCCAAACTTTATATAAAAACAAAAAGCTTTTAAAATAAAACTCGTAGCTAAAAAAGAAGTTGAACATCACTTTCAGCTGCGAAATTAATCATCTAAAACCTTATTATTATATTATACACTAGCACTAAAGAACAATGCAATTAGAACTAGAGAAGGTACAATTATATCGATACTCATTAATCATTATTGATCACTATGTTGCATGTGAAATTATGAGGGTTTTGAGTATCAAAAGTATTTTATTGGATTTCACAGATATCTTATAAGGTTTGGAGATTATATGTGAAAAGATAAAAAAAAGTTATCATATTTTTTATAAAATAAAAGAATTAAATTATTTAGAATTTTTAATAAATGATGAACATCGATATAAAAGACAATTGGATGAATCAAATGATTTGATTTTAACACATAAATATCAGAATGAATATAAGACCTCACACATTGGTATGAGATGAAAATAAATAGACGGGTGTCCACATATTCTAACAATATATATTTTTTAAGGTCGTTATTTGTTACTAAACACACAATGTCTAGAGTATAATAACTAACATTTCAGTTAAACAAAGTCAAATACTTTATGTAACAAATATTTATACAAAATGTCAATTAATATTATCACATAATGAAAGATCATATAAAACTCGTTGGTCCATAAGCATCGTAACTATTTAAGTATTAAAAATTTAATATTGTTTTATAGAATAATATTAAGCATTACATAATCACGAATTTATAAAGCGTGTACGTGTAAGGTTGATGTAAATGATTTTTTGATTAATAATTAAGATATAACTATCTAGAATAAAAATATTTAAAGTAAAAAAAGTATGAAAATCAAAAAATAAAAACTGAGATGAGTTTATATTAATTTACACGATCTAAAGTAAAACAACAATATAATGAAACATATAAACGTTAGATGTTCTTAAAAAACATATATAATATACATAAAATTAAATAAAGAAATTATTACTTAACTTATCGTTTATATTCAAGTCTCGTACGTGCACAGACATTAAACTAGTATTAAGTTTGGCATGAAGATTATGAAGAGATTGTGATTATTTCTTTGAAAAAATAAGTTATTTATAAAATAATCTTTGTTTGGCATATCAAACTTATAAAAGATTATAAAAACAACTTCTAGAATCTCTTAAAATCAAAAGTTAATTCATGTAGCTTTTAATAATAATCTCTTTTCATAATTTTTAGCGCCATCCTCATCTCTAGCATCATCTCGAGTTCCAACACGAGTTACTTTTGACAAACATACCCTAAGTGATAGAATTTAAAATTTTTAATTTGATGTATGAACATTTTTAAAGTTAATGACTAGTAATAGTAGCAAATTTTGTCATTTGTTTTATTAGAAGATACGAGCCTAAAAAAATGCCCTAATACTCATCGAATTTTCAAACTTTGTTTAATTATCATACCTCATCTCTTACGCCGTCAGTCTTTTTGACTAACGACCTTTTGTAATTTACTTAAAGTATGTTTTTCGTAGAGATTATGATCTGCCTACAACCTGGAAGATTAGATGCCGAACACGAACATGACACACACACACACACCTATAATCGATAGAAAAGTAAAAAGCACAAGGTATGTAACCCTTATCAATCAATTAGTTTTATTGAAAAGAATGATATTACAAAGACCCTTTCCCCCTCACGTCTTTATTGTAGATATGAGAGAGAAGTAAATCAACTCTCAAGACGAGGTGAACCTGTGGCTTGCTGCTATAAGGAGGTGAAGCAGTCGACTCTACTTGCTTAGGTTAGACATCGTTCAAGACCCTATATAAATAGAGTTCCCTGAACTAATGTATACCCATTAATCCCTTGTTTGACTATAGAAAGAACTAAAGTAACACTAAGACCCCTAATCTATCTAATATGAATACTAATATATAACAAGCTCCATCTTAGTATCATATTAGTCTTCTCTGATATGCAACAACTTCAACCAATGTGCCGAAACCTAGAACCGGGAACCGCCTTCGTCAAGGCACCAATAGCAACAACCGCTACTAACCTTAGTTTAGCACCCCCGACTCCGTCGAGAGTGTCTTTTGTCAAATAGCCCCCTTTCCAGCCTCCGTAAGTGGCATATACTCCGCTTCAATTGTCGACAAAACATCGTGTGCAACATCATAGCTTCTCAACTTCCTTCACATCCTTGTTTCATGAACCCGTACCCTGTGATTGATATACTCATGACAGTGATCGATCTACCCATGACGTAGTCAAAATCCACAAAACATGTACGTTTGTCTGTAATCCATGATCAAACCCATCGAACATACCCACATCGCTTGATGCAATGTAAATCTCATGCACACCATCTGATACTCCTGGATTTCAACCGAGTATATACATGACCACTTACAATTATTTTTCACATCACAGTCCCCTGATAGACCACTCTCCAATAACAGTATGTAGTTTCTCTTCAACAAAGTTTGTACCAAATTTCCATTGTAAACCTAGAATGTGACACCCTCAGAGTAATACTACTCCGATTCATGATGATCTTAATACAAAGTATATTTTTATTTGCTTTAAGCAACAAACCCTTGGTAACCAGATATCATCCTTGCTTCCGCAAATAATACATATCATATATAGAGAGAATAAACATGTGAAGAACATGACACACACACCTATAATCGAGAGAAAAGTAAAAAAAAACACAAGGTATATATCCCTAAACAATAGATTAGTTTTATTGAAAATAATGATATTGCAAAGACCCCTTCTTCGTGACCTCTTTATTGTAAAGATGAGGGGAAGTAAACCAACTCTTAAGACGAGTTGAACCTGTTGCTTGTTGTTATAAGGAGGTGAAGCAATCGACTCTATTTGCTTAGTTAGACATCGTTCAAGACTCAGTATAAATAGAGTTCCCTGAACCGACCTATACCTATTCATTTCTTATGTGACTATAAAAAGAACTAAAGTAACACTAAGACCCTTATCTATCTAATACGAATATTAATATATAACATTTTTTTCTAGTTATTTTTATTTAAAGTTTTTCGATTTTCTACAAACACTTTTATCCTTGTTACATACTCTTTTATAGTTTGAAAAAACGATTTTATTCGTTTTTAAGGTTTTTTTACGTAAAACAATATATAATAACGAATAAAACCGTTTATAGAAAATCGAAAAAACTTTAAATAAAAATAACATTTAAAAATTATTAAACTATAAAAAACAACATATTTTTTAGTTAATTACAAAAAATCGTTAGTAAAAAAGATTAACGATGCAAAAAATAAGATATAATAATAGAACAAAAATTAAAAGTTAAATGGATATTGTAATAATAATACTTTGAGTTTATATATTAATAGAACAAACGTAAAAATATGTTGTTATTATATGTCATTAACCCATATGTTTACGTGTGAGTTTAAAGATATCTATATATGAGGTCAAAACCCATTTTCATATCCTAAACTTCAATAGCCGTACTTTTAAATAACCGGAACTACTAAAAATGGACTTTGCCTAATCATAAAGATTAGAATAACACAAATTATCAACAGGTCTTAGATTATTGGGTTGAAAGATTGTCACAATAATTTGTATTTTTTTTAAAGGGGTTCCCTCCCATGTTACTTTAGGTTTGGTGCCAAGAAGCCAGGGAATGTTTTCTTCAGCAAATGAAGAGGATGTAGACCAGATGGTCATCAAATAATTTGTTTGTATGCCATAACTACTACCCATGCATGTGAACTTTTCCCATGTTATGTGTTTACCCATCATTCATAAAATCGCACATGGGAGTCTATATACACACAAAACACACCCATACACATATGCATACTTACCTACTTCTGTAAATTAGGTTAAAAGGGATGACAAAGTTTAAGAATGGGAAGGTAAAACATCCATTTTCAGACAGGATTGTAGCTTAAAAGGGTGTTGACAATCGAAGCTCACTTGAAGAAGGATCAATAGCCAAATGGCATTCTCCCTTCAAAACGAAGGGACAAAACCCGACTCGCAAGGAAAATTTAAACGGATATCAGTGTCAAACGTCTTCATCGATGATCAAATGTACTACCGACAAGTTACATATATGTCTTCTTCATTCGTTCGGTGATTAGACGTATCATCAAACAAACAATAGTCGTCTTTACATACGCCAAAGAAAGTCGACGGTTGTATTTTGAGAAACATTTTCTTAACCTATGATAAAGAAACGAACATGATTATGTCGATGTTTATATAAACGTACCTCTGGTACGTGTTCATGGAACTGAAGTTTACTTTATGTAATAGGTGCCACAATGGGTGAGATCGAGCTTTTACTTTATGGTAAAACCCTAAAAGTAACTTATAAGTTAATTGGTGGTATGCCAATTTGGTCATTCGGTTATAGTTTTCTAAAGTTTGAGTAGCGATTTGGAATCTTGGTTAAAAACTTAAAACAATAAGATGTACAAATTGACCCATGTATGATTGTATAATGACCCATATAGTATTATTTTATAAGTGTATAATTTAAATAATAAAATTTGTTCCCCTTAAGCATTTGCCAACCCATAAACAGTATCTGAAGTTTTGAACCATGCTTATCTTTACTTTTATAAAACAAAAACATATGGTCTTTCGAAAAGATTTAAATCAGCGAGGAAAGTACTGACCGTATTCTTATTTTACCTCTGCAAAATAAACAAATTTACTCAAACATGCGCAAAAAGAATCTAAACTAGTGATCCTAGTGCTTTTACCGTATGCTAGATTCAGCATCTTGCTAGTTTTAATAAAAAAAAATTGCTTTTAAGAAAAATAAAGTACGTGTTACTCTAGAGGCCGGATCAATGATTCTAAAGACTAATCTTTTTAACACGAAGAATGATTTTTGTCACATCTGAAGTAACATCGTAATGATTCAGACGATCACTTTTAAAAAAGTTAAACCTTAAAAACAAAATGAACGAAATCTTTGATTACAAGTAAATGTGGTTTGCTTCCAAGTTCATCAATGATGATCTTGGCCCCTCAACCTTCTTCCTTTGAAACACCAAGCACAAGTCTAATTAACACTAATCATTAACACGTGTTTATATAAGAATCTTATGATTCCTGTTAATAATCTTATAGTGCCAGAATGGTTATACTTTTATGTTATATTATCTTTTTTAATTTTAAATATATAAACGAGCGAAAAAATTATATCGCTAGCTTTTACATAGTAGAAGAAAACAAACGAGCAAAAAGTTGCGTCGCTAGCTTTTATCTTTGAGCAACTTACGTGTGAACAAAAACATGCAACTATTTTTACACCTAACAGTCTTTGAATGACACACTGTTTGTATAGTCAACCGTAAAATATAAAGATGTATGATGTTTTCATTTCATCATATTGCGTGCAAATGATGAATATCTAAACGAAATATGTGGCAAGTTATCTCGTTCTTCACTTGCTAATCAAGCTATCCCGATTATAAACATATAAGTACTTTTGTTATCATCTCTTATCTTTCTACTTAAGCTGTCTTGATTATAATTAGCCTTGTTATCATTGTATTAACTTTTTATTTTTTAGTACGATAATATTTTATTATGAATTTGCAAAAGCTAATAATTACATAAAAGTAATTAAAATTACAGGATTTTGTAACCATTTTATCCAACTAAAATTATGCTTCGGATTTTTAGATGAAATGTACAAATAAGATTGAGAAACATTAGAGTCCCAAAGCCTCGTCTTTTTAGGAGGGAAATCAGTTAAGATCAAACGATTACGAAAGCTCAAAATATACCATATAAAAGTACCGCCCACCTTCTCGAGGAATAAACGCACCTTGGATGAAACATGTAAAGCGTTAAGCCAAGAATACCAGTCCGAGATATTATTACATACCGGAATATCCAAACCCCACCATTTAGCCAATAAGTCCCAGAAACCTTTAGCCATCTCACAAGTAAAGAAAATATGACTAACCGATTCTATATCGTTTTGACAAATAGGACATATAACCGATCCAACCTCGATACCTTTCCTATCAAGGTTTACCCTAGATGGAAGTTTGTTAAGCGCCATTTTCCATAGGAAGACATTGTTTTTGATGGGGATATATCTATTCCATCGAGTAGCAAGAAGGCCAACGTCAAGAGCATGGGCATCTACATAGTGTCGTACTGAAGCAACGAAAAATCCGGCTTTTAACGACCACTTCTAAGAGTCATGTTGATCGGAGAGAACAACATGAATGTTCAAGTTGACACAATTCAGCACCACCTCTCGGATCCCGTCTAAGAACCGAAAACCAATAAACAATAGAAATCTGATTTGCGACCATGCAATCTCTATCAATATCAAGCAAGAAAATGCGAGGGAATTGCAATTTTAACGGTTGATCCCCACACCAGGTGTCTGCACAGAACCGAGTAGAATCCCCATTCCCAATCATGTGAGAGAAAGGACAAAAGATCAATTCCATTCCTCTTAATACTATGTATCGACTTCAAAATAGAGACCCACCGGCTCGTGCTAAGATTTCGAATCTGTTCATTAAATATTCCTCCATATGCCCCGTATATGTTCGTAATGACACGAGCCCAAAGATCATATGGGTGATTCAATAATCTCCAAATCCATTTGTGTAGGAGACCCATGTTGATCCCATTAATACTACCGATCCTGAGACCTCCCGAACTTTTGCTCGCCAAACACTTTTTCCATTTCACCCACGTAATCTTTTTCTCTCCTGGATCATCACTAATAAAAAAATTGTTGCGAATTGATTCAAGTTTATGTTGAACATGAACATGCATTTTGTATAGCGACATATAATATGTAGGAAGATTTCCAA
Source organism: Glebionis coronaria (assembly GCA_025667525.1). Lineage (NCBI taxonomy): Eukaryota > Viridiplantae > Streptophyta > Magnoliopsida > Asterales > Asteraceae > Glebionis > Glebionis coronaria. The sequence continues at coordinate 629,154,966 of CM046875.1, read as the reverse complement.
GAACTGGCCTCAACAAAGTGAGACGGCCACCGATCGAGAGTAAACGAGCTTTCCATAACGAGAGCTTAGATGTGAATTTCTGAATTATGGCATTCCAATTAGAGCTCCTAGCCATGCTACACCCGACTGGAACACCAAGATATTTCAAAGGAAATTTAGCTGCCCACAACTAAGGGAGATTATTTATGTTATATGTACATGATATTATGATAATGTGACGCTCATATAACTTGTATCATGCAATTGCACCTAACACTCTAGGGTGTAAAACATAATAGTGTTGTTCTAATAAAGTGATCATCAAAGTTGTTAATAATATATATTCAACTCTTGGGTTTGTCTAACTGATGATTATGAGGTGAATTATTTTGGAAAGATACTTTTTTTTGGATATTATGAGACTCGTTTCTATCATTCATCTCCATCTTCATTTAACTGATAAAATAAAAAGCATTTTATTATTCAACATATTTTTTATAATTTAAATATCACTTAAACCGGTAATCGTTAAGCGCAGAAAAATATAGTATCGCAATGAGCATTTAATTATCTTTTCACATATATGCACTATGATATACTTTGAAATCAATTTGTTTTGTTTTTCCGTCTTTTTTCTCGTTTTGAAACTTGCATGTTAAATCATATATGATATTAGTTTTAAATCACATATGATATTAGTTTTCATTCTTTATAACATTAGTTTTAAATCACATATTAGTGTTAAATCACATATGATATTGGTGTTATATCATATGAATTTATACAAATTAGTGTTATATCACATACTCCCTCCGTCCCCAATAAAGTGTCCATCTTACTATTTATGTTTATCTAAGAAAATATCCAATTTTTATTTTTGATGGTAATTATGACTGGTTTTTCTACTGATGTGGATACACTATCCGGATAAGAAGTGGTCCAGGAGTTTTACAACCCCTTGGACAGTGTAGCCGATCATGTAAGTATATTATAGGAAAGGACTCAGGTTGTTATTGTTCTCATGGGGAATAATGTGTGAGGTTAGTGTCGTACGTACAAAATATTTAAAGGTAGAAAGGAGATTATTTTTCTATTCTTGTAGTATAAAATAGTAAATTTATCTGGGTATAAGAGGAGGTTTGACTAACAAACTAATCCTAATATAATGTTGTATAATTTCACTAGTTAAAGAAACGTGTTAACCTAATCATGCACTACTTACTACGGTGTTCTTCCTATGTGTTCATTGTCCGTCACTATTGTTGATTAAATATGCAAGTGTTTTCATTGGTATTAACTACAAGTCATGCGCGAACAAATAAAACCTAGCATAGTGGTATGTCGACATTTACTAGATCCTACACACCTATTTGACGCATGCACCTATAATTATCCATGTGAAAAACTCATTAATCTAGAATCACAGACAAATCCTAGATATACTCAGTGACACACGCATTAATAAACACCTAAATGTATCTGCCTAATTGGCACATAAATTTTGAAAACTATAACGGCCAGATAGCATGCCTCCATGGTCGCGACATCATCTATTCACCCACTGATAACATCAAATAGTTAAAAAAATTGGCCGCAATATTCCTTTGACTCTGCTCAATTTATATTTATTAACACCCAATATTGCATAGGTTAGTACATTTTGTGTTTTGCAGGTTAAATTGAGTAAGTGACGGAAAATGTGGGCAAACTGGTGGAAATAGGCAAGAAAGGCGCCAAGCACATATTTCGACACCTACGGCATAAATGATTTCTACCCTACATTTTAGGTAACACATTGGATACTTTCCATATTTGAAGGCCTACGACATAGACAGATTTATGTTTATGATATAGGATTTATTGTATCAACAATATTTGCTAGGCGACAAGATCAAGTTATTTGAAGAAAGAAGACCTATGACGCATGCTCATGTTCCCTCTAAGCCGTAGGAATCGACACGATCCCAAATACTTTTTAGTTTGAAGACCTACGGGGTAGGTGTTTGTCCCCTCTACGGTGTAGGAAATGACTGTTCAAAGGAAATAATATATCATGTTCCCTACGACGTAGGACCATATCTACCTACAACGTAGGGACTTCGACTAGTATAAATAGAGGCTTCATTATTTGTATTCGACACACAATTACAAAACCCACAACACAACAGGTTTAGGTTCGATTTTAGATGCTTGTAAGGGGCTGGTTTCGACCAGGTTCTAGAAGTATAGGGAAGATTTTTGTATTAAAGCACCAAGAGAGTGAAAAACATTCATCGTTCAACTCTTTGTAAGGTTTTCATAATTTAGAATTCAATTATGATTATGTCTATCTTTTGTGTTTGTGTTATGAGAGGCTAAGCACCTTGGTGTTGGCCTAGTTATGATGTTACTATCGTAGTTGTGATGCTTGTTTAGTTTATATTTACTTTTTTAGGATATCCTTATGCTTGTTATGCAACCCTTGTTTATCGGTAGTATTGGTTTTTTGCAAGATTCCGTTGGCATATACTATATGTATAGGAACTGACCGTTGGCAACTTAGGGAAAGGATTTACAAAGGATAGGTTAGCATCTATCTAGAGTGTCTTGAGGCTTAAAGGTCACCGCCTTCTCTAAGCTTCACTACTTAAGATATGCAAGTAGCTCATGTGGCAGAGTTAGAATAGCATGGTCATATGGATAGTCGTGGTTCTATCACTGTCAACGTTACATACGCTGTTAGTCGCGAAAGCGGTAGTATGGGTTTATAGACATAGGGTAAGGGCAATTGAACAAATGGGCTTACCGACTTAATGACCACTAAATAGTTAATATAAACACTAGGTTATCGATAATTTATGTAGTATGCTCATACGTTGAGTTCTCACATGTAGTGTGTGGGAGTTTGACTCAGATGTGTCTACGCATAGCATATCTCTTAGATCACTGATACGTAGGTTACTATCACAACTCAATAATAATAAAGTAGTTATGCAAGTACATTTTGTCTCTACTGATCTTATCTGTTGTTTTCTTTTTCATTATTTATTTTTTTGTGATCATTTCTTTAGTTTCTACTATATTTATTATTTATTTATTTTTCGTGAAATCTACAACTAAAACCAATTTTACACTTAGCTCCTTGGACGACCTCGGATTTATCAGTTAAAATACTTCACACGACCGAGTTCTCTGTGCATTAGTGCGCTGTAGGTGAAATAGAGTTTTTATAAAATTAAAACTTGATAAAAATATATTTTAAATAAAATACGCATCACCCACGTTTACCTAGACATATTAGCAATTGAGATATGAAGATATAGTCTGGTTTTCTAGAGCCTAACGTGCACACAATCAATAAAGAAGCAACAAACACACAAGAATCATATAATAGCTTTCATGCAATCATAGATAAACACTATTTACTTTAGCCTAGCATAGCAAAGGAAGAAAAGATAGAAGACACAATCATCAAACACAAAAACATGATTAATGAAATTGAATAAAATCTTGATCTTCAATTGATATGGGTGATATAATAGAGTTCCCAAGGGTTTTAAAATCCTAAAAACGACCTACAAGTGATGCCCCAAGTTAACGCTAAAATTCTACACGGATTGTATGTCTACTAAGGGTTGATATGAGGAGAATGGGTCATGACGACTTCAAGTTTTACATGCGACGTCGTCAAGTCGTCAAATCTTCTTAGAGTTTCTATTATCGATAAGCCGTAATGCCGTCAGGTACAAACTGTGATGTCGCTTGAAGGGTCTTCGCGATGGCGTCGTGTATAATTCACGGCGCCGTCTATTGCTCTTGTCTTCAGCTTTCTTTGTGACTAGAGAAATTCGTGCAATCTTGACCCGACTTCTTCCATACTTCATATATGACCTTGAAATGCTTGAAAAAACACCTTCAAATCGTCTAAATTGCTCCAAGTGCTTCCAATGCTAAAATGCCAAAAAATAATAATGAATTAAGACGTTTTTAAAGTATTTTATGACAAATATGAGGTGATATGATCTTGAAAAAATGTATAAAATGACACTGCATCACCTACTTTACCCTTATGATCAAAGCATGAATTAATTACCCATTTCAAATTTTTATATTAATTATGAAGGTAAAAATGTCTTTTTATTAATCAAAGCTAGTATTAAATACACATATTATAAATTGTCTAATTTTCGTTTATGGTTGCTCTTTTTGGGGCGGAGGGAGTAATGTGCAAGTTTAAAAAAAACGTGAAAAAAGAAGAAAATAAAATTTTCGAAAATCTATTATAATGCATATCTACAAAAAGATAAGTAAATGTTCGTCGTGATAGTATATTTTTTCGTTAATCGGTTTTCGATTTAAGATATTTTTTATTTGAAAAACAAAGTGAAAATGAGTTTGTGTTTAATTTTAGCAATTAGATCAAGATAGAGTGAAAAGTGAAGATTAATGGTTTAATATATAAATAAAATTTAAATAAACTTAAATAGATTATTATAAGGCATTAAATTAAGACTTACATGTAATCATGATACGTTATATTTTCGTTTGTTTCAAAATTATTGTTTTTCGATAAAAAAGAAACACATATAGTTTAAAAATAATGTATTTATTATTATTTTTTCTTTCGTACTTTTGATAGAATAATAGTTTTATGTTTAATTAATTAATTAAAGTTTTTTTAATTTCGTAATAATCCTTTCAAAATGATACTCCCTCCGTCCCTAATTAAATGTCCACGTTCGACTTTCGGAGTTATTTTTTGTAAACTTTGACCGTAAATTATTTTGTTTGTGTTATATAATACTTGGTGAAAGTTATACGAATAAAAATATATTTTAAAACTCAATCCATTTGTATGATTTGTATCAAGTATTATATAACACATACACGAAAATTTAAGGTTAAAATGAAAACTGTTGACTTCAAAAGTTAACAGTGGACATTTATTTAGAGACGGGGGAATATTAAATTTATCAAAAAGAATTTATCCATTTTTAATAGTTGATAATTAAGTTAGAATATACTAAAAAGAAAATGTAAATAATAAAAATGAGACGAAAAAATATGTTTAATTTTGGGGTATATTTGCGGTTTACCAGGAAAAATAACTGGCAACATAACTGGCCCTCCTTCACACATTACTAAACCTTTTCTCCCTCTTATAAAACCAAAACAAAAACACAAACTCTTATAAGATAAACCACAACCGCTACACCGTCACTAATGCCCCCATTTAACCTTTACAAACCGCCACAAAAAACACCATAACAAAAACACACACACAAAACACAACTTACACAATGTCCTCTACACGTGACTTCAAACAAAAACTCCTAACATGCCTCACCAAACTATCCGACCGAGATACACACACATCAGCCGCAACAGAACTCCAAAACATCGCTCAAACCTTAACAACCGAGAATATTTCGTCTTTTGTTTCATCAATAACTGTCACTAACTCTTCAGACAGATCACCTGTACGTAAACAATGCATGAAGCTCATATCTACTGTTGCATCTACGCATGGCGATATTTTAACCATTTCCCTTGAAGGGAAACTCGTTAACGCGGTTATACGTAGGTTGAGAGACAATGACACGTCTGTTCGGTCCGCATGCGTTGCGGCCGTGTTCTCGATCGCAACGCATGCGAAAAAGCCGTCTCAGACGGTTTTGAAGGTGCTTGTTGAGGCTTTGGTTACTGAGCAGGAGGCTCATGCGCAAGGTGGTGCGGCTTTGTGTTTAGCTGCTGCTGTGGATGGTTGGAGTGGTTCGAGAGGTTCGAACGAGGTGGATGTGGGTTATTTGAGACGGGTATTGGTTCGGGTTGAGAAGCTTTTGAAGGGGGATGGTTTTAAGGCGAAAGCGGCTTTGTTGACGGTTTTGGGGAGCTTGGTTGGTGTGAAAGGTGTGGTGTGTGATCAAGGTGTGAATGTGAAGGATTTGGTGTTTCTTTTGGTGGAGTATGTGAAGAGTAGTGAGGAGTGGAGTGTCAGGAAAAGTGCGGCTGAGTGTTTGGAGAAGCTCGCGGTTGTCGAAGGGGAAATGTTGACGGAATATAAGGCGTCGTGTTTGAAGACTTTCGAGGCGAAAAAGTTTGATAAGGTATGGTTGGATTTAGTTAAATTGTGATGATCTAACTAGATTAGGATTAACCGATGAGAGTGCTTTACATCTAAGTAAAAAAAAGGCTAGCACTCAGTATGGGAAGCCTCATCCGTTTTTAATTTGCTTGATGTAAATATGTAATGCAGGTGAAAAGTGTTAGGGAGACTATGATTCAGATGATTGAAGCGTGGAAGGCGATTCCTGATGTGGCCGAGGAGGAGGCATTGAGTCCACCGGAATCGCAGTCATCTTCTAAAGGTAGTAACATTATTACTTTTATTCTGTTTTAGGTAGTGTTATTTGTTTAATTGTTAGTGTTGAATGATAATTGATATAAAGGTGCATGCTCGCTAGCTCACATGATATATTTTTTAAATATGGTCTGATCTAATGTTGGCTTTTTGGGATTAAAGGAGTATACACATGCTTTTGTTCAGACTTTAGTTATTTTGATGTTGGATTGGAGATCTTCTTTAGGAATCCTTGTTTTGCTTTAATATCTTTATGTTCATGTGGAACAGAACAGATCAGAAGAATGTGATCCAATCGCTAGAAACTTTATTAGTTACTCTGTATTTACTGTTTTACGACAATACTTTGAGGTCTTAAGTGCTTAGAACGTTACTTTTGATTCTTAACTTCTCAATAGATTAGTTAGTTTTCTTGTTTACCCACATCTGGTTCTAAAGTTTTTGTTTGCCATGTGTGATTCAGCAGCTGAAGTTGCTAGTGATGGGAGATATCCACCAAGAACTCAGATACCTAGTAGAAAAACTGCGCCCAATCGTTCACCCACTACCAATGCAACGAGAAGAACTTCGATGGAAAATAGGACCACAAAAACTGGTCCAGCAATGTTTAGGAAGCTGGACCGCAAGAAACCTAGTAATCAGAAACGTGGCACAGCTGCACCTCCTCATGAAAGTCCATTGTCTGTGGATAATGACGATCATGCTAAGAATAGATTTGCAAGACCAGAAACAAAACGAGCCCTTTTCAAGGAGATTGTCGATGAAGAAGAGGTCGATGAATCTGAATATCAGAATGCAAGGTTAAGTTCCACTGTTGTAGGGAGTAACATTACTGAGGATATCCATAAGAGCAACAGAGACACCGAGGAATTATCTTTGATTCGCAATCAGCTCATTCAAATTGAAACGCAACAGTCCAATCTAGTTGATCTCCTTCAGGTACTTTTGTACTTTTGTCATTAATCAGACATAACTGTTAACACTCTACTAGTTTTCTTTGTTGTGGTGGCCAAGTACTTTGTATTTGATGATATAGTTAAAAAATGTTTAATTTGTCTCTCGACAACATGGGCCACTTCCTAACGCTAAACTATAGAACAATTACAGATCTATGTTGTGGGGCTTGATAGATAAGTGCTACCTTCTCACCAAACGCTTGAATAAATACAGATCTCGCCGACATATAATAAACCAAAAATAGAATAAATCTTCGCAATAAATTGCCCTTTCCTTTCGCGGGTCAATTGTTGACTTGTTGCTTATGACCAACTAAACTGTATATTTCATTTACTTTGCTCTCATATACTCCACTTTTTAAAGTCTATATATTACGTTAAACAGTAATCATAATAATACTAATGCAAAAATATGACATGTTACCTACTATGACTTTCTTCTCACACGTTTGCGAATCTGACTCTTGAATATAGAAATTTATTGGGAGCTCACAGACTGGGATGCAGTCGCTGGAGACTCGAGTGCACGGTCTCGAGTTGACACTGGATGAAATCTCATTGGACTTAGCCAGGTCATCCGGAAGGTTGTCACATCCAGGACATACAGAAACTTTGTGTTGCAAGTTACCTGGTGCAGACTTTTTGACCTCTAAACTTTGGAAGAAAACGGAACTTCGCCATTCAAACATTAAATTTTCTTCAGCGCCATTTGCAGCCACAAGCCATATGACTGGCAAGAATATGAGTCTTGAGTCATGTAATCCAGATAACAGGGGATTTCGGCGTCAGGGAGTTGGTAGCGGGTTAATAAAAAATCCATTGGCTGAGGTCCACAGAAATGCCCACGGGATTTCTGGGATTTAAGTCGCAGTTAATCCCTTGATGCCTTGATATGCTATGTTAAGTATGATATATCCTGTGAAAGCTGTGCGCCACAGGTATTTTGAAGTAATATCTGTCCACATATTAGTGGTACAACTAGTACTTAGTACGCTCATGAACTCTTTTTAGAAAGAAATATGTCTTCTGAGCATAAATGAGTGAATTTGGGGAAGCTTTCTTTGTGAATATATGTTTATATTACTGACATCACGAGTTTTATCGTGGTCTGGTCAGAAATTTATAGATTAAATCGATTCAATGAGATTGTTATTCTCATCTTCAATGAATTGAAGCAACTTTTGCATGTTTTGGCTATTGGACTTCTGCTCTTATTTTGGTATTGCCGAAACACAAAGCAGTACGAATGTTGTAGATACAAAGCCACTATGATTTTCATTTTTCCAGACAACCCATGATTTATAACTTCATTACTTCACAAGCCAAAAAGCCTGTTGAAAGATTTGCAGGTCTGTTTACTGCTCCCAGAGACAAAACTTATTTTTTTTTTAACGGAAAATGGGAATCCCAGAGATAAAATTATTATATCCAAATAATCAGAACCTGAAGAGCTGAGCTTATCAGAAGGAAAAGAGTGAATCAAAAACTTTAAGTATCATACACTTAGCTTTGAGAAATATCATCTTTTGTCATCGTGAAAGGTTAGATATCCAGTAAATTACTTTCGATCTTAAGATGCATAAGTTGAATTAATGCAACTCACTTTTGAGTTTTTCATACAAGCTTTTTAAACATTACTGAAAATTCAACACTTTCGAGAAGTTCATTTCTGACAAGTAGAGCAATCTGCTCATCATAAATTCAAAAAAAAAAAAAAAAGTTTGAACAGATAAAAAGCCAATTGATAGCCAGGAACACAGAAGCCAAGAATTACAATCTCAACGTGAAACGAACAAGAAATGAAGTACTTTAACTCTGTGCATCACCAATGTAAAAATCACTTGGCTACAAATTGAAAAGAGGATCCGTGGCATGAAACTGTAATGATTTATTATTTATACATCCCCTCATCTGCACACATTAGTCCTATGATGAGATCACCTGATTGTACTACAAAGGGACCAAGGGATTTAATACTTTCAACGCAACACAATAGACAATAAAGAGGAAAAATATATGATTTTTTTTATTATCAAAGGTGAGAGCGGTCAACCAAACAATCTAATACCTCAGCATTAGCATTACAGCTTCATCTATTTAGTGTATTTCTCATGTTCAAAACAAACCAATACTTGCCATACAGCACAAGAACTATTTGATCGCTGATATCCAAATCAAGTCTGATAAACATAAAAGTGACATATTGGTATAAATGTTGAGCATTTGACATGACTCTCACATGACATGTACCAGATTCTCTCCATCAAAACTAAGACGAATGCTTCAAGTTAGGGAAGCTGAATGTCTTGGTCTTAAATTATGACTTCTGATCAGGGAGCTCGCCATTCTCAGCTTTCTGCAGCAGAAAGATGGGTGAAAGTTGTAAATTAGAAACATTTTCAAGTACTCACATACAAGAAAATAAAGAACAACTAGCATAAAATTTGATTGCAAAGGATCCCACTTCTTTACGTTGTGTTCCTGTCAGAGAAATAGTTAAACCCGGGGTAATCAAGCAAAGCAAGTAGTCAGTCATGAGCCACTCCCTACTCCAGTGTGTTTAACCTCAAAACCATGTGTGTGAGTTGGGGGCACCAAGAGAAAATCTTGTACCACATATTTCATTTTTAAGATAAAGAAACTATGAGTCAATGAGAAGAATTGTTCAACGCAAAATTACTTATATTGGGGTAGGGATATTCTAAAGTTGCAGCACATGATATATTTAAGGAACAGAAGTTAAAGGCGGATGGCATACAGATAACTGTATTTCAATGGGAAGGCATACTGTTATACATTGCTGCAGTACTTAATCATTGGGTTATAAATACCATAAGAGCCCAAAGTTCAGGTCACTAACAAGTAACTGATAGAGAAGAACTTTACAACGCACAAATTAAACGAAAGGGTCCCTATGTGCATAAACTCTGGACGTACAACTCAAATATACAGGGCGAATATTTTTTGCATTTTAACGTTAATACTCAGATGTATGCTCAAAATACAATGGTAAATTGCCTGTGCTTAATTAACATGCATGTATTTCAAAAAGTTACTGGGATTTCTTAGAAACTGTTACAACGCCTAAGCTTGGAATTTAGACAGATGTCATCTGAATATTAGAATATAAGTGAGCCTAGTCTATACATCCAAAAATTAAAATGAGCTACATACACGTATTCATTCATCAATTTTAGGGTACGGCTGAATCCTTTGTTCTAGTTATGTCTTATGTTAGGAATAGACGCAATAGTCAATAAGGTATTAAATTATCACACAGAGTAGAGGAAGTTTTAGCTCAAGAGAATATCACTGGTTCATCTGACGTAGTAACTACAACCGCAAAGAACCCAAATTAAGTGTTGACAAGGAATTCGGATTAGAGAGTTACTTACCCAACGGTAGCAGAAGAAAATTTCATTATAATCAGGGCGATTGTCAGATATATGTAGCTTTTACTTCGAGTACAGATTCTTAAGTCTCTAAGCTTTATATTATTGATGTTTATGGACGTAAGTATATTTTGAATTGGCATCAAAGCATAACGTTAAAGAGAGACTAGTTGATTCTTACCCTAAACTTAGCCGACTCTTTAGATGTTTAATTTCAATATTGCTTTATCTATCATTCAAGAAATACGTTATATGATAAGGAAAATGACCATGTACAACTTTTGGACATACCCGCTGGACAAGGGAGTTGGAAAGTCTATAAACGGAAGAAATTTAAGAAAGGCCAAATGAAGAGTTAGAAAGGCAAAGGGTTGGAAACTGTTGAAAAGAGAGAGGAGGGATAGTATAAATACACACAGGTTCTTGTGTGAGAGGCGTGTCTTTTAGTAATTGTTCTTATTCGGCTTAATAGCTTGGGCAGTGAGAATTCCATCCTGTTGGGTTCTCAACTGAGTTTGTGTTTCATATTTCCAGTTAAATAAAGCATCCACTTATCGAGTTGCAATTACCTTTTTGTGTTCTGTGTATTTATCTTAACAATTTGGTTCCGATGCCGGGAAACGAATCATGGTGCAACCTGAGGCTCAAGCGGGAACTCGCTTGCAGACAAGAATCGATGCGCAAGATGAGAAGATAGAGCTTCTCTCTACCCAGATGACAGAATTATCAGAAACGGTTGTATCGATGAAGGAAGTTCTCAACGAACTGCCTAAATCGTTGGAGAAAATTATGTCTGGGTATCAAAAGCAACAAGAAAAACGCTCTTTTTCAAGGTTTGATGATGATGCCTCGCCTTTCACAGGGACCGTTGATGACGCGTCTGGATCAGGGGTCAAATTCACTCAAGATTTTGATGGCTTGTTTCGTAACAATCATTTCAGTGAATCTCGTGAATCCCTTTTTTCCTTGCCGAAAGTCAAACTACCCATATTTGAAGGCATCGCTCCTAGAGGGTGGATCACCAAGGCTGAGTTGTATTATCAGGTACACAAAACCCCTTTGGATCAAAAATTAAATCTTGTTCAGATGTGTATGGATGGGCCGGCTCTTAACTGGTATACCAATTTGATGATTAAACACCCGAATACCACTTGGGATTTATTCAAAAACAAGTTAATGGTTCGATTTAGTGGTACCAAATTTCGAAATGCCCACGAAGCTTTGGGGTCCCTTTACCAGGATGAGGGTGTCGATGAGTATATTGAAGAGTTTGAAGCTCTATCAGCTCTAATTCCGAACCAATCTGAAGAACAGTCAATTGGAATGTTTCTAAGGGGCTTGAAAAGTGACATACGCAGTTGGGTGAGAACACTAAATCCACTTACATGTGATCAAGCCATGGATTTTGCCCGCAATGTGGAAATCGCTACTACCACCAGCGATAGTAAGTTAGGCACACGTGCCAAATCAGGTTCGTCATCGGGCACAAAGGGGTATTACCAGCCCCAACCTTGGAAAAGCAGCTCACGCGAAATAGGCTCACGGCCTGCCAATACAACACAATCTTATTCGTCTTTTGGAGCATCATCTAAGGCTGCTCAACCTAATCAAGCTGTTGGACATTCCAATGATAAACCTAACTCCATTTTTCGTAGTACTGGAACTCGTCACCTTACAAAGCAAGAGTGGGAAGACAGGAGACGTAAGGGTCTTTGTTTTAGCTGTGGTCAAAAGTACTCCCCTCAACACAAATGCTCAGAGGGAACACTCCGTATATTGTTGCTCGCTGAGGGAGAGGAGGTGGATGATAATGGTGAGATTCGGTTAGCAGAAGCAATTTTGGATGAGGATGCTGATGGTGAATGTTTGGCTCTAGAACTCAATGGTTACTCTACAGTTTCTTCTCCTAGCTTGAAGACTATTAAATTAGCAGGGGAACTAAATGGTATTCCGATTCTAATTTTAATACAGTGGGGCCACACACAATTTTATCTCAAAAAAGTTAGCAATTGCTCTTGGTTTAACCATCAAGCCGGTTAAAAGGTTGCGGATTAGTTTGGGAGACGGTTCGCGGGTGTGGATTGGTGAGCAATGCGATAATGTTTCTATTCAATTTGGATCATATACCTGCATTGTTAATGCTCTTGTTTACAATTTGGGGTCATTGGATATGATATTGGGCATTGCTTGGCTCGGAACTTTGGGTGATGTTCTTTTCAATTGGCAAACTCGACATGTTCGCTTTTGGAGCGAAGGTAACTATATTCAACTTCAAGGGGTCTCTTCTAAACTCGATGGCCATTCATCCTTGCAGACTTGCTTAAACGGTCAAATAGATCAGGTGTCAATCGAGCTTGACCAACCTTCCACCCTAAATGATAAACAACTTGGTAATTTAGTGCCCTTTTATCACAATTCTCCACGTTGTTCCAAGCACCACAAGGTCTCCCACCACCACGCTCTATTGAACATGCTATTAATCTCGTGGCAGGACAAGGACCAATTTGTGTTAGGCCTTTCGTTATCCTCATTTACATAAGGATGAAATTCAACGACAAGTAGAAGAAATGCTTGGTACTGGAATTATTCGTGTGAGCCAGAGTGCATATTCTAGTCCTGTAATCTTGGTTAAGAAAGATTCATCGTGGCGATTGTGTATTGATTATCGAGCCCTTAATTGAGCCACTATCCCAGACAAGTATCCCATACCAGTGGTTGAAGAACTACTTGATGAACTTCACGGATCCCGATTCTTTTCGAAAATCGACTTAAAATCGGAATTTTATCAAGTTCGGGTTCGAGAATCCGACATCGAGAAAACCGCATTTCGAACACATAATGGGCATTATGAGTTTTTGGTCATGCCATTTGGCTTGACCAATCCAGCTACCTTTCAAGCATTGATGAACGATATTTTCCGACCCTTATTACGAGCAGGTGTGTTAGTATTTTTCGATGACATTCTTGTGTATAGTCGTACATGGGATGAGCATATTAAGCTAATGACGGAAGTACTCCACTTACTTCAAAAACATCAGTTGGTGGTAAATAAGAAAAAGAGTAGCTTTGGCATACAATCAGTTGAATATCTTGGGCATATAATTGATGGCAGGGGAGTATCTATGGATCCTGCCTAAATCGAGTCAATTATGAACTGGCCAACCCCAAAAAATGTTAAGGCTGTTAGAGGGTTTTTGGGACTAACCGGTTACTATCGTAAATTTATTGAAGGGTACGGAAAAATTGCTAAACCCTTGACTGAGCTCACCCAAAAAGACGGTTTCTTGTGGTGTTCGGAAGCCCAGACAGCCTTTGAACATTTGAAGAAAATCATGGCTTCAGCTCCTGTTCTTGCACTTCCTAATTTCTCACAATCATTTGAGATTGAGTGTGATGCATCGGGGCGTGCCATTGGAGCTGTGTTGATGCAATCACAACGGCCTATCGCGTACTTTAGTAAGGCCTTATCAGACCAGAACTTAAGCAAATCAACATATGAAAAGGAGATAATGGCCCTCGTTCTAGCAATCCAACACTGGAGACCTTACCTACTCGGTCGATCGTTCACTGTTTTTACCGACCAAAAAAGCCTCAAATTTCTTCTTGAGCAGCGTATACTACTATTGACCAGCAGAATTGGGTTGCAAAGCTATTGGGTTATCAGTTCACGATATGTTATAAGCCGGGCAAAGAGAACAGAGTTGCTGATGCTTTGTCTCGCATACCAGAAGTGGGAGTACTAAATTCCATCATTGCTTATCCACAGTGGTTGGATGGAACTCAGTTGCTGGACGGTCTCAAGGGTGACCCTCAACTCCAGAAAATTGTTCAAGAAGTAACGAACGATCCACAATCTCGCCCGGGCTTTTCCCTTGTTAACGGGAAATTGTATCACAAGGAACGATTGGTGATTCCAGCCACCTCTCCTTGGATTCCACAATTGCTAGAAGAATTCCACTCAAGTCCTAACGGTGGTCACTCGGGGTTTTATAGGACGTATCGACGTCTAGCATCTCAGATTTATTGGTTGGGAATGACGAAGTCGGTTCGAGAATTTGTCCGTGCATGTGACACGTGTCAAAGGTATAAGTCGTCTACTTTATCCCCTGCTGGTCTCCTTCAGCCCTTACCGATTCCGGATAGAATCTGGGAGGATATTTCAATTGATTTTATTACGCGGCTGCCAAAATCAAAGGGGTATGAAGTCATATTGGTGGTAGTTGACCGTCTCTCAAAATATTGTCACTTTATTCCTTTAAAGCGCCCGTTTACTGCTCGTTCCCTAGCCGAAGTTTTCTTGAAAGAGGTTATTCGTCTACACGGAATCCCAAAGTCAGTGTTGAGTGACCGTGATCCATTGTTTCTAAGCACATTCTGGAAGGAAATATTTGCATTGCAAGGTAGTAAACTTAAGTTTAGCTCTGCGTATCATCCTGAAACTGATGGTCAGACCGAAGTAGTTAACCGGAGCCTTGAAACCTATTTACGTTGCTTTGCTGCTGAGCAACCAAAAAACTAGTATTTTTGGCTACCATGGGCGGAGTTTTGGCACAACACATCTTTTCATGTCTCCACGAACACCACCCCTTTTGAAGTTGTCTACGGAAGAGCTCCACCCACAATCTTGAAATATGTTTCAGGAGAAATTCATTGTGAGGCTGTGGCAAGTGATCTCCTAGACAGAGATGAGGCTTTAAAACAGCTTAAGTATCATCTGGCTAGAGCTCAAGAACGTATGAAAAAATCAGCTGACAAACACCGGCGAGAGGTTGAATTTGCTATCGGAGATTGGGTATTCTTGAAACTAAGGCCGCATCGCCAACAATCTGTTGTGCGACGCATCCACCAGAAGTTGGCAGCTCGTTTTTATGGGCCATTCCTCATCATCGATAAGATTGGAAATGTTGCTTATAAGCTCCAATTGCCCGAGTCAGCTAGAATTCATCCGGTTTTCCATGTTTCACTCCTCAAACACGCTGTGGGCAATCATCCAGTCGAGCCCACCCTGCCACAAGGCCTGGAAATGGACTCGTCAACCCCCTCCCTTCCAGAAAAGTGTTTGGCTGTTCGTGAGGTTACAAAGAAAGGAGAAAAAGTCCCACAATGGTTGATCCAATGGCAGCAAGGTACAATCGAAGATGCCACATGGGAAGATGCATATGCTATCCAAAATCAGTTTCCAAACTTCAGGCTTGAGGACAAGCACTCTAAGCTTTATATTATTGATGTTTATGGACGTAAGTATATTTTGAATTGGCATCAAAGCATAACGTTAAAGAGAGACTAGTTGATTCTTACCCTAAACTTAGCCGACTCTTTAGATGTTTAATTTCAATATTGCTTTATCTATCATTCAAGAAATACGTTATACATCTCAATTTGCCATTCAGGTGACATCCGTAAGTGATTATGTTAATGAACCGGATACACCATAAGATTTGATGATAGTACTGAATCTCCACCCCTACGCATTCCTCTGTTTGACACACATATGAAAGGTTTTAAATCAGCCCCGAAGACTTAAACGGGCCTCTTCTCACTGTGCATGTTGTAGAGCACTGAGCACAATGGTTTGCAGAGGAAAAATATCAGATGCACGGTGAGAAACCATCTTAAACAATGCTAAAGAGCTCGGCTTAAGTGAGACTTTGATATTGTATATAAAGGGATTTGGTCATTTGGATAATACTAAGGAATACACTAACAAGTCTCATTCAAGTCAAGTCCTTTTTTTTTATTGTTATAGATAGTACTTCCGGTGCATCCAATAATTTTCCCTACACAATTCGGTGTGCTTCAGCATGCACAGTGACAAGATGCAGCATATTTCTTCAAAGTTAACCCCAAAACCTTTCATATTACAATATTAAATCACAAGCATTACATAGGGGTGGGCATACTTAAGTCTTCAATGTTGATCCCAAAACTTTTCAAGTATGAGCTATAATCTTAGTGCGTGTCATAGTGTTGATCGTGATAATCTTTTATATATTTCAGCCTAACAGCAAGTTGGTTTCTTTTGCGGTACTTTTTCCTTAAATTGTTACAAATAATATGTTCAAAAGTTAGTATCTGTTCTAGGAACGTCATAGCCAAATACCAAGTACGTCTGTAAGATTTAGGTCAATAGTTAATCAATTTCTCCTTGGTCAGACACATCCTAATGGCTAATATCAACTTTAAACAACTTTAAATACATGAACATCAACAAAATCAAGCTTGAACAAAATACGAGTTTACAAGGGAGAATAAGCTGCAAATACTTTGCTATTAGACTACTACGTATAAAACAAAATGATTTGCCTCGAATCAAAACGAATTTGATATGAAAATATGGATTTAATTCAATTGTGATTTTTTGCCCAAACTCAAATACTAAACACTCTTATTCTTAACCTCTGACTCAATGATTAATAATCCCAGTCAACTTTATACTGTCAACTATGAACTATCTTAATAAACCACTGAACGAGATCCATTCGCTTGAAGCACATTGGCAGAAATCATATGCAGTTTACAGTGCTACTGACACGATGCATATAAGTTTCAATTAAAGAAATACATTATGTAGCCCATTAGGTCGTAAAAAACTAACTCCGAAATTTAACACCAAGACTCACTTTATAATTATTGATCTGAACCAAAATAACATTTTAAATATAGTTTTAAGTACGTATTCAAATGTAATTAACGCCAATGTTCGGCCTCAGTTGGCTTATACTAATGATTAGAAATCCTTTCTCACTGAAAATGGTTTAGTTGATTATATAGAGTGTAGTAACGCATTAAAACTCAAGAAATTTTATCAAACAACTAGATTCACTCTCCATAAATCTTATTGCAACAAAAGGATCTGCTCTCAGAGACAAGTACACTATAACAACACCACATTAGAGACAAGTTTATGCAGGGCAGTGTAACCAAAAACAAAATTCAATTTTTAAGGCAAATTTTGAGAAGTCATTAATCTTCTTGATTCACATTCAGAGGTAAAGAAGCCTCACGATACATCTAAGTGAAAGCAATGAGACTATAATCATCAAAACGACTTTATTAAACTAATTAGCAGATTAAGCAATTTACTTCACAAATAAGCATATTAAGCACGACACAACACTAGTTGTATCTCAGCAGCAGCAACAACATGTAGTAACTCAATACCTTATGGCTAATAGCAACAATAAATGAGTCTAACAACGCATCAATAAAGTTGGCAACAGACATCCAAAGTCACAACTAGTCTTATTTTTTATTTAAAAACATTTTGCGACTCGTCACTATTTCTCTAATGCATTAATGGACCATACACGCACGATAAAGTTGGCTTAGCGCTTATGAACTTATTTTGTTTAGATTAGTTTATTTCTCAGGCTAAGGGCTTACTGAGAGGGTGTCTGTTTCGGCTTATATGTGGTCTATGGCTTATTTGGTTTTGAGCTTTCATAAGCTCACTTTTTGTGGCTTATTTGGAAACTTTCCGGCTCATAATAGTTTAGGAAAGTTTCGAAATAAGTCATAGAAAGTGAGCTAAAGTTTAGGAAAGTTCCGGCTTAAACAAACACCCCCTGAATATTTGAAAAGCCAAAAAAGCTCATTTTAATGGCTTATGAGCTTATCAACTTCTGGGGTGTCTGTTTCGGCGTATACAGCATGCTTACGGCTTATTTGGTTTTTGCCTTATGTTTCACAATCTCACTTTTTGTGGCTTACTTTGACAATTTCCAGCTTATACAAGCTTATCATGTCATAACAAGCTTAGCCACAAAAAGTGAACTTATGAAAACATAAGCTGAAAACCACATAAACCATAAGCCAGTTATATAAGGCGAAACAAATGCAAGTCATAAGCTTAGGGGGTGTTTGATTAGGCTTATGAAACATAAGCCAATTTCGGCTTATATATCATAAGCCTCAAATTTGTAGCTTATTTGGAGACTTATGGGCTTATGTAACTTTATTATGATAGTGATAAATTTATATAAGACTATAACTCTCAAAATAAGCCATACATTTAGGGTTATGTAATATAAGCCGGAATTTGGCTTATTTTCGGCTTATATTTTATAAGCTCCAATTTTAAGACTTATGAGCTTAAATAAGTTTGTTATATCATAATACACTTATATTAGTCCATAAGTCTCCAAATAAGCCACAGAATTGGGGTTTATTTGGAAACTTTCCCACTTATAAAAGTTTCGATAAGTCATAAAAAGTTGGTTTAAAACTTTTTAGCTGGCTTATGGCTTATGTTTCGTAAGCTCACGGTTTGTGGTTTTTGCCTTATGTTTCACAAGCTAACATTTTGTGACTTACTTTGATATTTTCCGGCTTATACAAGCTTATCATGTCATAACAAGCTTATATAAGCCGAAAAAACTCAAAATAAGCCACAAAAAGTAAACTTATGAAACATAAGCCGTAAACATAAACCATAAGCCAGTTATATAAAACAAAACACAAACAATCATAATTTTAGTTGATAATCCATTAGAAATGAGGTTGTTTGCTTTTCAAATAGTACTAAATACGCACTTAAGCCTAACAAATAAACTAATCCAAACACCCCAAAGCCAAAAAAGAGCATAAACCCAACAAGAGAAGGCTTGTAAGGGCGAAAGAAAGGTAAAACAAACAGCTCCAAAAATTGACTATTTAACTAACTAAATTAGATTAATAATCAACGGCAAATAAAATTAAGGGGTTATACATACATACAATATAAATAAAAAAAAGAAAATAAAAAATTAGGGTTTGGTGTAAATAAATAAAATATACCGATTGGGCGTTATGCCAAGCGAGACCACGGTAAACGTTGACGGAAAAAGTACCGGCGAGATAAATGGTGGCGACCCCTAAACCTAATGTGAAGGCCTTAAATGTTAAATCTCCAGCTTTCCTTATCATTCCTGTCATCTCGTTATCTGTGAAATGAAATGAAAACTGCCTGCCGACTAGTATTTGATTGTTTCTACCAAATCAAGTCACACAAAGAGGTGTTTTATCTATTCGGGGGTTTGGGTTATGAAAACCAATTTTACCCTTCTATATATGGGAGTGATTCGCACACACTAAAAAATAAGTGTGTCATATGTATCCTTAAATTATGTTTAAGGGTTAAGTCCATATATTAGTAATTTACTTTTAATATTTTACACATCTAGGTAATCAACGTATTATATTACCAATTTAATATATTAACTTTCAAAATTGTTTTATTATCAACAATATGGTGACCTACTACCGACCGGTTCAGGTAAAAAGTGATTGATTGTCATTTTTATTTATTTTTATGCTTATATCTTTGCTTACATGGCATATCTTATTTATTAATTTGTCTTATCATCACTATATCATCTTCAGCAATATCCAATTGTGTCAAATTTTCAAAGATTATCCAGTTTATTCAAAAATCATATTCGCATCACCATGTTAAATCCATATCCAAAGTTATAAATACACCTACATTAAACACATCTATAGTAAAGCATATTTGAGTATATAATTGTTTCTTTAGCTACTTCAATTAGATCGCGTCAAGAAATAAAAACAATCTGGTTTCAACAACAACCAACCATTCTCGTGAACCACAACAAGATCTACCGTCTTATCAACGAGTGGAACAAATCTAAAAAGTATTCACACATCATAACCCATCATAGATTTTGAAATAGGAAATGAACTGTTATGATGTATTGTTAAATTTTGTTCGTGTATGTCGACGGATCTAGAATATACAGCGAGAGTAAGGGCGATTAAGCAACAATGGCTGAGCAACGAGTCTGAGCAATGGTGGCTGAGCAACAGTGCCAACTTGTGGCCAAATTAAGCAAATGAGCTGTTATGATGTATTGTTAAATTTTCATCTTGAAATTATTGAATAGCTTTTTTTTGTTGAGATTTGAGATAGAAAGGAAGGCTGTGTGATTTATAATGTACACAGGGGAGAGAAGTTGTGTTGGTAAATGATGATAAGGTGAAATTAAAAAAAGTGCAAGTTAAAAAATTGTATATGGAAAATAAAATTAATTATTTATCTAGGTGGAAAATTAGCAGGTCATAATACCTATATTTAACAAATTTAGCCGGTTTTATTGGTCATATTAGTAATATGTGTGGTTCGTTACCTAGAAGTGTAAAAGTTTAAGAGTATATTGCTAATATATGGACTTAACCCTATGTTTAATCATGTATACTTTACAAGGGTATGAATGTCAATACATAACCATTTTGAGTGTCCCAATCAATAAAGTGAGTGTGCAAATCACCTCCCTTTTCTTATTAGTTGCATATTATTGTAATGGGTAATGAAAAAAAACATTTCTAACTTTTCGAAATCTGCAAATATGCCCTTGAGTCCAAACTATAAGCATTTTTGCCTCTGAACTTTCATTTCGCTTGCATTTTTGCCCATGAGTCGACTTTTTTCTTACTTTCCTTAACATTCCGCCGTTAACTCACTCACGTGCCTGACACGTGAGGGTATATTCGTCATTTGTCGTTCCACCCCATCTCCCCACCTTTCATTATATGCAAAATATGTCCCCGAAAACATTTACTACCCGTCACGATTGATACCACCTTTGGTTTATGCATTTTTTCCTGAAACCGTTTTCCCCTGCACGACACGATTGCTTTCCCGGTTAAAAAATTCAGTTGGAGGTCTGAATTTGCAATGACAAGTATCCATCATTTATGTTATAAATACATCATATCTTTCCTTCCATTCATTATGTATCTCACCACAAAACACCAATCAATAGGGATAAATATAGGCAAAATCGCTCTCGCGGTATCACCATTCCTGATGTAGGTCTCCTTTATGGTAAGCTTCAGTCTCCTTTAGGTCTTCTATATTGTAAGCTAAGTTTGGATATGTTGCTTTTTTTTATTGCCCCTAGTTTATAATTGATCTGTGTTTTCTCTTTTCTTTCGCAGAATCGAATCAAAACTTGTTTACTGTACAATTCCATCACAATGGTGAATTTACCTCACCACCAGAAAGAATCTATCGGTTTTGTACTATAAGTTGGTTTGACTTAGTTCACCGTGACAAGTTTGGTATGTACACACTCGCAAAAATGTTTAAGGATCTAGGGTACATAGAAGGTATGGTTTTGTTCCCGCATTTTAGGATTCCTGGCCAGTCATTTGACGTTGGTTTGCTACCATTATCTTGTGAAGAAGATGTTGACAGATTTTTGAAGTATGTTCCTAGGTTTAAGGAAATGGAGGTGTATATTGAATCAGGTGTTTTGTTAGTACAACAACACCTGTTAGAACAAAAGGCAAGTAAGGGTAAGGCTGTGGTGGTAGAAGAAAATGTTTCTGATGATGTTGTGGGAGTATTGGTTCTAGAAAGTGTCAATAGTGACAACATTGTGACATTTTGTCAGACTAGCTTTGTTGGGAGGGACGGAACTGTGGTGGCTAATGATCTTCGGGTCTTTGATGATGTCATTGACTTCCCACCAACATGGTCAACAAAAACATTGTTTGAAAATAGAAGTAGAAGGGTTAGTGTTGAGTATGAGTTCAGGGTTGTATTGGAAGAGCTTGACAATGTGTTTTGGTTTCATGAATCAAGCCAGGAAGAATAACAAGTCTCAAACGATGACACTTGTGATGATGTCTCTTTTGGTGAGGTTGATTTTGATGAGGTTGATTTTGAAGCTTTTGTTGGTTATGCTGATTTTGGTGAGGATATGGAGGTTCATCAATATCAGAGTGACACTAGTGATATCATCAATGAAAAATCAAGGGAATTTCCTACATGGGATAATGATGAATATACCCTACGTGAAGGCATGAATGTTGACTGGAATGATGATCCTTACCATCTTGATGATGAGCCTGAAGAGATTATTGAAATGTTTCCTCACATTGATGAAGCACTTGATGAGCTTCAGAAAATAACTCAATGTGAAGATATGGATGACATCCATGCTTATTATCAGCAACAACTGGATGAAGAAGAGGCTGTTGAGGTAAGACAAGAGATTGTTGAGGTTCAATATGAGAATGTTGAGGTTAAATAATAGGTTATTGAGGTGAAGAAAGAGGCAAATAATGGTGATGATGCAGATGCACAAGAGCTGGTGGAAGACCACAAGAGGAAAAGAGTCATGGCATTCATGACTAACAAGCAAGATGAAAACAAACCAAATTGAATGGTTTCAAACACCCCTAATGTTTTGTCTTGGCCAAGTTATAGAATAATATGTTGTTAGGTTTTAATCTTACATTTGGTTATGTAATAGGGAATCCTAACATTGTCATTTTGAAATCGTAACATTGTCATTATGTAATAGGAAATCCTAATGTTTGTCAAGAATCAGTGACTTTTATGTTTTGACATCATACACTCAACTCAAACATCCATGTAAGCCTACTCTTGCAAATCAACATGTATTTGTTATGATGTTTATTCTAGAGTCAAACATCCATAGAAGCATACCAATTTCATGTCAAAAAACCATAAACAAAAATTATTTGTTTCCGTTAAACCTTAGAAACACAAGGTACATTCATATATCTATAAACAAGCCAGTTACAACTAAACACTATCCTATCATTCCGTTCTTCAATTTCTTCACAAGGTTGAACATCTCACGTGTACCAAGATGGGATTGGTCCTTCAGATCCACTGCCTTCCCCCTATCCCTCTTTTTAGCATGCTTCAAGACTCTTGCAGTTTGGTATGTGTCATCATTATCCTCAAACCATAGAAAACTTTCCATCTCCTCAATGAACCTTGATCTCTTTGTGACAGTCTCTCTACCTCAAAACATAGAGTTTTGAATTTCTCCTCCAGTTGCAACACCTTATCTCATTTCTTCTCCATGACCTCAATTAGGCGTACGACCAAGTCAGTGGACTTTAAATTAGATTCATATAGAATGTTTGCCATTGTATGCTAGAAGCTTTAGAGCAGTTGGCCACCAACTACTACAAAAGCATGCGGTTGACCAAGTCAAGTAAAAGGGCGATGGTTCGAATCCGGGCCCCGGCTTGGTCAACCAGTGTTGCCTAGGTAATTTACCGGGATATGCCTTCCTTATTGGGTGGAGGACTCGGTACCAAAAAAGTACACGGACTTAAGATGGTTCCGCCAAATACCATTTTTTAAGAAGGTATGTTTAGTATAATGAACTTAGGGCAGAGAGACATGGATATATATATATATATATATATATATATATATATAGACATGAAAGTTGAAACAATGTGCAATTTAGGTCTGTAAAATAAAGAGGGCACTTACAGTGCTTTCATTGATAAACAAAAGTGGGTACAAAACACACCTCGATCAAAATAGGGTAATTAAAACTAAACATCATAAACAATAAAAACATGGTCGATATCCCAATCACTATCTTACATAAGATCCACATAAGCTTGCTTATGGCTTATCGTATCCCTAGCTTTCTCAATCAATTTGGTCACATCAGCCAATTTTTGCGTGTCACTATCACGCATTTCCTTCAAACAATCGACCAACCCATCTTCATCTTCGTCAACCTTTGTATCTGTTGATCCCTTTGAATGGATCTATATTATGTTAAGAATTTGTACAATAGCTTGTAATCAAACTAGAGCACTTGAGAACTCTTACTCAACCAAATAAGTTATGCGAAATCTAACTTATAAAGCAAAGAAGAACATAATTACTTCTAACTATTCGATCTTCTATTAATCGACCTTCAATGAGGTACAATAAACTCATCATACCTATGTTCCTTTTATAGTGTAAGGAACCTTAGAATATTCTATTATGATAAATATATCACATACGATATTATCAATATTCTAAACTATTAAGTATATCACATAAGATATACTCTAACTATAACTATGACATATCTTTTCTAAAGATATATTCGTCCTAATCCATATAGCAGTACTTACATTTAACACTAACAGTACTTGCTATGTACCGCGTTAATACTAACAGTACTTGCCAACACTAACAGTACTTGTACTTACACTAACGGTACTTGGTAATTTACAAATAATTCCCAACAATCCTCTCCTAAACAAGAATGATAACTTGTTGTCTTCTTGTTTCTCTGTGTGCTGAATGTATTAAAATACATGTCTTCAGTCTTCTCTTCAAACTTGGATTAAATTTGGTAATCTTGATTTTGTGTACCAACTAAATGTAGCCAAACACTTTATGCAGATCTTCTTCTAATATGATAGTCTTCAAGTCTTCATGAATATCATCTTTGTCTTCAAAATGTGATCTTCTTGTGTCTTGTGAACATTCTTTTGTAGCAACAATATTGTCTTCATATATGATCACTTCCCCTTGAATGATAAGAACTCAATTTCTGTGTAAGTTTCTTGAGCTAAAACATATACCACATATGTCTTCTTCCCCTTTTTGAAATCTTTAAATATGAGTCTTCTTATGAATCAATATTTTTGCATGTATCTTCTCACCTGAAATAAAACAGCTAACAACAAACCAATCTGTATTGGCAGCATGATTTTTAGCAAATCATCAGCTATCAACGGACTTGATTTATTCTTTACCAGTTAGTCGTACACTTTAGAATAGGGGTGGAAAGGAGTCGAGCTGCTCGTGAAAAGCTCGGGATCGGATCGGTAAAAAGTTCGAACGAGCCGAGCCTAAACGAGCTCGAGCGCGAGATCGAGCCTAAGTTGCAGCTCGTTTATTAAACGAGCTCGAGCCCGAGCTTTACGTACAAAGCTCGTTTGGGCTCGCGAGCCTAAACGAGCCTAATGTTTTATATACGAGTTTCTTAACGAGTTTAATAACAAGCTTATTAACGAGCCTAATTTAGGTATATTACGAGGCGAGCTCGAGCCAATTTTATGTTTACATTGCAAAATCGTATAAACGATCCAAGCTCGAGCCGAGCCCGAGCTTCTCTACTATACCACGAGCCGAGCCCAAGCCTAAATAATAAGGCTCGAAACGAGCCGAGCTCGAGCTCAAGCTCGAGCTTTGTAAAACTTAAACGAGCCGAGCTCGAGCCCTGGCGAGCTCGAGCTCGGATCGGCTCGTTTCCACCCCTACTTTGGAATAGCCAATACTTTAGTCATAAAGAATAAGGTGTACTGATAACCCTACAATTTTTGGTAAACTGCCAACCATCAACGGATTTGATAATGTCTTTACCTAGTACCGTTTGCCCTAAGGCTAGCCAACTCTTTCTCTCGAAACATGGTGAGTTAGAACCTTATAGTTTTTAGCAAACTACCAGCTATGAACGGATTTTAGAAGTCTTTACACGAACCGTTTGCTTATGGACTAGCCAGTTCTTATGTTTGTTAGACATGGTGAACTAAGAACCATTTGTGAAGTGTGACCAACAGTAAAACACTTAAGGCTCTTTCTCATCTTTTTCTTCTTTCTCCAAATCCTTGATTTGTTGTTTAACCATTCTAATCAACTCAAAAGCACCATAAGACTCCTCTGAAATCTCTAGTTCTTGTTCCAACATTCTTTCTAACAACCTTCTTCCAAAAGGATATCTCTTCTCTTGAAGCATGTAATAAGTTACATCGTCTACATCCAAAGTGTGTATACCACATGATCTATAATATCTCTAGTAAGTAGGAACTTGATTCTTTAAATCCTTCAACATTTGTTGATCATAATTGTGTGGCTCATACATAAACTTCAATTCATTTCTCAATAGTGATGTTTCTTCTTGACCTTCACTTCATCCTTGAACAAATCTGTTGAGGTCTTGAATGTCTTGTCTGTCAAGGATATGAAGAATATCTTCTAGTAACCTGAACATTCTGAATGTACCATCTGTTCTTGTTATTCCATGAACTTCTAATCCTTGTTTCATTGCACATGTCCACCTTATGATCGGTGATTTCTTTCCAAATATCTATGTATCAATACATTGGTCTTTAAATTTTACTATTTTCAAGTGCTTTCTACAACTTTCATCATCATCACTATCTTGATTTGTAGATTTTTGACTTTTTCTTAGCTTCTTGCTTTTTCCTGGTTGATCTCTTCCTTTTAATACATTTGGAGGTTCCTTCAATCTCAATGGATCCTTCCTCCAAATCAGTATGTACCGTTTCTTCAAGTACTATTGAATGTGTATGTACTGCTTGTACATTTTCAGTCTCTTCAACACTTCGAGTTGCATTTCCCTCATCTATCCTTTGATCAGTCTTTGCTTCTTTTGAAACTTCCTTCACACTTTTCTTCTTTCTAGCATAGGTAGTCCTGATAGGTGGAGATGCTTCCTTTTGTTTAGCAATACTTGCATCAAGTCTCGGGGTACTTCCAAATTGTGTTTGTTGTTGCAGATGTTTCTTAACATCTTCAATGTCCTTTTTATCCTTTTCAGATCCCATCTCAATAAAGTTCAGTTTTCTCCTCTTGTGTCGCTCATACAAAGTCTTTATTTCATCAAAAGTTTTTCTGACAAATTGAGCATGGGTGAAATGCTTAACCTTTTTAAGATAAGAGATCATCTGATTCCTGATTTGCATAGTAGTTGGAGGCTTAACTCTTTCTCTTCTTCTCTTTTCTACAAAGAATCTTTTTTGCTCCCTTACCAAATCATCAATCAATCTATCTTTTTCTTCCTCATCATAAGCATCTCTTTCTTCAACTATTAAGGATTTTGCTAGAAGTTCACTTGCCTTCAGTCTGAATTCTATCATATTCTTCTATGTTCCATTCTTGTTGCACTCTTTGAGCTTCAAGCAATTGTTGCTTGGCTGCATGTTCTTCTTGTAACTCCTATTCACGCATTTGTGCTTGTAGTCTAAGAGCTACCTCTTCATCATGCTCCATTTGATGAAACTTGTTCATGATTTTGCTTATATTATCATCTGAATCACTTTCATCTTCAGACTTAAATTGCAATTTCTTTTTGCCCTTATCCTTTAGATTTATCTTAGGTAATCTCTTCAATAACCTTAAAGATCTTCTTTCTTCATCTTTATTGGATTGTTGTTGAATGATAATACCTTTTGTAGTGGGCTGTGAAGCTTGAACTTTCTTACCTTTGTCTTTATCTTTACTGGCAAGATTTTCTTGTTGTGTCTTCGTCTCTTCTTCTGCTAGCCTTGCTTTCTCAGCTGAGTTCTTCTCTTTGAGATTAAGCAACACTTGTGCTAATGTCTCATCTTCTCCAAAAGATAGAGTTTGGCTTTCTTCAGAAGATAATAGTGAAGCTTTTTCACTAGCGGTACTTGCAGTTGGATGAGCAGTACTTGGTTCTTCAGCAGTATTTACTTCACCAGTTATAGACACACTTCTTTCTTCTATCACCAAAGTATATCTAGATACTTTTTCTCCTTTTGAAGTTGTCTTCTCAATATCTAACTCCTCATTCTTGTCTGATTCAACATTAATTCTTGATCTTGACAGTACTTGGAAAGACTGTTTCTTATGAAACCAAAATTGTCTTTGTGGTGGAGTCATAGACATAGAAAACTTAATAGTTATTTTCTCTAGCTTCTCATAAAAACTACTCTAATTTTCTTGTAGTTTTGGTGATTGAGGTTGTGGCTGAGTTACCACCATGTCTTCATCAGCAGATGGTTGTGGTTCCTCATGAGCAGATGGTTGTGGTTCTTCATGTTAAAGCTCCATATTTGTATGCTCCAAGCTTGTATTATCCACACCATTCTCTATGCCATCATTAACTTCAAAATTCTCAATTCCATCACCAGCTTCAAAATTGATGTCATTGCAAGAGATCTTTGTATGAATATCTGAAGAAGGTCCTTGTTCTTCATTATTCCTCCCCTGTTTGGTTGCATTCAGTTGCTTCTTCTAAGAGTGTCTAAACTTTTTCTTTTTTAAGAGCAACCTTCTGAATTACCCTGTGGTGCCTCATCCAAAGAGTGACTTTATTCCTTAGCTTTGTCAAATTGGCTTCCAATTCAGCAATTCTTTTATCGTGAGCAAGCTTCTCTTTTTGCAAAACAAGTACATGTTTGGATAAGCTTGTGCACAAAGAAGTTAAATTTGAAACATTCACCACCTCTCTTGATGTTGCCTGTGGAGAATGACTAGCAGCAATTGAAGCAACAGGTGTGTGAATCATCTCATTAGAATTTGGGTGATTACCATCATGATGAGAAGAAGATTGTGAATCTTCAGACGGTTGGGGGCTCTGGTTAGAAGTGAAAGTTTATGGACTTATATTTAATAGTCGTGTGATAGGATCGAACTCGAGATTACGGGATTGCACACAATGCGTAAAGAGTTAGTTTATTTAATAAATATATTTATTATATTTATTAAATTAAATCGAGCTATATATAACTATATAACTTTAACGATAGTTAATTAATTAAGAGTTAAGTATTAACGAGTGTTAAATAATATATAGAAAGAGGATTACAAAGGAAGAATGACGAAAGGTTCTGGAACACCCCATGAGGGGGTGTTCGAGGGTCGGTTAGGGCACACAAAGGGGAAGGCAAAAGTTGCCTTTTATTTGTTTGGGCTACAAGTATTCTAGGCCTATAAATACATCCCCTTACCCCTCATAATTCCACACAACTTGAATCTCTCCGCTCTCTCTCCTCTTGGTCGATCGCAACACCAACACACGAAGGGTTTCGGTGTGGTTTTTCTTGGTGTTCGGTTTTAGTTTAAATCTAGTCCTAGCCCCTCTCTAGGGTTGTTGGGTAGATTTTATACTATCGATATAGCTCGGTTTACATGTGCTAGAATCACGGTTAGCTCGTTGTATTACGTGTGTACAAGATCGTAATATAGTCTTACTATAGACTATATCTTGGTGATATACGGTACAAACCCGAATTGGTGATTCGTTCTTCGTCTTGTAGATTTGCTTTAGCGTATAGTTATGTAACCCTAATTCGATTAATTATAATTCTGTTATTATTATGATCTTGTTAAATCGCTTCCGCTATGTGTGCTTTGATCTCTTTTAGGGTTTTATATAATTGTTATGATATTAATAAACCTTCAGTGGTATCAGAGACACCGACAGCCATTTTAACATGTTATAATTATCGAAAATCTAAAGATTTTAACTAATAATTTTTTTGAGTTAAAACTACATGTTTTTTAGGTTTTCTTAAAATTAGGGTTTTGTTTTTTAAAAATTAGGGTTTTGGCCGAACTTTTAATAAAAAAAGAATTGTTTTGAAACCATAAATTACATGTGGGATAATTTTAGATTAAATTGCATGATTAATTGTTATGTCATGTATGGTTACGATCCGAATTTTTAAGATTTGTGAGAGAATCCATGATAACGTGCATGTTTTCATGGATCATAAAATTATATGGATATATGATTTTATGTGCTACATGATTATTTGATTCAATAAATCTTAAATTAGGGAAGAATTTTATATGAATATAAAGACCTAGATTTGATGATTATTGAATAAATCGTATGCATGTGGCTATTTGATTCATTTATTGCACATATAAATTATTATTATGTGTTTATGATTTAGTTTTTTTACTTGTTTATATTAAAAATTGTTGAGTTATTGTAAATAAGGGTTTTTTTAAAAGAAATAATATGGACTAAATCATATTAAAATAATAATTTGTTAGAGATTTAAATTACATAAGATTACGTTGATTGGTGAATTGCAATAATAATCTAACGGCATACTCCTTTTGACAAACTATAAAGTGGGTTTAACGCAACGCTAGTCATGTACCCGGTAAGGAAGGAGGTGTTATGCCATTGGTCGCTGACCAAATTCCCGGCTCGCCTGTGCATCAAATTGAAATTACCTACAATTGAATTGTACCTTAAGGGTGATTTACCACAAATTCACATCCGAAACACAATGAATAAGGGTATTGCTTTGTGCGTAGCCGAGTTCTAGCAAAAGTACATTGTGAATAGTTGTGGGTAAATTCTTTAATTGGTTTAACCAATACCTCAATATAATTTATGTAGAAATTTAGTCTCGTGAAAAAGTTTACTAAATATTTTATTAAACTTATGCTATAGAGTTGTATGCATGCTTCTCCATACATTGATTTTGACATCGAAATTTATACCCTTAAAAATTTAAGTCGAATGCTCCTAATTGACGAACACTTGAAATTACTTCGTCATCGAATGAGACTTTTGGGTGATGTTGTAATGGAGAAATAACTTTCATAGAATGAGAATTCGTATGATGGTTTTACGTTACTGAGATTAGACGACTTGATTAAGTTACTCAGTGAGATCTGGAAACTTAAATCATTCAGAAGAGATGAAACATGTTTATAATGCAAAACGTTTTTTGGCAATGTAAATCCCTTAAAAATCTAGAAATTGAAACTTTTTTGTCAATTGAATTGTTCGACAATTCGCTATGTTGAGTACATTCATTACTAGCAGATCAACTGATGTAATGGATCTATGTCGATATAGTTCTAGAATTCAAGGAAAATAATATGGTTTTTATACCAGGGTAATTTTATTTTCTTGAAAGTATGAAAATACTAATATTTGAACTTATTTTTGTAGAAATGGCTTAACCCACCAATAGCACTATAAGTTCTGCATTCAAGGCATTCTTTGAACTTCCCGAACTTATTGGCCCAAACTTCAATGATTGGTACCGCTTGCTAAGAATTGTCTTGAGAGCAGCAAGTACTATTGATATCTTGGCTACTCCCTATCCGGAGGATCTTGCTGAAGGAGCATCTGATGCGCAAAGGCTTGAACACGCTGCTAATGTTAAGAAGCACTCTTAAGTGGCTTGCTTAATGCTGGGTAAAATGGATCCTCCACTTCAACAGAAGTATGAGCTATTTTCACCAAAACGAATGCTTGATGAGCTCAAGGCTATGTTCGAGAAGCCACAAGCTGTGGAGATCTACGACTTAGTAGATGCTTTGCATAGCTGCAAGCAAGCTCTAGGAAAGTCTGTAAGTGCCCATTACTTGGAGATGAGGGGTTATATGGAATAACTCAGTGCACTAGGACAACCCTATGATCATAATATGGCTATCAACTTGATCAATAGGTCCCTTAACAAGGAATTCAATGATTTTGTTTGAAACTGTAATATGCATTGCATAGGGAAGACAATTAATGATTTGCATGCAATGCTCATTGACTATGAAAAGGGGTTAAAAGACAAGGCATCTACTGCTACGCCTTCTGTACTAACCATACAAAAGGGTAGAGTGAGTAAGACAAAACCGCAAGCGAACAAGAAGAAAGGCAAAGGCAAGGGTGGTAAGGGCAAACAAGTTGCGACTTATTCGAAACCTAAGCAGAACTTTTTCAAGAAGAATAGATCTTAGAAGGATGAGAGTTGTCACCATTGCAAGGCAAGTGGTCACTAGAAGAGGAATTTCCCTCTTTACCTCGAAGAGTTGCGAGAAATAAAGAGGAAGTCTGAGCAAAGCGTTGCAGCTTCAGGTACTTTATTTATGATTTAATTGTTCAATTTAACATATAAATTAAATTCCTAGGTATATGATACGCGATGCGGTATTAACATTTGTAATACGCTGTAGGGATTTAATCTGGAAAGGAAGCTTTCCTATGGGGAACAATTTCTGCAAGTGGGCAATTGCGCACAAGCAGCAGTTGAAGCTATATGAACATTTAATTTAGTTTTACCTTCGGGTTTAGTACTGATTTTAAATGATTGTCATTATGCACCTACAATTTTTAGGGGTGTTATTTCCTTTTCTTGTTTGTTGAATAATGGATTCGTTCACACGATTGATAATAATGGAATTTCTGTTAGGAAAAATGGTATTTTCTATTTTACTACAATTTCTGTGAATGGTGTGTTTGAAATAGACATGCATGATAATGAATACAAGAATAATAAATCTGTATTTAGAATGAATAAGAAGAGAAAGTTTGACAAGAACTCTTCTTATCTTTAGCATTGTAGACTTGCCCATATTAGGAAAACTCGTATACAAAAGCTCCAACGTGAAGGTCTTTTGGAAAATATCGATGATGAATCATTCGATAAATGTGAGTCTTGTATCTATGGAAAGATGACCAATAAACCTTTTAATAACAATGTTGAAAGAGCTACTGATCTACTTGGTTTAATACATACTGATGTGTGCGGGCCACTTAGACATTTGTCAAGGAAAGGTGCTAGCTACTTCTTAACATTTACGGATGATTATAGCCGTTATGGTTATGTTTATTTACTTAAGCATAAACATGAGGTATTTGAAACATTCAAAGTGTTTAAAGCAGAAGTAGAACTGCAACTAGGAAAGAAGATTTAAGCTCTCTCATCCTTTTTATTCTTGAAAACCCACATAGTACCAATAACTCTTTTTCTAGAAGGAAGATCCACAAGAATCCAAACCTTTTGTAGTTTAAATTGTATTAATTCTTCTTGCATGGCATCAACCCAACTTTCTTCATCAAGAGCTTGAGAAATATTCTTAGGCTCTACTTGTGATAAGAAACAAGAAAACAAACAATGCTGAGTATATTTATGATTAGTTCTCTGTTGTTGTTTGACATAGCTCACAAGTGCATGAGTTTCAGTACTAGCTTGAAGTTGTCTTCTAGTTTGCACAACAGACTTTGGGTCTCTAATGTTTTAAGCTGTAGGATGGTTGTTATTGACTTTATGAGTAGGAATAGAACTGACTGGTATTTCAGTTTCCAAATTATTGATATCCGTTACTGCACCCTGCTCATCATAGGAAGCTTTAGAGAAGATTCCTTCATTTGGACTAGTATGGGCATCTTCACTGTCCATTTCTTATAGAACATCTTCTAATGAATCAACGGACTTTGCAGAACTTGGCTTAGCGGTACTTACAGATGAAGTACCGCTAGGTTGAATATGTACTGCTGAATGTTGTGATTCAAAAGATTCTTCTCCTGAATGCTTACTATTATTTGTAGCATTATTCTCTTGATCTTTAAGCCTCTGAAGATCATGTAAGGCTGGATCATCATTAGATGGCACTGGTTGTTCCTGTTGGGGGCTGGTAACTATAGGAGAGACAATAGGTATACTTGGTACATAGATATGAACATCATCTTCTTGAGAGTCTGAGGAAGAAGGTCTTTCCTGAGTACCTAAAGTTGTTGTACCAGTCTCTTTACCTACATTGTTAGTTTGACAATCTTTTTGCACATAATTGTAATCCATAGATTTAGTTAGATAATCCAGATCAAACATCCAAGCATAACCTATTCCTGGGACATTGGGCTTATTCTCCAAGAAATTGACATGGGCATTTTCTTCAACTTTTCTAGATGCCAAATTATAAATCCTATATGCTTTACTTTGCAAAGAATGTCCTACTAGATATCCTGAATCAGATTTTCTATCAAAATTTCCCAATTGATCAAGAGTATTCAAAATAGACACATGACACCCAAAAGGTTTCAAATGACTTATGGTTGGATTAACACCAGTCAAAAGTTCATAGGGTGTTTTGTTTTGAGGCTTGGTTACTAAAACTCTATTTAGCACATAATATGCAGTATTGATTGCTTCTCCCTAAAAGGTGTTTGGCAAAAGAGAATCAGCTAGCATAGTCCTAGCAGCCTCAATTAGTGTCCTACTTTTCATTTCAGATACTCCATTTTGTCGTGGAGTCCTAGGATTGTTAAATTGTCTCTTGATACCTTTAGACCTAAGAATTCATCAAATTCAACATTCTTAAATTCTGTCCCATTATCTGTTCTAATGACCAAGACTTGTTTAGTGAACTGTTTTTCAACTAAAGTGACAAAGTCCTTAAGTAATTCATTGGTTTCGTTCTTGTGTGCTAAAAAGAAAACCCAACTAAATCTACTAAAATCATCAGTTATAACTAGGCAAAAGGTCTTGTGACTAATACTCCTAACAGAAACTAGACCAAACAAATCCATATGTAAGAGTTGCAAAGGCTTAGTCACATAATTGATAGTCTTGGTCTTATAAGAGGCTCTATGTTGCTTACCTTTTTGACTCATCATTAGAAGCTTTAGTTAACAAACATGTAATGCCACATGTTGGAGTAATAGTATGAAGATTGAGGGTGTACATATTTTCTTGCCTGGGTACCTTAAGCAGTACTTGAGATTCCTTTGGTATCTCAAAGTCTTTGGAGAGTACCAAGCAGTCTGTATCTGTAAAAAGCACCTTGTTCTTTTTATCACACATCTGTGATACATAGAAGAGATTGAACTAATTCAATTCTTTCACAAAGAACACATCTTTAAATGCTAACTTTCGTGTGTTGATTTTTCCTTTTCCAATAATCCTGCCTTTACTTCCACCAAAGGCTACTGGTCCACCTCTGAATTCTTCAAATTTAGCAAGGAAATCTCTATTCCCTGTCATGTGCCTTGAGCATCTACTATCTACAATACCTTTGTCTTTCATTTCGTCAGTTAGATGCCCCTGCACATACACAAAACTCATTAGTTTTTAACAGGGACCCAAGCCATATATGGCTCGGATCTTGTGGGACCTACATACTTACGAGTTTGATAAGTAGGCTTTCTAGTAAGACTACACACACTCTTATATTTCATGGTTCCAGGTATATAGTAAAAAACATAAGGTGACTTGAGTATTGTTTTAGCAGTACTAGGTTGAACACATGATGTTTGTCCTTTAGGAACCCACATTTGCACTGGTTTGTTTTGAGGCTTACTTATAGGTGTTTTAACAATCTCAAATAAACTCCTAGAAGATTTGTGGGACAATGATTTGTTTTAATTTTGACCACCAGTATTTGCTTTTGGTCTAGCAGTACTTGCAGTTTTAGGCTTACCGGTACTTGTCTTGCTAGACTTAAAAGGTACTAGACCTTGTTTCATAAGTACTGCTCTTGGAACAAAGTATTTGGTTGTGAGAGGGTGACTGTCCTTATTGATCTTATTAGGCTTAATTACCCTTTTAGTATGATCAAACTTAGGTTTTTCATCTTTAGTCCCCATTTGCCTTTTTACCTGTGCATTTTTCTCATTACCTACCTTTGTAACCTTTTGTGTAGCCTTTAGCTTTGCAATTTTATCTTCATGTAAAGTGCAATCTTTGATAAAATGATTTAGACTACCACAAACATAACATCCTTTTCTTTTCAAACAAGACCCAAAAGGTTGTTCTGACTTAGTGTTCTTAAAACCTAGCCCACCCCTCTTGGGAGCAGAACTAGTTGTAGGCACATGTCCTTCAGGCACAAAGGTGCTCATCAAAGGTGGATAAATAATGTTTTTGGTCACAACAGGCTTATCTTGGGTCAAGGTACTAGAGTTTGACTCTGAATCATTAGACTTATTATCAACAACAACTTTTGACTCATCTAACTCTATGCCTATATCATTATTGGGGGGCATGAAAATTCATGATAAAGGTGGAGGAACTGCCTTCATTCCTTCAGCATACCTTTCATTTTCAGGAGTATTAACTGACTTATTAGAACTATCAAAAATCCCCATTGATAAGTCCTTGTCAGTTAGGGTTATCCCAGGTTGATCCTCCATATATCTTAGGCCTGTTTTATCATAATACCCCATTTGTGAGTTAATCAGCTTTTCTATTCATTTTGAGGATTTTTGCCATTGATTAATCACTTCTTTTTCAGTAAAAAGACTAGCTTTTAAAACTTCATTTTCTGCTGTTATTTTCATAAGTTGTTTTTCAAAAGCTTTAATAGCCACATCTTTTTCTCTCATTTGAAGAGTTGAAATTCTAATTTTCTCTTCATAGTTTTGTTGACCCTTTTTATAGAAAACTATATTTGCTTCTAACTTAGCAACACCTTGTTTAAAAGCATTTGCTTCTACAGTACGTGCGTTTACTTTTTGATATTGTTCATCAAGTTCTACTTTTAGACTATTAAACTTAAGAACACAATCTTTAGAACAAGTATGTACCTCAATATATTCATGAGAGAGAGCCATCAAACCAAGCTCTTCTTCATCTTCTTTTTCTACAGTCCAGTTAACCACTTCATCTACTGTAACCAATGCTTTTGTAAAACCCGCTTTAAGCTACTATGAACAGTACACATGAACAGTAACTACATGAAAACACGATAAAAATAAAACTTTCCATTTATAATATTATTACACGTGTCACGACATTAATAACGAACATTCATGAATATTATAAATGTGACACGATCACGATAACCAAATTCACGATAAATAATCACGAACATTCATGACATATGTAGTTAACTAAGAAAAACTATGAAAAGCCTTGTGGGCTTAGGCTAGGCCGCGACTAAGAAGAAATAGAAGAGAAAGATTGGGCCTTTTGGCCCATGACCCAACACAAGCGTTGTTTTAATAAAACTCTAGGAGAATTGTTATTCAGTTTAATAAAAAAATCAAAACCCTAATCTCTCTTCTTCTCTCTCTCTACCATCGCACATAAGAACACCAAGGGAGGGTGTTTTTGAGTTTTGATCTTTAAGGTTTACGTATTTAAGTTCGTGATAGAAAACCCTTTACAACCACGCTTACAGTATAATCATAAACCCTTTTTCTCTTATTTTCTTTTATGAATTCATGTCTTTGATCTTTAAACTAGCAAGGAAAACATGTAAGGGGTAATTAATAAACATGATTAGGGTTTGTTCGGTGTTGGTTTGGTTCGGTCGACCCCAACCGAGAGCTTAAAGCTCTCGGCCTATTTTGATTTCGAACCACCGAGACCAAAAGGTCTCGGCTTGGTTGTTTTGGTTCGGACACAAGACCAAGGGACCCCGACAATAGGTCGGGGTATGTTAAAAGGTTAGTTTGGTATTTTTTAGTGTCAACTGAGACCCCTCTAAGGTCTCGGTGGGATTTGATTTGGACCAGAACCAAAACAGTAGCAACCGGCCTAAGCCGGTGCCTCTCTCGGCTCAACAGTGGGAACCCCGGCTTAATTCGGGGTGTGTTTTGGGCTAACAGTGGGAACCACCGGCTAGAGCCGGTGATGGGTTAATGAAGTCAGTGGCAACCGGCTAGGCCGGGTAGCCACTGACGGGGTCGTTTTTAGCTTATTTTGGTTATGCTTATTAAGAAACACGGGGTACGGGCTCGGGTAAATTGTTAAACACGGACTCGGGTTTCGAGATATAATTAAAATCAGAAAACATGTTAATTAAATTAATTTCTAGACTTGTTAATTTAATTAATTTCATGGCTTACATTAAATATTAAAATTAATATTTCTTGCATAACCTAAAGTATTTTAACTTAGCTTAATTTAATTAAAACATGTACTTTTAATTAAATTCTATATAACGTATAGTTAATTAATTAACCAGTTATTTAATTATTAAGCTATAACCATGACTTGTATTATACTATTTAAACTTTATTTATTATTGATACCAGCTTATTTCTAATTATGGAAACTTACTATTTTTAGAAACCTTCTATTTTTAGAAACTTACTATACAAGTATTATAAAACACTAATACATGAATAATACACAACAGAACATCAGAATAATTACAAAATGCACAGTAAAACAGTGAAACATGACAGAATATGTACAATAAGCTGAGAACACTCAAAACTAGTAAAAGACATGTAATTCAGACAACTCATACACGTCCATACTTCTTATGTAGTATTATCCGTTAAGGCGGAGTAGTATTCATCGGTTTCATTAGCTTCTACTGGACATAAGGTACGGATTTCCCGTCCTTCAGTAAGGACAATCTCTTCCTTCGTTAGGATTTCCCGTATGCAGCCAACTGTTTTCCCCAGTAGTTACAGATTTAATACTTATGTTTTATTAGTTACGTTAGCCATATACATGCATGACCAGTTTCACCTAGTTATGGAGGCACCATAACCATAACACTAGAGGCACTAGTGTTATGGCTTCACCACGGCGGAGTGATAGCTCGTGGCGTCCCTTTCAGTTATTTGGCCATTATATTTATTATGTTATCATGTGGGGCGTATGGGTGCATCCTAGTTACATGTTTCAGTCAGGATTTCATGGTGAATGTGGTGTGTGCCTTGCATCCTTCACAAGGAGCTAATCCCTCCTACCCATTACCAATTAATTAGAGGCATCCCCTCTAATTTGCATGACGAGGTCACCCCTCCAAGTATTCATGCACGTTGTTGACCTCATGACCTATATTGGCTTTTCCAGGACTTATTCATTCCCGCTGCTTTTCATGCTTTACATTTCTTTCCTATACTATGTCATTCATGCTATGTTATATATTCGTGCACTGAGCGTATTGCTCAGCCGTTACTTTCTTTCCATGTCCTAAAACGGCAGGTACCTAAGGTTAGACTGGAGTATTTGGAGGACACGCATAGGATGGGAGCTACCGTAGACTTCTTCTCCTCATGCCTTCATATATTTATGCTTGTTTAGTCTTCCTTAGTTTACTTATTTTATTTATGTTTTGGGCTTATGTTTGGGAACCGATGTTTGATTCCGGTTATCCCTTTTGTCATGTATGTTTATGACATATTACCTTGCATGCTTTGATGACACGTCATAATTATCTTGTGATATTCCATTATCAAAATGGGGTGTTACAATTATGGTATCAGAGCCCAAGGTTTTGACCTGTTGCCTCTCAACTCGACTTGTGACTAGTGGGTAGTCACCAGGATCTTCCCAAGCCGGCGTCTGATACTCCATGTATTGATATTTTTCAGAACCTCGTTGTTTTAACCATGATGTTTTCTTCGAAATTGTTTTTACTAATATGGATTGAAAAACCGTCAACCATACTTAATTACATGTCATTGTTTTATTCGCGATGTTTCTTGCGAATGTTGACTACTATGGACTGAACCACAATAGTTCATACTTAGTCACATGTTTTCTGATAGATTTAGACAGTTGGTTTCATGCATCCATTCATTTTCATTTTATTTCATGCATTCATATCATTGTCGCAGGTTTATGACTAAGTAAGGGTTGGTACAGGGCTGTCCCTATTTAGTCGCATGTGCTTTTATCGAAACTTTTAACTTTGGGACCGACCCATTGGCGTCCCCCTTTATGTCTTTTGTTTTGGTGAACCGACCCACAGGCGTTCATCCTCGCTCATATAACAAGTTTTATAAACTGCATCATGCATTTTAAACTGTTTCATGCATTACAAATTGTTTCATTGCTCTAAACATTATTCATGCATTTTATGTTCATCTCATATTACTTCAGACTTATCATTTATGTTGCATTGTGAAACAATTCATAGTCGTCCACACTATTAACTTTCAAAATTTATTTCATTACAGTCATAACTTTTCATGTACCCTCATCTATTGTTACGTTTCTTTATGTCAATTGTGTTGTCATACTCTCATGGTTAACCTTGTTTTCATGCTGATTACGTTTTGTATTCATTTATGTAAATTTTGTTCCATGTTTCATCATGTTGATTATGCTTTCATGCAATACATTGATGGATTTCATGTAATCCTACTTTCATGATAGTCATGGTTGGTTTTCATCAATCATGCTTTCATGCAGATCATCGTTGAATTTTGTGTAACCACACTTTCATCATTTCTCTATGCAACCAGAATGATGTCTATACTGGCATTGCCAGGTTATCATGATGGTTTTCTAACCGTTTAACCAATTATTTTTCTTTCTTTTTAAATCATGTCGGATGGTCGACCCCATACCGATCATTTCCTGTGCATTCCATGTGTACTCCATGCACCGTATTCCATGTGTATTTCACTTGCAATACTTCACGAGTATTCGCTAGTCGATTCTAAATCATCTCAGGCATATTACAATTGTTGATATTTTACAAGATTGCTGATGTCACTCATAACTTGGAGATGTTACTAAAGGTTGCTGCTACTGATTTTTAGAGACGCTACGAGATGCTGGTGCTGTTCACAACCTAGAGATTTTACAAGACGAAGACAAAGGCGTTAGATCAAAGTGATCGGGCAAGAAGATGCTTCACCATCAGGTGATTTCTATCATAATCCCTGTCCTAAATTCTTAGTTACACAGTCACACGTCATCCAGTTTTCATTTCAGTCATATGAGTAAGAGCCGGCACCAGCCAGCCACTCAGCTGAATAGTTACATGAATCACCGTCAGGAGAATGACCATCATGAAACTAACAGACAAGACGATAGTAACCACTACTATGTCAGCAACTATCCTAG
The DNA here is from genome assembly GCA_025667525.1 of Glebionis coronaria. Taxonomy (NCBI): domain Eukaryota; kingdom Viridiplantae; phylum Streptophyta; class Magnoliopsida; order Asterales; family Asteraceae; genus Glebionis; species Glebionis coronaria. The sequence continues at coordinate 629,114,248 of CM046875.1, read as the reverse complement.
CAATCGTAACAGAAGCTCTGGCCACGGACGTGATCAGAAATACAAAGGTTCAGCAGTCCAACCGATCCGCCAATGCTGGCATGATACCTAAGATTTGCAGCTTTAGTAATTTCACACCTCGAGACACATGTCAAGACATCAGTCAAGACACATGTCTCACGTATATTTTCTAAAGACATATGTCAAGACACCAGTCAAGACACATGTTATACGTATATTTCCCAAGACACGAGTCAGGACACATGACTCACGTCCATTTATGGAACATCCATAATAAATTCAGGGTACACTCTAAGGGGTATATCCATTTTGTTGTGCCATGTACTAATCTGGCCACAAGGATTTCAATACCATCACTGGCATATTATACGCATTTGGACACGTAGGACTCGTTCTGCGTGGGATAGGCAAAACACATTCAGTAAGATCTGTCACGCTTACTTCATGACACTTTCATTTCTTGATTTTATATTTCATATATCCATGACCATAAGTACGCCATTCGTATCACCCATGTATACATGGGCTTTTCCTTTAGTCTAATGATAAGATCCAATCTGCTAACGCACTTACTTTGGACTGATGTGAGTTAAATATGATTTTAATTATGGACTAAGAACAGTAGCCCAAGCTACGGTTAGTCATCATTCATATCTGAGTATGTACAGACATGTTCACGCTACTGAATACGCTCAACATGATTTTCCATCAGGAAAATATATACAAATAATTATGCTTTACAAGCACGTGTTTGTGGTTCCATGGCTGTGAAGATTTCCTAGCCATCATTTATGACATGATTACTGAAGTTCCTTTTAATCATAACCAGCCGATTATTCCAGAATCTTTCCATATAAATTCAAGAAGAACCTTCAAGGAGAAGGACGGTAACATGAGATTATGTGTCGAGCATCGTCGATGTGAACAAATCACCATTCATAACCGTTAATTTCCTCCACGTATGGACGACGTATACGATCGACTACAGAGTGCTAAGCACTTTCCGAAAAACAAATTTCCATCATACTAACAACAAAGGCGAGTAAAAGAGTAGGACATTTCTATAACTGCTTTTCACACACAGTTTGGTCATGCTAAATTCATGATGTTGATTGTCTCATGAGTGCTCTAGTAGTATTATGGACATGATGGATGGAATTTCCCAAGAATTCATAAACGAATTCATTATTGTTTTATCATTTACAATCCGATATTCTCTAAGTCTAGAGAAGGGTATGAAGACCATTGTCGCACTATGTTGCCAATTTAATGACCGCAGAAATTTCACCCAAAATTTCTGTAAGAGTCCTGGTTGATTACAGTGACACGCTGAATCACATTGATTCTCACGGTTAATCTTACCATGACTCAACTTATGCGTAAAGGAGAGAATCCCACACTAATTTATGTGTTCTAAAAAATCCTACGCTAAGAGTAGTCTAATTGCAGAGACTCATAGTTTTCCAAACTTCTAGGTATCCAGTTTCGATGAAACAAGATGCAGTTAAGTTCATATCTAAGTATCTGTCATACCGGCAGGCTAAGATAGAACACCAACAGACTAAGGGACAGGATCTCCATGGGTTATGTTCTTAGACCATCGCACGCAGATGAAACATGATGCTATCTAGTTTGTTTTTAACCGTTTGACCAAGTCTGCAAAATCCTTCCATCCGTAAGGATTTCGCAGCTAGCAAATTTTCAGACATTTTCCATCCAGAAAGCGTACGATCAATGGACATTCTTTCAGCTATCAGCTCAGAGGAAGACTCGCGTACGCATTCATTCAACATTACGTTCACGTCATTGTTAAATTTTACGAGTGCTTTCGCATTTACGTTCATGATGGTATTCACGTTCATGACCGTATTATAGCTTACGATTTTAATTTTTACTTTCATGCTTGGAAGTTTGCAGAAAGCTTGGGAGACCAGACTCGAGCTTGATAAACTCGTCAACTTCAGGCTGACGTTTCACGTCTCATTTCATGTCTTACCTCATACCGTTGGCATTAGCGCCTTAGCTATCTCATGTCCACAATATGTTTCACATGTCATGTTCATTCCACGTTCCTTATATCACGTCCACGATAGGTGGTACGTACTACGTCCACCATATAATATAGTTATCATATCTCCACATATCACGTTCATAATTGCTCACGTATCACGTTCCCAATTGTTCACGTACTACGCTTCAATATGTCTCATACTTCGTTGCTAAGACGTTTCTTATGTCACGAATTCCAGATTACTTCGCATCATAACAAGTTGTTATCCTTTCACGTTTTCTTTCTTAGCCACTTGATCAGATTCATGGGAACCCATCTCACGTGGTGAACCAGAAAATTTTATGTATCTTCAAGACAGAGTCATGAAGACCAAGGTTTACTAGTTTTTGTCAGGACCTGTTAGAGGAATGTTTCTAGCGGTAAGCCACTTTGAAACGGAGGAGTCTATCTGGACCCTTGTCCTCTTTTCTATCCATGAGTGAGATATATTCTTCTCAATTATATCACGTTTAAGGTCCTCTTTATTCATGTCATGCTCCATGTCTTTTCCAGTCTTAACACGTCATTTACAGCTTCTTGTATCTCTAATTAGAGGACGAACGATCCTTTTAGAGGGGAAGAACGGTAAAATTCGGAACAGTATCACGTCTCTAATTCGAGGACGAATTATTCTTTTAGAGGGGAAGAGTTGTAAAACCTGCTTTAAGCTACTATGAACAGTACACATGCACAGTAACTACATGAAAAAACGATAAAAATAAAACTTTCCATTTATAATATTATTACACATGTCACGACATTAATAACGAACATTCATGAATATTATAAATATGACACGATCACGATAACCAAATTCACGATAAATAATCACGAACATTCATGACATATGTAGTTAACTAAGAAAACTATGAAAAGCCTTGTGGGCTTAGGCTAGGCCGCGGCTAAGAAGAAAGAGAAGAGAAAGATTAGGCCTTTTGGCCCATGACCTAACACAAGCCTTGTTTGAATAAAACTCCAGGAGAATTGTTATTCAGTTTAAAAAAAAATAAAAATTCTAATCTCTCTTCTTCTCTCTCTCTGCCGTCGCACATAAGAACACCAAGGGAGGGTGTTTTTGAGTTTTGATCTTCAAGGTTTACGTGTTTAAGTTCGTGATAGAAAACCCTTTACAACCACGCTTACAGTATAATCATAAACCCTTTTTCTCTTATTTTCTTTTATGAATTCATGTCTTTGATCTTAAAACTAGCAAGGAAAACATGTAAGGGTAATTAATAAACATGATTTAGGGTTTGTTTGGTGTTGGTTTGTTTGGTGTTGGTTTGGTTCGGTCGACCCCAACCGAGAGCTTAAATCTCTCGACCTATTTTGATTTCGACACCACCGAGACCAAAAGGTCTCGGCCTGGTTGTTTTGCATCGGACGCAAGACCAAGGGACCCCGACACTAGGTTAGGGTATGTTAAAAGGTTAGTTTGGGATTTTTTAGTGTCAACCGAGACCCCTCCAAGGTCTCGGTGGGATTTTATTTTTGGACCGGAACCAAAACAGTGGCAACCGGCCTAAGCCGGTGCCTCTCTCGGCTCAACAGTGGGAACCCCGGCTTAAGCCGGGGTGTGTTTTGGGCTAACAGTGGGAACCACCGGCTAGAGCCGGTGGCGAGTTAATGAAGTCAGTGTCAACCGGCTAGGCCGGGTAGCCACTGACGGGGTCGTTTTTAGCTTATTTTGGTTCGGCCTATTAAGAAACACGGGGTACGGGCTCGGGTAAATTGTTAAACACGGACTCGGGTTTCAAGATATAATTAAAATCAGAAAACATGTTAATTAAATTAATTTCTAGACTTGTTAATTTAATTAATTTCATGACTTATGTTAAATATTAAAATTAATATTTCATGCAAAACCTAAAGTATTTTAACTTAGCTTAATTTAATTAAAACATGTATTTTTAATTAAATTCTATATAACGTATAGTTAACTAATTAACCAGTTATTTAATTAATAAGCTATAACCATGACTTGTATTATAATATTTAAACTTTACTTATTATTGATAATCCAGCTTATTTCTAATTATGAAACTTACTATTTTTGGAAACTTTCTATTCTTAGAAACTTACTATTTATGAAAACTTGCTATTTATAGAAAGTTACTTAGTATTACAATACAAGTATTATAATACACTAATACATTAATAATACACAACATAACATCAAAATAATTACAGAATGCACAGTTAAACAGTGAAACATGACAGAATATGAACAATAAGCTGAGAACACTAAAAACCAGTAAAACACATGTAATTCAGACAACTCATACACGTCCACATTTCTTATGTAGTATTATCCGTTAAGGCGGAGTAGTCTTCACCGGTTTCATTAGCTTCTACTGGACATAAGGTACGGATTTCCTGTCTTTCAGTAAGGACAATCTCTTCCTTCGTTAGGACTTCCCGTATGCAGCCAACTGTTTTCCCTAGTAGTTACAGATTTAATGCTTATGTTTTATTAGTTACACATGACCAGTTTCACCTAGTTATGGAGGTACCATAACCATAACACTAGAGGCACTAGTGTTATGACTTCACCACTGCGGAGTGATAGCTCGTGGCGTCCCTTTTAATTATTTGGCCATTATATTTGTTATGTTATCATGTGGGGCGTATGGGTGCATCCTAGTTACATGTTTCAGTCAGGATTTCATGGTGAATGTGATGTGTGACTTGCATCCTTCACAAGGAGCTAATCCCTCCTACCCATTACCAATTATTTAGAGGCATCCCCTTTAATTTACATGACGAGGTCACCCCTCTAAGTATTCATGCACGTTGTTGATCTCATGACCTATATTGGCTTTTGGTATATTAAACTAATACAGATTTTCATAAGTAAACATAAGCTATCTTTCAGAACTAAAACCAGTAAACATGCTATAGTTTCAGGTTTTCCAGGACTTATTCATTTTCGCTGCTTTTCGTGCTTTATATTTCTTTCCTATATTATGCCATTCATGCTATGTTATATATCCGTGCACTGAGCGTATTGCTCAACCGTTACTTTCTTTCCATGTCCCAAAACGGCAAGTACTTAAGGTTAGACTGGAGTATTTGGAGGACACGCATATGATGGGAGCTACCGTAGACTTCTTCTCCTCATGCCTTCATATATTTATGCTTGTTTAGTCTTCCTTAGTTCATTTATTTTATTTATGTTTTGGGCTTATGTTTGGGAACCGATGTTTGATTCCGGTTATCCCTTTTGTCATGTATGTTTATGACATATTACCTTGCATGCTTTGATGACACGCCATAATTATCTTGTGATATTCTATTTATCAAAATGGGATCTTACAACTTTAGTTCCTTTGGGACTTCTGCTATCGTTTTTTGGAAAGCTTTCAGAGACTCTTGGACAGGTTCTATAGCTTTTCTTGGACTTCTGACTGCTTCCTTCAGCCTTATCCCTATTGTACTCCCTTGCAAAGTGTCCATTCTTTCACAGTTGTAGCATTCAACTTTGGACTTTTCATATCCTAATGGTTCATTAGGAGAAACATTCATCTTCATTCCAGTCCTTTTGTAGAGTCTAATGGATCTAACAGAGACCATAGCAGCTTGCCATTTGAGATCCACCTCTTCAATACCAGCATCATCCATTTGGAATAAGTCATTGAGGGTCAACCTTGGTCTGTTGTCTTGTCTAGCAAAGAATGAGAAGGCATCATTGTCACTAAACAGTGATGAGGATCTTCCTTGTGAATTATGAGACATAGATGGACTGCCTTCAGTAACTTGAGAATAAGTACTGCTAGTTAGTCCTCTAGCGGTATTTTGGAAGTAAGTACCGCTACTTGATCCACCAGCGGTATTTTGGAAGTAAGTACCGCTACTTGATCCACCAACGGTTTTTTGAGAGTATAGACCGCTGCTTCCTTTTGACACAAAAGCCAAGTTAGACTTTGGTGCTGCTGCTGCTTTGGTTACTTCAACGCCTTTAACATCCATCTCATAAACTCTAAGATTGTTATAGATATGATCAAAAGGAGTCACGTCCAGATCATCCCTTGTGACGAAGTGCATGGCCATTACTTTCCACTCTTGTGGATCACTTCTAAAGAATTTTAGATTTGCTTCTTCATGAGGAATTACTAGTCCATGAACTACTAATTGAATAAGCAATTTACTAAACCTACCATAACCACTATGGATTCCTTCTGTACTGGAAATTGAGAAGTTATCAAATTCTTGTTTCAAAACAATCTTTTTCATCTTTTTAGACTTGTCATTGCCTCTAAATCTAAGCTTGATAGCTACCCACATAGCCTTTGCATCCTTAAACTTATGAAAGCTAGGTAGAATGTCTTTTGAAAGTGCCATAGCTAAAGCAGTTCTAGCCTTTCTTTCTCTGATCTCTGCTTGTATCTCTTCAGCAGTGACAACATGCACAACATAACATATACCATCAGGTAACCAATACAACTTCTTAGGAGTATTCCCCATTCTTGATAACCTCTCACAGAGTGTGATCTATGTGATTTAAGTAATGTTCCATCTGTATTGCCCATGTCTCATAATTATCACTTTTGAGAACATGTAGTTTCACAGCAGAAAGAGTATGGGAAAAAGGTGTAGTTGTATGAGTAACTACAACATATGTATCTTTTGCACCTTGTGCAGGTGGATTTGTAGGTGCAGGATGCACAATTTGAGGTTGTCCCTGTGGTATGGGATCAGGTATTGGAATTTCTTCCAAGTGAGGAATTTCACCGGATTGAGACATTGGATTTTTGTGAGTAGAGATTTAGGGTTGTGTTCTTCTTATTTAGAGTTTCTCAACAAGCTCTGATACCACTTGTTGATCCCTTTGAATGGATCTATATTCTATTAAGAATTTGTACAATAGCTTGTAATCAAACTAGAGCACTTGAGAACTCTTACTCAACCAAATAAGTTATGCAGAATCTAACTTATAAATCAAAGAAGAACATAATTACTTTTAAATATTCGATCTTCTATTAATCGACTTTCAGTGAGGTACAATAAACTCATGATATCTATGTTCCTTTTATAGTGTAAGGAACCCTAGAATATTCTATTATGATAAGTATATCACACATGATATATTATCAATATTCTAAACTATTAAGTATATCACATAAGATATACTCTAACTATAACTATGACATATCTTTTCTAAAGATATATTCGTCCTAATCCATATAGCAATACTTACATTTAACACTAACAGTACTTGCTGTGTATTGCGTTAATACTAACGGTACTTGCCAACACTAACAATACTTGTACTTACACTAACGGTACTTGGTACTTTACAAATAATTCCTAACAGTCTCCATCTCGTCGATCGGCATTCTGATGTTATCTAGGGAATTTCTTAGCTGCTCACAATGACCACGCAAAACATCAACATAAGCTTGTTCGACCAAGACCATTTGACCTATGTACAGAACCATACATGATTCAGATCTTAATATCCACATACTTCCTTGAGTTCGTCAAGGATTGCAGTTCTTCCAGTCATTTTACTTGATAAAATTGAATAGTTGAAAGGGTTTGCGAATGAGTTAGGGCTACAGATAACAGAAATTGAGGGTGAATGTTGATTAACCACCGAGTGTTAAGAATATATAGAAGTCTAAAAGGTCGTGCAATTTAAGTCCCTGAAAAGTTTTAGTTACTGAAAGGTCGTGCAAATTACATCCTTGAAAATGTGTCAAAATATGGTCGTAACACCCCCACTTTGACAAGTGGACCATTACATGATATCTATGGTGTGTCATCAAAGCATGCAAGGTAAATGTCTTAAAAACATAATGATCACAAAGGAAACCGGAAACAAACATCGGTCCCAAACATAAGCTCACACAATGCATAAGTAAAGAATGTAGGAAAAAGGACTAAACAATGTCCAGCAAGCCAGAAGTATATAAATGCATTAAAAGTAATGAAGTCAAAGGAGCCTCCATCCTAAAGCACGCACTCTTGATTGCCTAAGTCTGCCCTTTAGTACCAGCCGTATGGGAACATGGAAAGAAAAATACAGCTCAAAAATACGCTCAGTGAACGGATATATGACATAATATGAATAACTGAAACATAAGTAAAGTATGAAAGTACAGCGGAAAAGTGTAAGTCCTGAAAAACCTGGAGTATGTTTTATAAACTGGTTTATATCTGAAAAGACTTATTTTTAATTCATAAAAACTGTATTTTAAATGCCTAAGAGCCCATATAGGTCATGAAGGTATCAACGTTCATGAATACATAGAGGGGTGACCTCGTCATGCAATTAGAGGGGTTGCCTCAAAATATAATAGTCTGGATGGAGGGATCAGCTCCATGTAACCGATGTAGAGCACACACCAAATTACCTTGTAATATGCAAAACATGTACTAGGATGCATCCATTTGCCCCACATGATAATAATATAAATGGCCAATAATTGAAAGGGACGCTGCGAGCAATCTCTCTCGTCGCGAAAGATTCATAACACCGATGCCTCAAGTGTTATGGTTATGGTACCTCCATAACTAGGTGGACATGACATGCATGTATATAGCTCAGGCAGTTTAAAAGAATAACATAGTAATTACCGAAAAGTTTATGTAAACTACTTGGGAAAACAGATGGCAACAAACGGGAAATCCTAATCATAGAAAGAGAATGTCCATACTAAAGGACGGAATATCCGTACCTTATGTCCAGTAATGAAAAGAAGATGAAAGCGTAAGAACTACTCCGACTTCACGAGTGCTACATAATAAAGGACGTGATTGAGTTGTCTGTTTAACGTATACTTACTGATTATTAGTTTACTTTACTTGTTCTTAACTTGCTTTACTAGTTCTTGTCTTGTTTTACATGTTCTTGACTTGTTTTACTATTTCATGTTTATCATGTAGTTTCTTAGTGTTTCATGTGTTTTTTATTAGTGTATTTCATATTTTATGTGTTATTATACTTGTTGTTTCATAATGAGCAATTTTCTAAATATAGCAGGTTTCTATATATAGTAACTTTCCAAAAATAGCAGGTTTCCATATATAGAAACTTTCCAAAAAATAGTCAGTTTCCATAAATAGTAAGTTTCTAAAAATAGAAAGTTTCCATAATTAGTAAGTTTCTAAAAATAGAATGTTTCCATAATTAGTATGTTTCCATAAATAACATATTTCTATAAATAGTACGTTTCCATAAATAACATGTTTCTATAATTAGTATGTTTCCATATTTAACATGTTTCCATAAATAGTAATAAGCTTATTAAATAAGTATATGATATAAGCTAATGTTTAATAAGCATATATTATAAGCCATGATTATTTAAATGTTATATATAGTAAAGTTTATTAATAATAAATACTTTAGTCTTAATATAATGATTATTAATTAATAATATAACATGGTATATAGGTAATTATTAATTAATAATATAACATGATTTATATTAATAAACTTTACCTTAACTGATAATTATATAATTAAATTAAGTATAGTATTAATTTAATTAAACCATGATTTAAATGTAATTAATTAATTAAGCTAAGTTCTTAATTAAAATTATTAAATGTAACATGTACTTATACCATGAATCATTATATTAATAATATTATAACCTAAGTTAAATTAAATAAATGGAACCATTTTTAATGTCATGATAATTATATTAAATAATATCCTAAGTTCTTGATTTTAATTAATTAATTTAAACCATGTATCATTCAATATAATTAATTAAATAAACTTAATATAATTTAGAAAAACTAAACTAAACATTGTTGGTGTGTTTCGGCTATACCCGAGCCCCGAAACTAGCCTACACTGAGACCATGGGGTCTCGGCTTGCCTCAAACCACAAACCATCACCACAGCCACAAGGCTATGGCTTGCCACCGTCAACCCAAAACAGCCCCCCCCTTAAGCCAGGTTCCCCTTGCTGTGAGACGGTTCCCCACCAAGAGCCTTAAGGCTCTCGGTTTGATATTGTTAAACCAAACGTGCCCCCGTTGGGGGGTTTGGTGTTGCGGGCGACTGCACAAAACAGCCACCGCTCCTTATAAGGATGCGGCTGGCCGAGTACAACCACCATCGAGAGTCTTAGACTCTCAGTTCCCGTGACAAACCGAACCAAAACCCGTTTAGATCTTGTACCGGACATGTTTTAATCCCTTTCAATTCATGTGTTCTTAATTATATTTTTAATTCATGAACAAAATAAAATAATTAGAAAAGATTGATGTTTAAGGGATACTGTATGCGTGTATTGATTAAGGATTAAGAACATGAACACAAACCCGTAAACAAATCAAAGATCAACAAGATTTTTCTCCCTCATTTTCTTGTGAAAACCGGCGGCAACAAGGAGACACCATACTAGGGTTTTGTTAATTTTGTGAAAAGTGGTAAATGAATTTTCCCTGGGTGTTTTGTTTACTAGTTATCATGGGTTAATGGGCCGGGCTATAAGCCCTTTTGTTTCTCTTTTTGTGCCGTCCCAAAACACTCCTTCATAAATATTTATTTCGTTTTTTCGTGTTTAAATAGTTCACGTGTATTATTTTTATAACATGTGTTCGTGTTTTAACTTGTTTTATTTCTTGTAGTGTATTAAGTGTTATACGTAAATATTTATCGTGTAATAATTCATATACGTTATACTTGTCGTAATTAATTAATATACGTAATACTTACATTAAATGTTCATGATACGTGTCATATATTAATTAATCGTAAAGTTTTAATTTATTTATGTTTTCATGCATTTAATGTTATTATGTATTTTACGCGGGTTTTACAACTCTTCTCCTCTAAAAGAATAATCCGTCCTCGAATTAGAGATACGATAAGCTGAAAAGGACTTACCCGAATCATAGCTGAAAATGAGGGTAAGAAGTCCGGATAGACTCCTCTGTTTCCCAAGTGGCTTCCCGCTCGGGATGGTCCCTCCAGAGGATCTTGACAAATGGAATCGTCTTTCTCCTCATAACCCGGTCTTGACGATCGAGAACTGCTTCGGGTTCCTCAACATAGGATAGATCCTCCCGAATCTAATCGAGTGGATACGAGACAATTTGCAGAGGATGATAATTGTAACCTCTGAGTAAGGACACATGGAACACATTATGTACATGAGATAGCTGAGGAGGTAATGCCCAGACGATACGATACCTCACCGACACGTTCGAGGATCTCAAATGGTCCGATGAAACAAGGATTGAGCTTGCCCATAAGACCAAAACGCTTGACCCTACGTGCTGGTGATACCTTTAAGAAAACATGATCACCAGGCTGAAACTCTAATGCTTTGCAATGTTTGTCAGCATAGCTTTTCTGACGAGCACAAGCTTCTTGCAGCTTCGCATTGGCGATGACGAGCTTCTCATTGGTCACCTCTATCATCTCTAGATCCTCAATGATTCGTTCACCAAACTAATCCCAACAGATTGGAGCACGACACTTCCTGCCATATAGCATCAGGAAAGGCGCACACTTGATACTCTCATGCCAACTGTTGTTGTAAGCAAGCGTATGATTTAGTGAGATGGGATTTCTTAGATTATGTTTTACACAAATTTGGTTTTGGTGATAAATGGTGTAGGTGGATTCAATGTTACCTTCAATTATCTAAGAGTTTCATTTTGGTTAATGACAACCCGACGAAGGAGTTTCAATGTCATAAAGGTTTGAAGCAAGGTGACCCCTTATCTCCTTTCTTGTTTCTTCTCATTATGGAGAGTTTACATGTTTCTTTTCAGCGGTTTATTGAAGTTGGGCTTTTTAAGGTTGTTCAATTAGATAAGGATGTTTGTGTATCGCATTTGTTTTATGCGGATGATGCAGTTTTCGTAGGCCAATGGAGTAACGAAAATATTAATATTTTGGTGCATGTGTTTGACTGCTTTTAGTATGCTTCAAGGCTTAAGATTAATAGATTCTGGGGCTTTATGTGGATGACAAGATGGTGGATCAAGCGATTTCTAAACTGGGTTGTTTGGTGCTTAAGAAGCCTTTTATATATCTTGGTACCAAAGTGGGAGGAAATATGTCTCGTATTCAAGCATGGAAGGAGATAGTTGATAAAGGGAAAAATAGACTTTTCAAGTAGAAGATGAAAACTCTTTCCATTAGTGGGAGATTGACTTTGCTTAAATCTTTGTTGGGATTCATTCCTGTTTTTCATATTTCAATTTTCAAGGCACCTGTGAAAGTGCTCCAGGAGATGGAGTTTATCCGTGGTAAGTTCTTCAATGGGTATGAAGTGGGTAGTAAGAAGGCTTCGTGGGTGAAGTGCAACGATGTTCTGACAAACAGTAGTCATGGGGGTCTTGGAGTGCCTAGGGTTAAATAGAGGGTTGATGATCAAGTGGGCGTGGAAGTTTTTATCTCAGAAAGGGTCTTTATGGACGAAAGTTATTACTGCCATTTATGGGGATAGTGGTAATTTGTTTTCGGAAGGTAAATTGAAGGGGCGATCCTGTTGGATAGACATTGTGAATGAAATTCATACGCTGAAGCAAAATGGGATAGATATTTTTGATTTTTTGAAAATTAAATTGGGTAACGGGGAATTGATCAGGCTTTAACACAATTAATGGTTCGAGGGTGGCATTCTTAAAGATGTTATGCCTCGGCTGTTTGCGTTGGAAAATAGCAAGGATGTGACTGTTAGCTCTAAATTGAATGATGTCAGTTTGGAGAGATCGTTTAGGCGTACACCTAGGGGAGGTATTGAGGAAGAGCAGTTTACTATGTTGTCAGAGATAGTTCGGGCTGTCAATCTTGTCTCGATGGGTGATAGGTGGGTTTGGAATTTGGAGAGTACAGGTGTTTTTCGGTGGTGTCTATTCGTAATCGTATTGATGATGCTAGGTTCCCGAAGATTGGTGATATGACGGGATGGGTGAAGTGTGTTCAAATTAAATTGAATATTCTAGCTTGGAAGATTAGGAAAGATGGCCTTCCGAATCGGTTTAATATTTCTCGAAGGGGTATTGATATTCAGTCTCTTTTATGCCCCATATGTGATCAACATGCTGAGACTTCGGAACATTTGTTTTATAAGTGTAGTTTGGTGCGGGAATTAAGCAGTAAGATTGCCAGATGGTGGAATATTGAATTTGAAGAGGTTGGGTCATTCGAAAATTGGAAAAGATGGATGTTAGCTTGTCGTATGGGATCGAAGCTTAAGCAGATTTTCGAGGACGTTTGGTACTCAGCTTGGTGGTATGTGTGGAACTATCGTAATAAGTTCCTATTTGATGATAAAAAACCTATGAAGACGGCTATCTACGACAATATGATTTCTAGTTTCTTTTATTGGTGTAAGTTTAGATGTAAAATCTCGTTTGGTTGGAACGATTGGCTACAAAATCCATATCTTATTGTTTTGTAACCTAGTTCCTTGTTAGTTTGTCAATAAAATTGCCGTTAAAAAAAAAGAAAACATATGAAAATGTAAAAATACGTGCGAAAGCAAACAAAAACATTGAAAACGTGAAAAACGAGCGACGCCATGTAAAAACGGGCGCAAACAAAAGAAATCGCAGAAAATCATGCAATAACATGCGATAACGAGCAAAAACGACCGAAACGTCTGAACGTAAGAAAATGTGATAATGTGCGAAAACTTTGAAAATCGTGGAAAAAAACTGGGAAAACGTGCAAATTAAATAATTTTTTTTATCCTTATGGTTGTAGTAGTGTTAATTATAGTGCAAATTAAATATATGCTTATGGTTGAAGTTAATTTTATTAATTTTGTTTGTAATTTAAAAACTTGATTATGCAAAGGGAAATGATTAAAAATAGTTCAATCTAAACATTATTTCATATTTTTAAAGATACAACTTTATTTAAACATGTTTTAAAAATTCTCTAACTCATATTTAGAGAAGAAAAATCATTTCCTTATCTAAAGACATCAAAAACTTATATATTGAAATCTTTTCGCAAAAGTATTCTCCTTTAAAAAAAAAGAATGCGACTCGGAATCCAAAAAACCATTCACTCCTAAAAAAACACCCATCAAACAGGAAAAAAACTAGGGTGTTATTCACCATGAAAACGATTGCTAGATATCTGTCAAGACTTTCTCGACGAATAGCCGGCAATGACATCAACAAACTCCCTTTGTCCGTACAGATAGTCGTGTCCGATGACTACCTACTATGCGAAATTTTACTCAGGTTACCGGCTATCTCGCTTCTTTTGTTTAAATCCGTATCCAAACGCTGGTTGTCTCTTATTATAGACACTAACTTCATTAAGCGTCGGGGCCAAATACCTAAGATCGATCCTGTTAGCAATCAATTAATTTCAAGACTTTGCTTAATTATAGACTCAATGAGGGTCCACTTGGTGGTAACGATTGGAGGTAATTAAGTTGGAAGGTTGCGGATGTAATTGAAGATGGCTAAGCCACTTAGTGTCTTGGTGTCATTGTTAGAGTCACCATTTTTGTGATGGCCCAATAATTTCTGGATGGGTCTTGCTTGGCTGTGACTAAAACCGAGTATGTTTCACCTGAGTAAATATAGGCTTTTTACAATAAAGGGTTCGACGTGGTGACTGTGACTCGCAATATCCGGCATATCATGCCCCTACTTTTTCAAAAAAAATTAATGTATGTTAGTCCTTACTCCTTAATAACAAATTTAGAGCGATACATAAGATTTAAAATTGTATAAGAAAATGAGAAGAATAGTTGTTAAGTTAAGCATATTTATGTAGAGAATGGTATAGAGGATAATTGTTGGCTTTTTGAATATCCTGCTCGTAAGAACAGAAAAAAAAAGAGGGTGCAGTTTTCCCCGGGGTGACTCTGGTAGTAAACGACGAGGATTCATTACTCTTGGAGTTACATAGACTGGTGGCAATCCTAGGTGTATTGCAGTCAAATTTTCCTCTTCCGTTGATTAACAATGACTGAAACCAAATTCACAAAATATTAGTCATAAACTTATAAAGAACCTGAGGATCGGCGACCCAAACATAGGGAATAGATGAAAGACTAGTGGTGTGTTCATTGGTGCTTTTGTGATATCAATCATTTAGGAGTCTTCTTTCCTAGTTGTAACAGAGTGGTTCAGTTTCACCATCCTGAAGTGAACTCTAATCATTATATATAAACCAGACTCTTGTTGCAACTAATAACAAGCATGGTACATGAATGTCCCTGCCTGCACATTCCATCAAGTTCATTACTAGCATTTTGGTTATTTGATATGAACAAACCAACTATATTAATAATATATATTGGTTAAAAGTTAAAACACTTGACAAACTAAAAGTTTAAATAAATGGTAGGTTGAGTGAAGCTTGCTGTTTCATCAGCTGATGGACTCCCGGAACTGCAAGTTAATTGGCAAATCAATCAATTTAACTACTAATTAAATTCTTTTTAATAGATCTGTACCTATTATATTACTTGTTTGATTCCACGCTAATGAATGGAGACACTTCCATTAACAAACTGATGTTAACTATAACTGCGATAATGTCACCTTGTATTATTGCCAATATCATTGGACCAGGACTATCTCCATTAATGGTGGTGACTAGCTTCCTATGTCCTAGTTATATTAAGTATAGTCGTGGCTTCAGTGACCGAGTTATGACTCGAGGTCGAAAGTAGCTGTGTGAATAACAAGAACCTACCCTTCATTAACGGGTCCCTCGTTTATATATGTTTAACAGGATGAAGAATGTAGAGGCTGCAAAAGAAGCTGGCATCAAGGGTATTCAGTTCAAGAATGCAGATTCACTGCAGCAAGACCTGTCTCTTCTGGGCATCACATTTCCAAGCATCAGCACACGAAAGCAAGAACACGCGTTATAAACTGAGTATATAATAATGGTACAAATATTTGTTCGCATTAACATTGTTGATTAATACATGTCGTTGGTTATAAAATTGAAAATGAGGTCTAAAGCTTATCAGTGAAAAGACTCGAAATGCATGTAAATATGTGTGACCAAAGTCTTGAGTGTTCGCATCTTATAGTTGGGATAATTAGATGTTTCGAACCTTACCAATTGCCACAAACATCTCATTATCAGAATATCAGTAGTAGGTAATATATCAACTACACAAAATGATCATTTATATCCCACTACTAGTATGAGTTGCAACATATATGTATTCATCAATCAGACAATCTTACATTGCCAGGATCCTATCATGCCTAAACAAAGTCACAAGACAGTGAAAATATCTTCTTTCCGCTGTGACCTAGTCGAACATGGCTTTATATGTCATTTGATCATTTGCGCACTATTGTTTGTTCGATGCACCAGCTTTTGAAGTTAAAGTATGGAGCATAGACATTATTTATGGAATTCACTTATACATAGGGATGGTGTTTGTTGGAAATTTTAAATAAATCTTAAAACTAGTATGGATTGTTATGTCTAAAATTCTCCTTATACTTTTGGTTTTGAATACTGAGTTTGGAAGAATTTTTTTAGAAACAAGGACCTGCTAATAATCTGATGCACCTCTCTATCAAATTTTATTACTTTCATAAAACCTAGAGACCATTTGGTTTAGATATCGTAATATTTGCACTAATATAAGTAAAATCTTCGATTGGATTGGCATAGCTCCTCCGAGTCCTTCAAACATTCAAGAGGTTTTCACATGGATGGACGAGCTCCACATCTCTGCGTCTCGCAAAAGTATCCTGGATACGATATGTAGCGTCGTCCTTTGGTACTTATGGAGATTCCGAAATGAGCTGCTCTTTGGTACCAATCCTCCTAAACGAAGTAATTTACTTGATCATAAGATAGTCGATTCTTCTTAGAAGTGGTATTCAACTAGAAACAAAAGTTCTTCTATTTCTTGGAACAATTGGTTACGAAATCCCTTAGAGATTTCTTCTTTGTAATTGTTTTTCTAGCTTCTTGCTAGTTTAAATTCAATTATTGCCGTTCGAAAAAAATATAAGTAATGAAAAACAATAGATGGAAAATGATAAAAACCAATTTAGTAGACATCAAATACTCAACTTTTATGAAAAACATCCTTTATACCCGAAAAACTAGCAA
Source organism: Glebionis coronaria (assembly GCA_025667525.1). Lineage (NCBI taxonomy): Eukaryota > Viridiplantae > Streptophyta > Magnoliopsida > Asterales > Asteraceae > Glebionis > Glebionis coronaria. The sequence continues at coordinate 629,097,164 of CM046875.1, read as the reverse complement.
GATGATCTTCCAACTCGCAAGGTAAGTCAACCTTTTGATTTTTTTAAAAGAATCGTAAGATTTGCCTTTCCGAAGTCAAACGTTGCTAATAATTTAAAAAAAAATCACAGGTTTGACTTTGCAAAATTAAACCTTGCAAGTTTTCACAAAACTATCAATGCTGATTTCGCAATGTTAAAATCTTACAATTATTTTCTTAAAATATATACTAGAATAAACCTTGCGTCTTTTTGGTCTGTTTATATCCTCTTGAGCCAGCTAATACTTGTATGGAATGAATGCGTACTTTGTTTGTGGCTTAATGACGTTCATTGCTGATGTAAACTTAAAAACGAGATGACAAATTGAAACTGTTAATTTTAACGAATATGAAAAATGATTCTCAAATGAATACCGATTATAAATTCTTAGCAAATGGGCCAGTCGAAAAAAAAACCCTAACAGAAGAAAAAAAAAGGTTATGGTTTTATTCTTCATGGAAACGATTGCTGGAGAGTTGTCGTAACTTCCTGTATGGCCAGTCGTCGATGACATCAACAAACTCCCATTGTCCGTACAGACAGTCGTGTTAAATGACGACCTATTAAGGCGAAATTTTACTCAGGTTGCCTGCTATCGTGCTTCTTTTGTTTAAATCCGTATCCAAACGCTGGCAAGCTGTTATCAACGACACTAACTTCATTAAGCGTCGGAGCCAAATACCTAAGATCGATCCTTCTTCCGGTTTCTTAATCATGCGTAATCATTATAGATATGATCCATCTGATTTTGGACGATATGATTTTTTGCGTTTTGATACCAGAATACAGGTCTGCAGATCTCAGCTTAAGACCACCTTTAAAATAGGCTCTGAGGCAGGTATTAATGCTTTTGTTGTGCATTCATGCAATGGTTTGCTTCTATGCCGTGCTAATGCGCAGGATAAGTATTTTGTTTACAATCCATCCACTCATCTTTCTAAGTTGCTTCCACAACCACCACATATGTTACCAGATACATATATTCGATGCGGTTTGAGAATGGCTTTTGATCCTACCATATCACCTTACTACAAAGTGGTGTATGCTGGTACCATTAGTAACATTAGTAGCATTATCTGGCGGAGGGATAAAATTGATGTTGTGATCCAAATACAAACTTACTCTTCACAAACAGGCAATTGGGCTGTTGTTTGCGGTGGTCCATTTCCCAGTACATGTTTTGTAGGTTTTCGTAAAGGAATATATTGGGATGGTGCTATTCATTGGTTGACTGAGTCTTCTGGTAGCTGGTATATGCATTACAAGTTAGATTTTGTGAATGAGCATCCAACTTTAATAAATGTTCAACTACCGGGAACCTTGAATAACGCGGATATGGATCACGGTTTGTTTGAGTCTGGTGGTTGTTTGCTTCTTTGGGGTATGGCCAAAACTCATTCTCTACAGTTGAATGTTTACAAGATGAGGAATGGGAATTCTGAATGGTCGTTCAACCACTTCGTGAATGTTTGTAATATTATGACACCAGTTTCCGGAAGAGATAGCATTCGTATCACTGTCTCGTGTATTGCAGTGGGAGAAAGAGAAGAAGATTTGTGTATGGTGATTACATTCGTTAAAAAGACTTTTGAATACAACTTTGCGCTAAAGACTTCTCGTGATCTGAATTTAGATTGGCCCTTTCCTTGTTTTTTGTTCGCTGCATCTTTTGCTAGTGTGTGATTTATATCTTATGCTTTGCTGTCATTACAGGCTTAGTTATACTGTTGATGCTTTATTTTCCGTTTAATACAATGTTCATTAACAATTATGTATTATAAGAATTATTGCTGCGATAATTTTGTGAAGCCAAATATGGAGCTTCTAAGTCTGTATGATCTCCCATGGACTAAGAGGCATAATAACGTTAAAAATCAACATAAGACAATGGTTGTAAGCAGGGGCGAATGTATTTGTTGAGTATGGGGTGGCATTGCCCCCATAGCTAGCCCGACATGATCAGATTTAAGTGTAATTTTTTCTCAATGTTGACCCCCACTACTCGAATTGCCACTCACCTTAACATTCTAAAAATCTGTCAAATCTAAGTAAAAATACTCAATTTTAATATTTTTTTCTCATTTTGTTGCTACGGTAAAAAAAATTATTTTGCCCCCCACAACCTACTTTCCTGGTTTCGCCATTGGCCGTAAGTCTGTATTAGTAGCACATTACTCAGAGTAGCATGCAAATATCATTACTCATTTAATTCCAAACATAATCGAAACTCGTAAACAAATTACTTATTTTCTTTCACGATACAGAGTTATAATCAATATGTGTCTATACAAAAACTGTTACAGAGTTATAATCAATATGTGTCTATACAAAAACTGTAAGTAATAGGGTTACAGTATGTGATGAATCTTGGATATCTTGCTTGAATAGTGTTGAGTTCACTTTCCGTATAAAGTATTTCGACCCTATCGGTGTCTGGGTTACACGAAATCCGTATCGGGATAAGACAAGAAGAACACTTTGATTTCTAGGCACAATAGATCAAAGCAAAACATGAAGAAGATTGTATGAGTTGTTATGATTCTTCATATTTGTTCACATGAAAGACCAAAGTGATGTTTACTATATATAAACACATGTAGGGAAAAACTATCGCCCTTAATGAAAAGTCACACCCTTTAGGAAAAGTCACAGCCCTTGAATTAAGTGTATCCAGCGACAGTTGTGTAACAGATACAAACTGTCGCTAACTGCTGTCAATTAAACAATATGTTATTAGTGACAGCCCAATGACTGTAATTCTGTCACTATCGCGTTATTTAGACTTATTGCCTATATTTTTCATGATCGTGTCCGAAATAAAATTAATTTGTTTATACGAGCGTGTACTCCACACCTTCGAACTCGTATTATAACTTAACTCGAAATTCCTTTGGTCTCGGGTAAATAAAATCACCAACAAACCTCCCCTATTTTAGTGTAATCCTTGATTTCCCACATAATCAAAACAATTCAAACTCATTCATAAATGAAAATGTCTTGCGATATTAGTATACTACACATTCCACATATTCGAGAATCAGGGTGTCGAAACGATTGAACCCGTCAACTCATTTGAATACCTGAAGATAATATACACACGAGTTTCTACATTTCTTCAATGTTTATGCTTGACGCTTTACAAGCCATGCGTCCCTATCCATTCATGAGTATATACTAAGCCAAGTCCAAGCTTATTGAAGCGGCAAAACTTCATACTCATGTAGGTAGTTTCTTTTTAATCATGCACTGCTTGCACTTTTTCAAAAGAACTATTAAGAAGATAAACATCAACCTTCTCATCTTGCAGGTCCGAACACATACCTTGGGATGTATGACATGTGTTCCGATCTCTAAGTGTGAGCTTTCCACATTGAATTCAACTTTTAGCGTTGTACTAGAGGGGAATTGGGTATCTCACAATTAGATAATCTAATAGACTTTTCATCCCTATTAGCGACTTTGTGCACTAAGTCTAGCGAACCTCTATTTCAAGCGGTAAGCTATTGATTCTTTTGCAATAAAAAGCATTTAACATGGTAACATTAACTTTTAAACATAAATGTTTAATCAAGTCCCTTTACCATTACACTTCTATCTCAAGAAGCTAAAACAACAATCTTGATGCCATCATGGATACGTCGCGCAACTTAAAACCTTTGATCCCAAATATTATGTTCACACTAAGCGTAAACCCAACACTTATCGATGTGCAATATTTTTGATCGGTTATCCAACCTGTATCAATTCATCGTTATCATATTCAATGATCTCCGTCGTATCATAAATCACAACCCATGGTTTTTCTACAAATATGACGATACTCGAGTTGTAAAAGCACGACTTATTAACACGTCTTTCAACCATTTTCTAATGAGCAAGAAGCTAAAATGACTAATCATGATGCCCTTATAGTTTATACATTATAAAACTTTATATCTTTGATCTAAGATACTAATTCACACCAAGTTGTGAATGTCATGCCATGGTCTTTTTATAAACTATACATTTGCATCATTATTTATCATTTCCATGTTGAAAGATCTCAAAACCAAAATCCATAGTTTTAATTAAGTAATTAAATACTTGATTCTAGTAGCCAAATAAATCAAACAAATGATATTCCTTTGACTACAAATAAACTTGTCTAAACATATGAATACTATGTATCCAATTAGACCAGATGACTTATCGATTATACACATTTGCCATTTGGCGTAAAGAAACTCAAACTGACTATACTCTTGCGTCTTTTCCCTCTTTTACATTTTTGTATGTATTCAATAAAAATTACATGTGTTGATAGATATATCTAAAAACACACATAAATTCATAATACGAAGGGCAACCAAGTATAATACAAGATAAATCAACTCATTATATATGATTCATTTAAAGGTGGCATTATTAAACATTAATCAGTACCTATTAATAACACTTCACCCACAGCGAATCAATTTCAAAAATGGGTATTGTACTAAATAACCGTCTTTGCATCCAATCCATATACAAAATAAGTTTTCCATTAAATTAAACTAGGCAGTACCCGCGCATAGCGGCGGAAATTCGTGCTAGAGATAATTAACGATATACGATATAGTGGTAAGTGTTTCGTGTAATGTTCAAAATATACCATGAAAAGATTAACATGAAATTAAAAACACTCGTCATGCGATAAATTATTAATATGTATTTGAAAACATATAAAATCTTCTAGTGAAATTAGAAGTGAAAGCTTTATTAAACCAATTGCTGTTCTTTTCTTTGTGCGTTCACATACGAAACATGAAGCAAATTCTACGCATTGTAACCAGCTGCTTCCATATTAGTGCACATTCACACAGCCTATAAAATCACGATTATACCACAAAAATAGCATCACAACATCAGATTCGTTAGTGGTATGTATATGTTGCGTCTTTATATGTATGAATTAAAAACAGTCCAAAACCATGTACCTGCTATTGTACTCAAATCAGAATACGTACCTTATTCATAACTCTTGCGTATATCTCTGGATCACAACACAAACACAAATCTCAAAAGTATAAAGAGTACCTGACTTGTACTACAGCCATGTCCAAATCATATTATCTCACTCACACTCTGCTTGTATCAAGACGTATTGTTATGATGATCAAGTATATGGACCACATCAAAAACCCTTCAATCCAACACAAGCATGGTACAATCTGCTGCTGTCGTTCTTTAAAACATCAACCTATCATCATACTCATTACCATATCTAGGGTTTATAACAAACCCTAAAAATGATTTTTAATATTAAAACCCTAAGCCAGGGTTTGAGAATCGAATGCCATAAAAACGAATCTGGAACACCTTTTCTGTTTAGAATCGATCTAGGGTTTAGGGGAAGAAACCCTAAATCTTATTAATATTGTGTTAAGCATATTTAAAATAGAACGTGAAAAGATCAAAATGAAATTTCAAACCTAATACTTTCCACTTACTGCACACGTAATACTTAACAGGTTTGGACTCTACTGTATAAATCTAAGAAAGTTTATATGTTACGATCTTTTCGAGCTCATCTACAACAAGTCTTTAATTGTCATAGTATCGACAACTACTGATGATCAAGACTATGAGTTTAGAAAGGTTTTTATAACTTCACTTTAAACTAGATGAGTTAACAAAATATTTGGCGAGCTTTAAAAATTTTTAGTCTGTTGCTATCCCCCTATATCATCTTATTAAATCTAGACAATCGCTTTTGCTCTATCTCAACACTCGAGTTTGGCTCACGATAGTTTTGCAGACTTCTTTTTTACCTCAAGTAAGATGTTCTCAGTCTAAAGTGGATTACAAAGCATATAACCAAAAATGTGTTACACTTTTCTATAAACCCATCCATTTTCCTTATCCATTTTGTTTTCCTTACTTATTCTTTGTAATGCACACCTTAACACACTTATAAAAAGACAGCCTATCAAATTTATGTGTAAACCAATCTCATAGCTTTATGAATGTTTTAGTAGTAGGTGAAACAATAGTAGCAGGTGAAACAATGTACACTAAAGTCACATTAATATCGCCACGATAACTCATAAAAGAATGTTAAATTAAACCTGTGACCTGTGTAAATCGCAATAGCCATCACCAATTAGGCAACTTGAGCTCCATATTTTTTAACCTGCAAGATATATAGTGAATGATCAGATCATAATTGTGGATGTTTACACAGACTTTACATTTTTATTATTGGTTGTGAGCATTTCTCCAAGTATAAGATAATCATGATTAGCCTAACCTTAAAAGGAAATCATATTATAAATTTAATTAAAGCACAATTACATTGATAAAGTTTTCCAATTACATAATAATGAAAAAAATGTGTTTAAACAGTTTTAAGGCCACACGCCCACTTTGTGTAGCCAATCCACCCCATAAACCTTTTGTAGACAACATTAACGAAAAACAAATTCGAGAGGGAAATTTTAATGTAGACAAGTAGACAACAAATCTTCCTGGCTTCACCTCCGCATTTCATATTCAATGAGCAGCCAAGAACGGATAACATCTCGTATATAACAGAGGACGCTGGAAAAAAACCAACATCACATTACATCCATTAATTAAAAAATAAACTTTTGGCATCAATTGATAAAAATAGTATATGTTTATGATTACAATTACAGACGGTGTAACTCGAAACCAGTTCATGATAATAATTGTGAGGGTTACAAACATCTGCATATCCGGAGAAAGCACTTTTAAAGTAATTGCTCTTAATCCCTAAGAATGCCATACTTGAAATTAATGTGTCGCCATACCTGGAATAACAATGTCATCATACATCATTAAACAATACCAAGCTTACTCCTAAATTCTTTTGGACATAAACACTCAATATGATAGCTATATCTAACGTGCTCTCTAAATTTTCTCGAAAAAGACCAAAAAAAATCAACCCATCTGTAGAAAAAAGACCCATAGTTTTAAAAAACAATTTAATGCAACCTCTATATAGGGTAATCAATTAGCAATTATAATGCAGTTTCAATAAACAAAAAAGAGTATTATGCAGTTTAAAACTTTAAATAACTGATCCTACACAACCTCGAGCAGTTTCATTCAGTAGCGTTGTTGATTGCATGACGTACCTATAATTGCTCAAAAAATGCCTCTTGACACCTGTAGTTACTCGAAAACTGGGAACTGAGACGTTTGATTAATCAAAAGTACATAGTATTGCCCAACAGCTTGTGCTTAAAATTAAAACACATAATCAAGAGAATAAGCAATCATAAACACCCCGTCAAAATAACTTACCTCCAGCATAAAAATGGCGCTTACTTTATCGTATGTGATTTCGAGGCAACTGTTGTTATGCTACCATTTACTAAATCCTAAAAAGGTGTTTTAGATCTAAGAAAAAAAAAACAAAAGCTTAATTCAAATATCTCGGCTATCTATGACACAAAGCACAAATACATTCAGTTTATGGTTTGAGGCTTTCACCCAAACTATCATACATTGGCCACAAAACCAAAACATAAACACATTTAAATTAAGGAAACAACTTATTTTCTAACCTAACAACGTCAACCATGTTTTGTTCGTTGTTCATTTCTGTGAGTGCGTCTTTCTAGTATATAAGAAGGTTGATGAATGAGATGATTCAAGAAGTTTTGATTGTTTATATACGCAATGGAAAAAACTATTACCATATATATTTTCTTATGTTTCAACTCAATATGATACACATAATGACAGAATTCTCCAGCTTGAACATTCCAATTTAATAGTAGCTTCTGTATATAGTTATGGTTAAGTTCCTTCTGTAAGAAGTATTGTTGAATTTTTTCAACTTTCAACAAACTGGATGCCTAATTTATAGATAGTAGATAAAAAACATAAAAACAGAATACAGAAAAAAACCTTTCTCTGCAGCCAATTTCGATGTACTGTAACTTTTTCTTTCGAGCTCAAATCGAAGATCTCTCCGGTGAGATCCTAGACACATGAGTCGAGAACCTACAACACGATTTTCAAGACGAGCCAACGGTTAACGAAGGCGATATTGCTGTTTGAATATCACTGCGCAGAAAAACTCGACCATAAAACCCTAGACGGGTTTTTCTTGTTACACCTTGTTACATGTAGGATACATTCCCAGCTTATACACAAAAATCATGCTGAGATTATAATAATACTTGAGTTTTATTTAGTTATAATTTCTGGCCAATAATGCCCTTACAATTAGGCTCCAACAAAACTCACCTTCTAGGAAGACCATTTGCATCAGTAGTTTTTGCAATCTCAGTCTGCAGCCACCCTGTGAGCAAAAGAAGTTGAATAACTAACTGTATGTCGCAAATTGTATCAATACAAATCGGCAAAGATATACCATCATCGTCTGTTGCTAAGTAGTTTCATTATGCATTCCCAAACGAACACGACAATACCATCCGCTATATACCCTGTATACAGTAAATCATTTCTAAACATAGCAACATCATGCTAAATTATGGTACAAACTGTTTTGTTTGAAAGTGTCAAACTTATACACCTGATAATGAGGATGGATAAAACTGCTTCGAGTACACTTCACACTTCAAAACAACTATATTCTTAAGATGAGCATATAAACAATTTTATCCAAACACTGAAATTGGGTATTTGCTTTAAACCGGCACGCATAGTCGTATCCACACATGAACATATATACACACATACATGTACATAGCAAAGTTATACCTTAATTCAGCGTCAATAGCATATCTGCTCGCGAGAAACTTAGCCTGGTCAATACTACAGTGACATGACCTCTTTTGCCTAGACATAATAACATACCAACATTCTCTTGAGGGCATTCCTGTAATTAGACCAAAAATATAACTTTTTATGTTCTACTACTTTCCTATATTCTATAAAAATAGATATGTTTTTCCATGTACTATAAAAAAGCAAAAACGCAGACTGGCGACAATGAAATGTAGTCGTTTGTGAACTACTTAAAAGTAACCTCTTGGATGTTACCTAATTTCTTAGGAAGAATGCTTGATCCTTAGTTGCAGAAAATGTTCTCTAGCTTGACGTGCAGCCATCCTTCCACCCACAGGGCCACAGATATACAGAAAGTCTACAACACGCATAATAATGTGTATAATTACTCTTCTATGAAATTCAGTAAATAATTACTCTTCTGTTGAATTCATTAAAATCAAAATAAAATGGAGATGATAAGAATGCAGATACTTACCGGTTTCAATTAAAAAAGAAATCAAATCCTTCCACTTTAATTATTAACCTTCTTCTTCTACCTCCTCCTATTTCACCACCGCAAGCGTAAGCACATTCAGTGGCGGCGGCCGTGGGTCTGTGGTGAGAGAGGGATTTTGGTTGGATCTCTTGAGTGAATACGAATTATGAAACACATAGATTAATGGTGGTTTAATCGGCGCTTAAGACCTGTACGGTGGAGGTGATGGTCGCAGTTGGGTTAATGGTGGAGATGACGAAGAGATTTAGGTTAATGGTGGAGGTTAGAGAGAGCAGTTATATTAGGTATTCAAATTCAAAAGGTTTGACAAATGATGTTTTGAAACAGCATAAGGGTTACAAGTAACATGAATCATAACATTGAAGTTGAAATAATTGCCTTGTTTAGATGAATGAAACTTACAGGAGAAGCTACATAAGAAATTTTCAAGTTTCAACATTTGATATCCCTCTTTTATAGTTAGTATAGATGGTAGACTAATGAATCCATCGGTATAACTTTAAAGTTATCCAACCGATGATTTTGTATCATTCTATATACCCACTTTTGGATTTCATGATTATCAAAGACGAATAAGTGGAAACCATACTCTTACACAACCATTTATTGAAAGGAAATTAAAGTCATCGTTTTAGTTAATCACCAAAATCTTTTTACCGATTTTGTAATAACTACATAAAGATGAATGAAACCCTTTAAAATACTCATCCCTTTCGCACTGTGTCATAGTCGAGTCATTGATCACATAAGAGAAACCCATATTTAAAACCAACGTAAAATTTTATGACGAACTTGCCATCGAATAAATATCTTGAATGATTTTAAGAAATAAACCATTATATATTAATACTAGTCATGGCACTTAAAGTAAACGAGATACTTTGCTTCTTTAAATTTCACCACATATAGATATGTAATGTTAAACAACAATGATAAGTGGTAAGTGGTAACCAAGCCCTTTTTTTCAGAATCCATACTTTTGTATGTTTTCAAACCGTTTGAAGTTTCCAGTAATATACTAATGATCATAGATCATTATCACAATAGTTAAGATGAGACAACATTTATCAGATCAAATGTAATCCTAAGCATTGTTATAATTCAGACCATTTACGAAAAAATTACCACTTTCATCATTAATATAATTTTATTTCTTTATTCATTTGCAACATGCGAACATAAATTCAGAAAGACTTGTCTTTTCTTTAATAAATCATAACAGGCCCATGGCCACAATTTATTATACATGTTCATAATAAAACTGATGATTAACATGCGTATTATCGCAAGTAAAATGTACCAGATTCCGACAGTGGTTACACGCGTTCTACCATAGTACCATATACATACGACTGATTCGAGTTACCGTTATGGTTTTTACCCATATATGCTGACCCAAATCCATGCTTGTCATAATACCCCATTCCAATATTATATACCAACATAGAAAATTTTCATGCTTTTTGTGCAATAGTATGTGAACATCACTTTCACAAGATTATCCAACCATGATCATTAAAAAGTAAATACTTTATACGTTTTTAAGTAATAGGGTTACAATATGTGATGAATCTTGGATATCTTGCTTGAATCGTGTTGAGTTCACTTTCCGTATAAAGTATTTCGACCCTATCGGTGCCTGGGTTACACGAAATCCTTATCGGGATAAGACAAAAAGAACACTTTGATTTCTAGGCACAAAAGATTAAAGCAAAACATGAAGATGATTGTATGCGTTGTTATGATTCTTCATATTTGTTCATATGAAAGACCAAAGTGATGTTTACTATATATAAACACATGTAGGGAAAAACTATCACCCTTAATTGTTGGGCCGATTTCACAGCCCACCAAGATAATCCCAAAACCCAAATACAGACAGTTATTTGACAGTTAGAAAACAACGGTTATTGGCAGTTATTACAAACTCCAAACCGACACAACGGTTCTTGAAACATCACAACGTTTCATCGTACCGTTTAGAAAACTATAAATAGGATATTCATTTGTAAACAACTGATGATGCATATTTTGATGATTATTGATAACAATTATATCAAAGCTTGATTCATAAAACAACTTTGCATATTTCTGTATATCTTGATTGAGTCCGAAGATCCAAGACATAGATTAAATTCAATATTTGGCATCAGAGCTTTTGGTTGGAGAACCAAATCATCATATACCAATTTTTCTGCTTTCGAATCAAAACCAACCCACGAAATCATTTTCAAAGATTTTTGCACAAACAAAAAACACGAATCACAGATTCATCATAGTGTTTTTATCAAAAGAAAATCCTATCCACCGCCTGAATCATTGACTCGGCAATAGGGGTTTTTTCCCACAAAACTTGCAAAAATCAAACCCACCGAAAATAGATTTTTGCCTAATCTAAGATTAGACAAGGATTGATTTTTAAGACATAGATTCGAAAACAAGGTAGAAAACATACCGGGATTCGGATATCACAACTCTCGAAAAATTGGGTAAACCCCAATCAAATCCGAAATTAGGACTTGATAACCCAATAGGAATCATCACGATTCGACATATCCGAACAACATACCAGATCCCCAAATTTCTTACGACAACCCTAATTTTCGCAAGAACACAATCAGGAGAATCAAACGTTTTATCAACAGAACGTTTGAATAAATCAAAGGAGGATTATTAAATCCGCCGTTTGATTTGCATAAAACCATCACAAAAAACCCAAAACTTTGGTTACTGTGAAATAAGGAAGAAAGGGGACGGAGTAAACAAGGAGAAGGAGAGAGAGACAGAGAGGCTTATTAAACACACATCTAACGTGTGTTAATAAGTGACACAAGATAGGACCGGGTATAAGCATACCCCAAAAAAGGAGAACTGGGCCGATTTTTATCTGCACCAAAGGATCGACGGGCCAAAAAGCCCAAACTAGGTTTTATTAAAACCAAAATACCATCTTATTATTATTTATAGGTTTTCTTAGAAAAATTTTAGACAACTTATAAACTTTTAAAATTTTATTTGGTAGATCATACTTTTAAATTATAAGTAGATTTTATTAAATAAAAAACTTAGATATAATTTTTAGTGTTTTTCACTATCTATTATATTTTAGAATAATTTTAGGGAGTAATTAACCTTATTTTTATTCACTATTAAAGAAAATAGAAATTTCCAAGGAAAATTTTTTATAAAAAAATTAAGCCTATTAGAATTAAAATAGCCTACTTGGCGATAGAGATCTCATTAGAAAAATAAAGAATATTTTTCTCGACACTATAAGTGTCAAAAATTATTTTAATTAGGAAATTTCTCAGTCACTATCATTAAGATAATTGATAATATGACTAATGAAGATGGAGGAGGATCGAAGAAGGAGGTTAGTACCACGAGTACACCTCACTTCCAATGTCCTATGCTTAAATCCTCGAATTATCCATTATGGGCAATTCGAATGCAAATCATTCTAGAAGCGAATGATTTATGAGAAATGGTAGATCCAACGGATACTACCCAAACTGATAACAAGAAAGACAAGACCGCAATGGCATTTCTTTATCAATCTTTACCCGAAGAACAACTGCTTCAAATATCGAAGCAGAAGACCTCCAAAGAGATATGGGATGCTTTAAAATTAAGGCATATGGGGGAGGAAAGAGTCGAACAGGCGAGATTACAAACGCTCAAATCCGACTTTGAGACGTTACAAATGAAGGAAGACGAGTCAATAGACACCTTTATTGGAAAATTGACACAATACGCGAACAAAGCCGCTAGCTTAGGACACACTTGAAACGCCCCATACTCGAATTGACCAAAAATTTAAAAACTTTTTGTATAAACGACATGACCCAAAATTGACCTCCTGTGAATCTTTTATAAACCGACAACAATCTATTTCAACTCAGACCTTGATATTATATCTGCATTAAAGTAGATTCGATTACCAACGAAATGATACGTGACACGTATACCAACGACTTACGGATTACGAGATATGACCTTTTAAAAGAAATAATCAAAATCTGTCAACCCCTCTTGTGCACTGTGGACACCTCAAATGCACTAAAGACCTCTTTAGTGCACTAGGACCCTCTAATACACTAAGGACCCCCTTTGGTACAATAAAGGCCTTCTAGTACACTAACTACTCATTTGATACACTAAAGACCCTCTAGAGCACTAAATACTCCTTTGGTACACTAAAGACCCTCTAGTGCACTAAAGACCCCCTTTAGTGTACTATTTCTCAAAACGACCCATAAGCTATTTAAACATGAGATCAACTCTCAAACCTATACTTAAACATATGAACATCACATTAAGCTAGAAATATACCATGTACACTGTTTCATATAACTCTTGACCCGTTTGACTAAAAATAGGTTGACATGGACGTTGTCCCAAACACCCCTTTTCCTGCACATTCCTTTTGTGGTTTACCAAACACCCGTTTCGACCCGTTTATATACATTAGAACTTACAACTATAACAAATGATCTTGACTCATTCTAACTTTATCCTATACAAAGCATTTTACTCATATCAACATTACCAAAACACCGTTTATGACACTTGGGGTTCAACTTTACCATGAGCTCGGTATTCTAACTAAGCTCCTACGCATAAACAAAATACTCCAATCCTTGCTTCCAACTATGAAGTCATTTATCAAGTGCTTTACCTTTTTGGCATATCACCTACAAAACATGTCAACTATAACACATAAGCTTTCGCTTAGTAAGTAACCGGGAATAACATGATATTATACATCATTTACATCATTATGCATCTAAAACAAACAACTTACAATCAAACACGTTCTTCTAGCACATAAGATCAATCGATGCAACTCAACATTTAACCACATAACACATAATGGTAAAATCCATATAATAACACATTAAGACCGATTTACTTACCTTAGCTCCATAGTTAACAATAATAATAGGCATCATCACCATCATCATCTTCAACCTTGGTTCTTACTCACTAGCCAAACACACCTATTATTCCATTAGTGCAATACCATCATCAATGGTTTACTCAACCCATTCACATAACCTTACAAACATTATCAATAATCATCATATGATCATACCTTGATCATTTGATGAAACCCAAATTACAAAAGTTAAGCTTAAACCATTAAGTGGACATAAACCCTTAACCATATTTATCATAAACATCTTAATTATTTCTTTAGAAGCATAATTACCCAAAATCCCAATTTTGAGTACATGAACCCTAGTTCTTCTTTATCTAATTAACCTAATTAAAGTTACTTACTTGATGAGGATCATTGTTATGAGTTTATCTCTTGGCTTGGAACACTTTTTATCTTCAATCATCATCAAGATCATCACCATCATTTCCCCCTCTTTTCCTTCTCTCTAAACCGACACACATATATCTGGAACCTTATTGAAGTTATGGGAAAGTTTAGCTATTTATATGACTAGAAGTTTGCCAACTTGGCAACTATGATCCCTCAAATGTTAATCTTCACAATTTGGCCACAAAAACTTTTATAACTATTTATCATATGATAACTTCAGCCTTTTAACTCTTATTTCTCATACTTGTGACACATAATACTTTCTAAAGTCATTTTACATATATTTTACTATTAGTTTGATTAACAAGTTTGACTAGCCAATCACATATCACGTTCAAACTTATAAAAGTCATAGTCAAACAACCAAATGGCAATATCGTAAAAAAAAATGCTTAAGAACCGGTTTTCGGGTGTTACAAATATATCCCCCTTATTCGGATTTCGTCCTCGAAATCTTTTATCTATTACACATCATATCTGGATTACATTACTCATACATTCTTACGACTTCCCATTTTATTCGTTTAGTGTCGATGATATACCTGATCTCGTAAATTCTAAGTATACTATAACTAACCCTAGGTTTTAATCCATCACATACCTCTATAACCATATATTTTTTAAATAATAGTCATTATGTCCTCCGAGACATTACTTAACTTACGCCAACATATAATTTAGACACTCTATTACTCTTTTAATATTTTTTTCTATTATACTTTATTTTCTCTCTTTATTTGAAGATTTTCATGTCAACGAGTATAAGTTACTTGAAAAATTTGTTACTTTGACTTACCAAAGTCAAATGTTTACTATTATCTTCGCAATCTCAAGAGAGTTCCGTATATTATAGTGGTCATACCGAAGACATACTATAACATATATTTCATTCATTAAAATGTATCTTACTTCTCTTTAACCAACTCCTTAGTATATGCAAACCTCTCATGGGTTTATCTAACACATTCTTTAATCTCATATTACTCATTTCAATATATTAACATGATTCAATAATAAAAATAACACACGTTAGATCACATACTTTAAGGGTCGGTAACTCATTTTTAGCTTATAATAAATACTTTCCAAAAGTTATTGTATTTCAACCTTCACAAACATTTTCCTTTTAAAATATTTCGGAAACTATTTAACCGTTCATCTTTACTACTTAAAGCAACTTAATTTTAAGTTTCTTTCTTTAAGACTTTACGCATAACGTTAATGCCATCATATTTTTCCATTCTCATATAACATCTTTTTTTTACAATGTCAAACTTCTTTTTTTATACCCGTACTCATGCAATGTCGGATACACATAAGCCCACTCATTTACAATTTACCACTTACATAAAGAGGCGTCCCAATTTATGTAAGTAATGAATTATAAACTTATGGTTCAACGACTTACAACTTCCTTATTTAAATGAAAAGGCGTCCCAGTCCGTTTAAATAAGGAGATTATAAATCATCCTACTTAAGCATGCCCAACACCACACTCATACTCACTTCATATTCCATCACTTTTCATTTATCACAATTTGATAACATATTTGTTTTCAGTCTCGTATTTTTTAGCCTTAGATCCAATCTCATTAACTTTCTTTTCTTGAGGAAGGTTGACACTCCCCTTAGGGATTTACCCTTTACACATACCTTTACGGTATCACCAACCTTGCGTTGGTCTTTACATTATCACGAAGGATACTATCACATTAGGCTATCCCAAAGGATACCATCACATTCAGCTATCCCAAAGGATATCATCACATTGGGCTATCCCAAAGGATACCATCATATTTGGCTATCCCAAAGGATATCATCACATTTGGCTATCCCGAAGGATAACATAACATTAGGCTATCCCGAAAGGACACCATTATATTAGGCTATCCCGAAGGAGACCATTACATTAGGCTATCCCGGAAGATACCATTACTTTAGGCTATCCCAAAGGATACCATTTCATTAATCATTGGATCCAAGCTAAATTTAAATTTACCATTCTTTACCCCTTTTCGTTATTTACGTACTTTTCTAATCAAATACTATTCATTTTAATTATTCTTGCCTTACCCAAATACAACACACCTTTTATTATTTTTTTATTATATTTTACAAGATCCATATGATACTTGTAATTTCATATCTATGGTGCATCAACACATTGCAATTAACTTTTTCTCGTCAACCACAAGTTGACTCCTTAGTTCATTTTACGTAATATATCAAGTTAGATCATTAGACTTAATAACTTCTCATTCGGCTTACTTTACAACATATACATTAATCCATTTTATCATCATACATCTCTTTTATTCATCAACATGAATATATTCATTCTTTATCATCCATTTAGCGCATTAAGCGTCATTTAGATTTTTAGCGCAACTTTACTTAAGCATCATTCATTTATCACATTTATTCATATTTTGTTATTTCAATTAAGTTATCATGTTATATATAACATATCTCATTACTTTTTATCATTCATTTAATAATAATATATTTTTTATGCATTTAAGTAAACTCATCTTTCTTCCTTATTCTCATAAGAATATCTTTCTAACGGTATATGACATAACATCTACCTCCTTACGGTTTATTATATATACAAAATAAACAAAACGACTAAAATCTAGCAAACTCATTTGTGCACTAAATGACCCATCAAGTGCACTATTTTCTACAATACCCTTCTAGTGCACTAAAGAACTCCTCAAGTGCACTATTTTATGCAATACCCTTCTAGTGCACTAAAGAACCCCTAAAGTGCACTATTTTCTGCAATACCCTTCTAGTGCACTAAAGAACCCATCAAGTGCACTATTTTCTGCAATATCCTTTTAGTGCACTAAAGAACTCCTCATGTGCACTAATTTTTCATACATGCCTCAAGTGCACTAAAATACCCTCCAAAGCACTATTTTTCCGTAAAACACCTCTTGGGCACTTTTAACCCATTTTCCTGTAAAATTACCTTTGTAACTCAAGACAACATGAGACTTTCTAGAAATCGTTATCATAACATATTACATCATTGTTATAAACATTCAAGGTCTAAATGACCCACATACACATACTTCACCGGGTTTAATCGATTAAGTCATAACTTCGCTTTTATACAATTTTGTCATCATACACTTAACATTATCAATAAGGGTTGAAACATACCAATCACAATTAATTCAATTCTTTTTATCTTTTATAACATACCATACAACATTCATATCTAAGCATTATTACTATTCTATCATAGTATGCATAAGGTATGATTAAGGCGTCTACTTTGCATATTAAATTACACCTATGGCAAACGCATCTACAAGTGGTCTAAGTTTAGGCAACCTATCATGGGAACCTATTTCTCTTAGACCGAAGCTCTGATACCAAGTTGAAACGCCCCATACTCGAATTGACCAAAAAATTAAAAACTTTTTGTATAAACGACATGACCCAAAATTGACCTCCTGTGAATCTTTTATAAACCGACAACAATCTATTTCAACTCAGACCTTGATATTATATCTGCATTAAAGTAGATTCGATTACCAACGAAATGATACGTGACACGTATACCAACGACTTACGGATTACGAGATATGACCTTTTAAAAGAAATAATCAAAATCTGTCAACCCCTCTTGTGCACTGTGGACACCTCAAATGCACTAAAGACCTCTTTAGTGCACTAGGACCCTCTAATACACTAAGGACCCCCTTTGGTACAATAAAGGCCTTCTAGTACACTAACTACTCATTTGATACACTAAAGACCCTCTAGAGCACTAAATACTCCTTTGGTACACTAAAGACCCTCTAGTGCACTAAAGACCCCCTTTAGTGCACTATTTCTCAAAACGACCCATAAGCTATTTAAACATGAGATCAGCTCTCAAACCTATACTTAAACATATGAACATCACATTAAGCTAGAAATATACCATGTACACTGTTTCATATAATTCTTGACCCGTTTGACTAAAAATAGGTTGACATGGACGTTGTCCCAAACACCCCTTTTCCTGCACATTCCTTTTGTGGTTTACCAAACACCCGTTTCGACCCGTTTATATACATTAGAACTTACAACTATAACAAATGATCTTGACTCATTCTAACTTTATCCTATACAAAGCATTTTACTCATATCAACATTACCAAAACACCGTTTACGACACTTGGGGTTCAACTTTACCATGAGCTCGGTATTCTAACTAAGCTCCTACGCATAAACAAAATACTCCAATCCTTGCTTCCAACTATGAAGTCATTTATCAAGTGCTTTACCTTTTTGGCATATCACCTACAAAACATGTCAACTATAACACATAAGCTTTCGCTTAGTAAGTAACCAGGAATAACATGATATTATACATCATTTACATCATTATGCATCTAAAACAAACAACTTACAATCAAACACGTTCTTCTAGCACATAAGATCAATCGATGCAACTCAGCATTTAACCACATAACACATAATGGTAAAATCCATATAATAACACATTAAGACCGATTTACTTACCTTAGCTCCATAGTTAACAATAATAATAGGCATCATCACCATCATCATCTTCAACCTTGGTTCTTACTCACTAGCCAAACACACCTATTATTCCATTAGTGCAATACCATCATCAATGGTTTACTCAAGCCATTCACATAACCTTACAAACATTATCAATAATCATCATATGATCATATCTTGATCATTTGATGAAACCCAAATTACAAAAGTTAAGCTTAAACCATTAAGTGGACATAAACCCTTAACCATATTTATCATAAACATCTTAATTATTTCTTTAGAAGCATAATTACCCAAAATCCCAATTTTGAGTACATGAACCCTAGTTCTTCTTTATCTAATTAACCTAATTAAAGTTACTTACTTGATGAGGATCATTGTTATGAGTTTATCTCTTGGCTTGGAACACTTTTTATCTTCAATCATCATCAAGATCATCACCATCATTTCCCCCTCTTTTCCTTCTCTCTAAACCGACACACATATATCTGGAACCTTATTGAAGTTATGGGAAAGTTTAGCTATTTATATGACTAGAAGTTTGCCAACTTGGCAACTATGATCCCTCAAATGTTAATCTTCACAATTTGGCCACAAAAACTTTTATAACTATTTATCATATGATAACTTCAGCCTTTTAACTCTTATTTCTCATACTTGTGACACATAATACTTTCTAAAGTCATTTTACATATATTTTACTATTAGTTTGATTAACAAGTTTGACTAGCCAATCACATATCACGTTCAAACTTATAAAAGTCATAGTCAAACAACCAAATGGCAATATCGTAAAAAAAATGCTTAAGAACCGGTTTTCGGGTGTTACAACACTTTTTGTAGCAATTCGTAACTTTCGGATCAATATTTATAATCTGACTTATATTTATCATGTTTATTTTTATAAAAATAAAAATAAAAATAAAAATAAATATTGAATTCTCGGTTAATCAACAAGGTTATGGCTTAACGTATCAAATACTGTCATTTATTATTTATTGGCAGAGTCTATGCCCGTCACCGACCGTAAATATTCTTGTCCTGACATAAAAATATTTTCTATTGTCGTCATTTTAATTTTTCGTTTTACGACCATTTTTCATATTTTCCGTTAAACCTTTAAGCGTCATTCGTTAATTAGACGTGTTAACGTTTATTCAATCATAAGCCTCATTTATTTATAAAAATATTAATGTTCTTCGAATGTCGATGTTTTTATTTTATATTGAGCGTTTATTTTTCGTGCTTAACGTGTATTTTTCAAATCGCGTAACTTTTAAATTATCGGACTTCAATAATACCCGCTTTAGCAAATTGTGAAACAAGATTTAATTAAATCTCATCTACAAAACTTTTGTCCTACACGTGTCTTGTGAAACATTTGTTTTGGAAACACGTAACTATATTTTAGCATATGTTAGGCGTATGAAAGGCACCTCATCACAATATTATCTTTCAAAAAAAAAAACAAATTCTCATTTGCTTCCCTTTCTATAATTGCCGTACAACTTCAAAAAAAAAACAAACAAATGTTGTATTTTTATTTTTTTGTTATATTGGAGTGATGATGTTGATACTAGTATCAAGTTTCCTTAATTTATTTATAATACTTAACTTAAATCACAACATCACCTAAAGCCATTATTTATTGAAGGTTAAAGGCAGAAAATAATAATTTTGTGAGAGTTCTTACAAGATTAAGTGTTGAAGTTGGTTAAGGTATTTGTTCCTTATTTTCATCATATATTGTATTGTAAGAATCTTGTTTATTTTATATTTTTATTTCTAAGTAATTTTCATAATATTTGATCGTGTAAAATTTCATTCAGTATAATAAATATTATTTATGGTATATTACTTATGATTACTGGACATTGTACACAAGTTTTAAATCATGAAAACCATTAGAAAATAACTATATATCTTAGTTTGATTTTAAATCAAAATTTTATACATCTTATAAAACGCTAAGTACAATGTCCAATCTATCTGAAAAGTTTTATTATAAAAAAAACTCATTTATTCTCTTACGTTTTTATATTTCTAAGACGGACCATTTTGTTTTAGGTCGTCGTTAGAAGCTTGTGGTTTCTCGGCTTATATTATTTCATCGTTTCACTCCTGTCACTATATCTTGATCATTATTCTCGTTCGATATCCTTATCGTTAAGGTGAGTTCATAGCCTCGCTTTTACTTATTTAATTGTTTTATTAAACCCGCGAGAGGGATACATGCTACTTTTTACAAATAGACGCAAGTACTTGAACCGTATGCTTATTTTATCCCTTTTAGTCATGAACCGTTAATTACTTGGACCGACAGTACTGGTCGAGTAAACACGAATGCTGTGAATAGATCTATTGGGATTGACCTCTCCGTCCGGGTTTAACGGAAAACCGACTGGACGCACTGTATTTGAAACTTGAACGGAATAACGGATGTTAATGTTCGGTTTCATGAGCTAAATGCGATAACTGATGCTATCTGACTTTTGTAATCTGAATACTAAAATCTTGTGGTCCACTGTTTTTACTTGCAAACCTATGAATTCACTCAACCGTTGTGTTGATGTTTTAGCATGTATTTCTCAGGTACTCAGGTTTAATAGCAGCTGGAGCATGGAGTCGCACTGGATATTTTAAAGGCAATAAAATACTGATTACCATTCGATAAACTTTCTTAAAATGTTTATTATTATATTATTGTTGGACCTGTTTCTGTCTGCTTGTAAACTTTGATTTTAAATTATTGAATGGATTAAACTTTTGAAACGCCTCTTTTGAGTGCGTTTTCTGTAACTTGTGTGCTGTTCTATGAAGTAATACTCCCAATGACCCTTCCGCTGCTATCCGAAATTTGGGAGTGTTACACTTTTGAGGATTCGACACTAGTTCAAAAACTCCTAAATGGTGTACCTGATAGGTTCCTTCAAATCGTCGCATCAATCGAGCAATACTCAAATTTAAATAAGATGACTCCAGAAGAAGCGATAGGCCGAATCAAGACCTACGAAGAAAGGATTAAACATAAGAAGGGTAAACAAGTGGACAATCAAGAAAAACTGATGTTCACACGACATGAGAATAGGGGAAGGAATTTTAGAGGACGTGGACGTGGAAACTACAAATTTTCACATAACAAAAACCACGCAAAATTCAAGGATGAGAAGCAGAAAGAAGAAACTTCTCAAAATAACAATAGAAGAAACTTCAACACAACAAGGAATAGTAGAATCACTTGCTTTAAGTGTGACAAGACAGGGCACATAGCATCGGACTATTTCACACAAGTAAAGACAAATGAACACTCAAACCTAGTCGAAGAAGAAGATTTAGAGCCAACCCTCCTGATGGCAATCTTAGAACCTCAAAATAAGAGAAAGCGACTTAAGGATGTTGAAGACCAAGAAGTCTCGCTACACAAAACTGATGTAGGATATAAAGAGACAAACATGGATAGTCAATGGTACCTAGATAATGGGGCAAGCAACCATATGACTGGAGTAAGGGAACACTTCAAGGATTTAGATGAGAAGGTTAGTGGAAAAGTAAGATTTGGAGACGGTTCATACATAGAAATAAAAGGAAAAGGTTCAATCATAATAGAGTGTGATGATGACGAACAAAGAATCATATCACATGTCTACTACATACCAAGCCTGAGAAGCAATCTATTGAGCCTTGGACAATTCACAGAAATTGGTTGTAAAGTAGTAATGGAAAACGATGAATTACGACTTTATGACATGGAAAACAAGATCTTCTTAAAGGTCACAAGACAAAGGAACCGACTCTACAAGGCAAACCTAAGGATAGGCACACCTATCTGCCTTTTAGCAAACTTACAATACACATCATGGTTATGGCACGCAAGATTAGGACACCTAAACTACAAGTCACTCACTATGATGACTCAAAAGAAATTAGTCCATGGAATACCTACCATTAAACCTACAACACAAATTTGTGATGTTTGTTTAATTGGAAAACATAGTAGAGCGCCATTCCCAAAGAAAGCCAAAACTAGATCTACATCACCATTGGATTTAGTATATGGAGACTTATGTGGACCAATCACACCTCCAACACCTTCTGGAAAGAGATACATATTCTTGTTAGTCGATGACTATTCAAGATTTATGTGGGCATATTTCTTAAGTACAAAAGATCAAGCTTTTGATACTTTCAAGGAATTCAAGGAGACAATAGAAAAGGAGCTAAGAACAACATTAAAGATGTTGAGAACTGATCGTGGAGGAGAATTCACTTCAAATAAATTCACACAATATTGCAAAGACAATGGCATAGCACGACAACTTATCGCACCTTACTCACCACAACAAAATGGAGTTGTAGAAAGGAGAAATAGAACAATAATGTCGAAGACAAGATGTATGATGAAAGCAACGAACATGCCACAAGATTTTTGGGCTGAAGCTGTTAGACACACCATATACATCCTAAATAGTGCATCCACTAGAGCACTAGAAAATATCACTCCATACGAGGCAATTAAACAAAGGAAGCCAAATCTAGAAACCCTAAAGATTTTTGGCTGCATAGCTTACGCGAAGGATCCATCACAACATCTAACAAAATTAGATGATAGAAATATCAAAATAGTATACTTAGGAACTGAATATGGATCAAAAGCATATAGACTATTTGACCCAATAAGAAGAAGAATTTTCGATAGTAGAGACGTGAAATTCAAGGAGAATGAAACATGGGATTGGAGCGACTATTTAGACGAGCACATCAACGAAGAACCTGAGTGGATCGATTTCATAATAGATAACTCTAACAAAAATGATCACCCTGATAATGAAACCGAACCAAGGGATGAAGACGAACCACATAACGAGCACGATGACTTTAACAATTTTGACGATGATGGATATACATCACCAACACATTCTCACACGACTCAAACACCATCAACAAGATCATCTCGAGTAAATTCCCAAGTTACACCAAATAACTTGACACACTCATTCAATCAAAGAAATAGTGAATCAAGAGCAACCACAAGCTCTCACTCACGATTTGATCATACACCTATAAGGGGATATAGATCATTGAATGATGTTTACAAAGATACTGAGGAATTACTACTAGCAGAAGATGAACCCAAGAATTACAAGGAAGCTTCAAACGATCAAAAATGGATAGAAGCAATGAAGGATGAGTTATATTCTATAAATAAAAATAACACATAGGAACTCACAACCTTACCTTATGGACATAAAGCAATTGGCTTAAAATGGGTGTTTAATACGAAGAGAGACGCAAATGGGAATATAATCAAGCACAAGGCTAGATTAGTAGCAAAAGGCTACATACAAGAGCATGGCATAGATTTTGAAGAAGTTTTTGCTCCTGTAGCAAGAATGGAAACCATTAGATTACTACTTGCCATAGCTGCAAACAGAAAATGGGAAGTGCATCACCTCGACGTAAAATCTGCATTTCTACATGGAGATTTAAAGGAAGAAGTATACGTTGCACAACCTGAAGGATTTATAAAGAAATATGGAAACGTCTACAAATTAAGGAAAGCACTTTATGGATTAAGACAAGCACCACGTGCATGGAACATAAAGCTAGACAACACCTTGAAGTCTTTAGATTTCAAGAAGTGTGCATTGGAACAAGCCATATACACGAAGGCCACAAGAGACTCAATCCTATTGATAGGAGTCTATGTGGATGATTTAATCATTACTGGCACACCTAAGAAGGACATTGACTACTTCAAAGCTCAAATGGAAGAAAAATTTGAAATGAGCGACTTAGGATTATTAGCATACTATCTTGGCATAGAAGTCACACAATCAAAGGGTGAAATATCTATCAAGCAATCTGCCTATGCAAACAAGATACTAAACGAAGATGGAATGATTGACTGCAATGAAACATTGACACCAATGGACCCTGGAACAAAGCTAACAAAGAAGACTGAAGGCACATTGGTAGACTCAACTGAATATCGAAGCATAATTGGATGCTTAAGGTATTTACTACATACAAGACCCGACTTAAGTTATTCTGTTGGATTACTTAGTCGATTCATGCAAGAGCCAAAAGAGCAACACATGAAGGCAATAAAGAAGGTACTACGTTATGTAAAAGGATCAAAAGATCATGGAATCACCTACAAACATAATGGAAGAAACCAAATACAAGGATATAGCGATAGTAGCTATGGAGTTAACACTCTAGAAGGCAAAGGAACTACTGGCATTATATTTTACTATGGAGAATCACCTATTAGCTGGAGTTCACACAAACAAGCCACAGTAGCACTATCATCATGTGAATCAGAATTCATAGCCGCAACTGCAGCAGCAACTCAAGCATTATGGTTAAAGAGACTACTTAGCAAGCTCACTCATACAAGAGAAGAAAAGATTACCATAATGGTGGACAACAAATCAGCAATACAACTAATGAAAAACCCAGTTTTTCATGGAAGAAGCAAGCACATCGACACTAGATACCACTTCATTCGAGAATGCGTTGAAAGAGACGACATACAAGTGGAATTTATAAGTGGCGAATATCAAAAGGCTAACATTCTCACAAAGGCACTACCGAAGATAAGATTTCTTACGATGAGGCAACTTATTGGACTACGAAATCTACAAAAACACTGAAGACGCATTTTGTGATTATGGGGGAGATGTTGGGCCGATTTCACAGCCCACCAAGATAATCCCAAAACCCAAATACAGACAGTTAGAAAACAACGGTTATTGGCAGTTATTACAAACTCCAAACCGACACAACGGTTCTTGAAACATCACAACGTTTCATCGTACCGTTTAGAAAACTATAAATAGGATATTCATTTGTAAACAACTGATGATGCATATTTTGATGATTATTGATAACAATTATATCAAAGCTTGATTCATAAAACAACTTTGCATATTTCTGTATATCTTGATTGAGTTCGAAGATCCAAGACATAGATTAAATTCAATATTAATGGAAAGTCACACCCTTTAGGAAAAGTCACAACCCTTGAATTAACTGTATCCAGCGACAGTTGTGTAACAGATACAAACTGTCGCTAACTGCTGTCAATTAAACAATATGTTATTAGTGACAGCCTAGTGACTGTAATTCTGTCACTATCGCGTTATTTAGACTTATTGCCTATCTTTTCCATGATCGTGTCCGAAATCAAATTAATTTGTTTATACGAGCGTGTACTCCACACCTCCGAACTCGTATTATAACTTAACTCGAAATTCCTTTGGTCTCGGGTAAATCACTATTACACAAAATGATTTGATAACACTAAAATCACCAACAAAAACAACTCCTAAGTTTGCATTGACTATGATAAAATGCTGATTTCGCAAGGTTAAAATCTTACAATTATTTTCTTAAAATATATACTAGAATAAACCTTGCGTCTTTTTGGTCTGTTTATATCCTCTTGAGCCAGCTAATACTTGTATGGAATGAATGTGTACTTTGTTTGTGGCTTAATGATATTCATTGCTGATATGACCTTAAAAACGAGATGACAAATCGAAACTGTTAATTTTAAGGAATATCAAAAACGATTCTCAAATGAATACCGATAATTAAGATAAATTCTTAGCAAATGGGCCGGATAAACAAAATCCACCAAAATACAAATTAATCGTAATATTATTTTTTTCATACTGACTTTTTATTTTACACTAAATGCAAAATAAAATAATATAAATCAACAATTCTCGTATAATAAATTACTTACCAAGAAATTAGATTTACCTATCAAACGTGCTTTTTAGAAAATAATAAACCTAGGTACTTCAAAAACCCTAACAGAAGAAAAAAAAAGGTTAGGGTTTTATTCTTCATGGAAACGATTGCTGGAGACTTTTCGAAACTTCCTGTATGGCCAGTCGCCGATGACATCAACAAACTCCCTTGGTCCGTACAGACAGTCGTGTCAAATGACGACCTATTAAGCGAAATTTTACTCTGGTTGCCTGTTATCGTGCTTCTTTTGTTTAAATCCGTATCCAAACGCTGGCTAGCTGTTATCAACGACACTAACTTCATTAAGCGTCGGAGCCAAATACCTAAGATCGATCCTTCTTCCGGTTTCTTTATCATGCGTAATCATTATAGATATGATACATCTGATTTTGGACGATATGATTTTTTGCGTTTTGATACCAGAATACAGGTCTGCAGATCTCAGCTTAAGACCACCTTTAAAATAGGCTCTGAGGCAGGTATTAATGCTTTTGTTGTGCAGTCATGCAATGGTTTGCTTCTATGCCGTGCTAATGCGCAGGATAAGTATTTTGTTTACAATCCATCCACTCATCTTTCTAAGTTGCTTCCACAACCACCACATATGTTACCAGATACATATATTCGATGCGGTTTGAGAATGGCTTTTGATCCTACCATATCACCTTACTACAAAGTGGTGTATGCTGGTACCATTACTGACATTATAACAGGCGTAGCTTTTGGGATAAAATTGATGTTGTGATCCAAATACAAACTTACTCTTCACAAACGGGCAATTGGGCTGTTGTTCGCGGTGGTCCATTTCCCAGTACATGTTTTTTAGGTTTTCATAATGGAATATATTGGGATGGTGCTATTCATTGGTTGACTGAGTTTTCTGGTAGCTGGTATACGCATTACAAGTTAGATTTTGCGAATGAGCATTCAACATTAACAAATGTTCAACTACCGGAAACCGTGAATAATGCGGATATGGATCACCGTTTGTTTGAGTCTGGTGGTTGTTTGCTTCTTTTTGGTATGGCCAAAACTCATTCTCTACAGTTGAATGTTTACAAGATGAGGAATGGGCATTCTGAATGGTCGTTCAACCACTTCGTGAATGTTTGTGATATTATGACACCAGTTTCCGGAAGAGGTAGCATTCGTATAATCGTCTCGTGTATTGCAGTGGGAGAAAGAGAAGAAGATTTGTGTATGTTGATTAGACCAGGTAAGAAGACTTTTCAATACGGCTCCCATACCCATGTAGAAATGGGACTCAATATGGCAATGAAAAGCCCCAAACACCCAGGTTATTCGCTTCAAATCTCAAAGCGATCCGTCCGTATGTTTTGATTTACTTTGTCCAGCGGGCGAACCGGTAACTTGTTGACTCGACCGGGTTAATTAACCCGGTGGTCGAACCAATGATCTGGTGACTCGATCGGGTTAACCAGGTGGTCGAATCAGTGACCCGATGACTCGACCAGGTTGACCTAATGGTCAAACCCGTGCACCGTTGACAAGATTGAGTTGTGTTGGTGGTTGAACCCGATGACTCGATGGTGTTGACAGGGTGGTTGATCTCGTGCTCCGGTGACTCGAACGTGCTGACACGGCGGTCGATCCCATAACCCGATGACTTGACCGGGTTGTTTCGGTGACTCGATCGAGTTGACACGATGCTCGAACACATGAACCGAAAATATTACGTGGAAAAACCAATGTTGAAATGTATATATGAAAATGTTGAAAATTTTTAACTTTTCAATAATTTACATACATTCGAGCGATACATAATTAACGACATGCAATATTGTGGTAGGTGTTTCGTGTAATATTCAAAATATCAACGTGAAAAAAGCAAAATTCTTAACATGTATCAAATAACTTATAAAAACATTGATAGTTATGGTGATATTTTGGTTAAGTGCTTTTTTAACCTTTTTGTAACCAAAATATCATAATAATTATCTACTGTTACAAAATAGTATTTTTATTCATGAGTAATCGTCTAGTTTTAAATGAAATGTTTAAAGTTTCAACTTTCAGTAAAATATTTAGGGTTAAAACCATATATTAGAGATGTACATTTTATCGTTTACACATATAGGTAATCAACTAATTTTATTACTAATATGGCTATTCAAACTAGCTAATGTTTAACAATATAGGTAATATGACCGGCAAACTAATTTTTTTTCTTTTTAATTCTACCTAGACAATCCACGTCACTAATTTTATATCCACCTATTTTTCATCTTGTTTAAAATTATCTATATTTCTTATACACCATATTAATGAAATAAAGACTATCAACAATTTAAAATATCCTTGCTGGGATCGTCCATATGGATGGCTTAAAAAATTCATGTTTTTTAAAACTTACTAGTATATCCTATCATTTGTTCTATTTGGATATATCTATAAGTGTTGGATTAGGTTATTCCACTAACTGATATCAGTGGATTTCTTACTAACCAGTACCTTTACCCTAGATCTTGTTCATCCCACGTGGTGTGTTCGTGTTTTTTGTCTAGATCTAAAAAACCTTCGTCATAGAAGGGTGTTTGGATCTTGATTTGTGTTTGATAATCGTGTTTAGATCTGGTCTTTTGATAATCGCTATAGAAGGGTCTTTTGTTTAGATCTTGTCTTTTCTTTAGTTGATAATCGAATTTAAAAACATTCATTGTAGAAGATTGTCTGAATTTAAAATTTTTTGTAGTTGGATCTAGTTTAAAGGTTTTTGTGGTTGGATTTGAAAACCAGGAATAGGTGAAGAAGATGATGTTTATGGGTGAAGAAGATGATGTTCATATGTAATATTTGAAATATTGAAGATCTGGGATTTAAAGTGAGAAGTTACATATTTAATATAATAAATTACGAAATTGCCCCTATGTTTATCACTTGAGAAAAAAAAGAAAATATCAAATATCCACGTATGCAAAAAACATGATGTGTCAGTGATTTTTTAGTTACAACCGGCTCCCAACCGGTCATATTACCTATATTGTCAAACATTCGCTGGTTTGAATAACCATATTAGTAATAAAATTAGTAGATTACCTATATGTGTAAACGATGAAAAGTACATTGATAATATATGAAATTAACCCAAATATTTAAGGTTTAAAGTTGCATATAGAATCAATTTTGAAATAACCATGACACCTTCTCGTACAAGTAGGGGATTTTCCTTGTCTAAGTCAGTTTAGGAGTGAGCTTAAACCTCGTTGATTAGTAACTATAGTTTAAAAAACAACATACATATTCAAGAGTCTTTGTGAAGCCAAATCTAAAAACAATTTTGACATTAGTTATTTGAATTGTAATATAAGTAATCAATATAAGACACTTTTTTGGTTTAAAGATATACTAATCACTATCATTTTGGAGCCATTATAACTATAATAATATATGGGAATTTTCGTAATTAAAAAAAACGCTTCTCTCACAGCAAAAAAAAAATCGCCTCTCTAGCATAAAAAGAAAGCATCCCTCTAACATTTATGGTTAGTGACATTAGATGATGGTGCCTTTTCATGACAACGTTTAAGATACATTTGTAAAAACGTACACTAATTTAACAGTCGTATCTTTTCACGAATAACCACTATGCGATAACCGTCAACTGTCAACCGTCACTACAATACTTATAAATACATCTTTCACACTCACCATTTTCCGTACTCCCAACATTCTTTCATACATACCTTCTATATATAATCTCATTTTCGATTAAACATTACTATGGCAGGCACTCCTTGTCACACTCCCAAAATATCAGAGTATAATGGCAACAAGGGAG
Source organism: Glebionis coronaria (assembly GCA_025667525.1). Classification (NCBI taxonomy): domain Eukaryota; kingdom Viridiplantae; phylum Streptophyta; class Magnoliopsida; order Asterales; family Asteraceae; genus Glebionis; species Glebionis coronaria. The sequence goes on along the minus strand of CM046875.1, from coordinate 629,066,481 downwards.
TGGTGACGTCATGATTATCATACACACATAGTTACAAAGAACGACCTCTAAATGAGACGTTCGGAAAATAGATCAGTTTTAATTAATACAATAAATAGTTTTAACATAGTGCGGAAGCATAAAACTGGTCACAGTTACAAAACATAGTTTTCCAAATAGTACAAATGATCTTTGTTTCAATAGAAATGACGGCAATGCATGAGACCTCACTTAGCATCTTCCTTCTTAATACCTGAGAAAAACATTGCTAAAGTGTCAACATAAAGTTGGTGAGTTCATAGGTTTAGTTAATTTGAAATGCTTAATGAACCACAAGATTTTCCCAAAAGTGATGACAATATAACAAATACAAAGTCGTCATAAAAGTATTTATTACAGTCTAAGCTCGTGACACCGAAGCGTTAACAACACTTGTAGTATAATCATATAAATGTAGCCCAAATGGATGCCTAAACCCACGACATCCTATCTCAGACTCAAATGAAACTGTGCCCGCTTGTCCCTTGTTGGACAAGACAGACAGGGACGTCAATCCCGATAGATCTATCCATAACATTCGCGCTTACACAAAGTAATTAACGGTTCACGATTCACGGGCCAAAGCAACTGGGTTTTTAGTGGGACTTAGACTAGTATATAAACCAGTAAATGCACTTGTGTTCATACGTTTAAATCAAGCAGTGTCTCACCCCAAAAGCAGTAAAAGCAGTTAAAAAGTGGGGCTATAAACTCACCTCGTAAATCAGCAAAGTGACAAAATGTAAAGGTAGCTCGAGAATACGGTTACGCTAGCCGCGACCTAATAGATTATAAAGATCGTGTTACGGCATTAAAAATTATACTAATAGAAGACATGACATCCTAGTTGTGCTTGACAATACCTTTCGTTTACGGGAAACACGTCACTTAAAAAGTCGGGTATTTAATAAATGAGATTTACGGGCTAAATATACTCTTAAGTTAAACAAAATCGTTTTGGGCCTTAAATAACCCAACACACCCAACCGGCCCAACAATAATCCAAGTTACCCACCCAATGGTTCGGCCCAATGGCCTTTTGACCCGGCCTGGCCCAAAGGCGATACAAACAAGGAAGGGGAGTTAAATACGTGTTTTAATCTCTCACAATATCCCAAAACACCCAGTCAAACTCTCTCTCTTTCTCTCGAAAATACTCCAACCGTCCCTTTCTCTCTCTCTCTAAAACCAAACGGATCTAAGCTCTCCCATGGCTAAATGGTTTCACTGATTATTTAATCATCATTATTTATGGAGACTTAGGTGAATAATCACGTGTGGGATGTGGGGTTTTATCCCCACATCAAATCAATTCGATTTCGAGGGGTTTTCCAGGAGATTAAATGATAGATTCATCATCAAAGATAAGTTTTAAATCCTTTTTCCTTTTAATTAAATAATCTACTGATTTTCGTTTCATAAAAGGATTTTTGGGTTCAATTCGTTTGTATTAATAAGCTGTGAACAAAAGGGCCTCTCGAATTTAATAGAATCAAATTAGGGTTTTCGAAGTAATTGGGGGTTTTCCAAATCTAGGGTTTCATTTCAATTAAACAATGTTTTCATACGTATATTAATGTTAATTTTTGAATAAAATAAGTTTCCGAAAATTAGGGTTTCGAATAATTGGGGGTTTTGGGCGAATCTAATGTTTAATAATAATTAATTAACGTTTTCTATCATAAAAACATATTAATTTCATCATATAGCCGATTTGTAAAAATTAGGGTTTCGGTCAATTGGGGGTTTATTCATATCTCGGTTTTAGTTTAATTAACTAATCAATTCGTGTTTGGATTGGGTCTAATTAGAGTTTAAATCAATAAAATGAAATTAGGGTTTATATAAATTTGGGGGTTTTTATACACGGTTGTTTATTTGTAAATTAAATAATGTTTTTGGAACATATAATGTGTTAATTTCATAAATAAAAAGGGTTTACAATTTTAGGGTTTCGGATTAATAAAGGGTTTTTATACCCGCGGCTAAATGGGGGTTACAAAGATGTTTCTGTAAAAAAAAGAATTGGATAAATCTTATGTTATGATTAATTTTGGGTAGCAAGGTCTCGGCAGTAATAATGGGTCTCAGTTTGGTCATGATTTGGTTATGGTTTGGTTATGACAGAAATAATGTAAAAAGATTGTTAAGGGGGTCACGGTTTGGTTAAGACAGGAACAATGGGGTCTTGGTTTTGGTCAAAGTCCAGTTAATGTTATTATTCTTATCCTTATATTATGGTTTAAACTGAACCGTAACAAAGACTAATACAATTGTTTTATTTTCGTAGGTTTGTTTAAAAGTGACGAGCACAACTAAGACGTGTACAGAAAATTAAAGAAGGTGATTAAAAAGACTCACAACGGGTGTTTCGTTTCGGTTTGCAGGTGTGGACGAGAAGGAAATGGATCGGCTTGACACTACTCTTTTACTTTCACCCAGAATTTGTATTTGAAACTGCTCAGGAACAATTTTTGTAATATTTGGACTGTGGATAATGTTTTGTGTTATGTTTGGACATTGAACAATTTGGGCTGTATTTAACTTTGTATTATTAGTTTAGGGTTAGACTAAAACTGGAAATGGTATGCTTGTGATGTACCTATTTTGGGTAAACTAGGCATGTGTGCTGGATTTTAGTGGTTAGTGGGTGTATAAACAATGTATTTAGTTCCAGGTCTGAATATTGACTCTTGTTGACCAAGTTTTGAAAGAAAAATAAATAAAAAGTTCACTAATTTTAATTCTTGCATGAGTTGTACCATTGTATCATTCGGCCCAGGTTTGTCAAATGTTAGACGCGAAAACATGACATGAACAACTTGATAACAATTCGACACACGACTTAAATCAAAGGCGGATACGCGTATTCTCGAGGGATTTCAGCAAACAATCCTAATCGACACACGGTTAATGCATAAAACGCTTAATAACTCGCACGTTTCATTCATAAAAATAATAGACGCGAAAACTCGAGTTGTTACATTCGCTCTCCCTAAAGAGGGCTTTGTCCGCAAAGCAAAACAAACAATATACTTACATCGACACCTCATTGGTAAATAATTAAGGTACTTCACTATATGAAGAAATAAAGATGAAAAATTTGACGGATGTCACAGTATTCCCATGTTTTAGAGATTTCGTCACGAAATCAAGACGTTGTTGTAGTAGGGTGATTAGCGAAAAGATGAGGATACTTGCTCTTGAATTGATCTTCACGTTCCCACGTGTATTCTGGACCTCTACGCGCATTCCAACGGATCTTTACAATAGGTATACGACTTTGCTTGAGCTGTTTGACCTGACGGTCCATGACCTCCACCGGTTCTTCTACGAAGTTGAGTTTGTCGTCGAGTTGAATCTCTTCTAAAGGAATAACGAGTGTCTCGTCGGCTAAGCATTTCTTCAGATTGCAAATGTGAAACACATTATGCACTCGACTAAGTTCTTGAGGTAACTCCAAACGATAGGCTACGGGGCCAATCCTCTCTATGATCTTGAATGGTCTAATGTAACGAGAATTCAACTTTCCACGCTTTCCAAAACGAATCACACCCTTCCAAGGTGAGACCTTCAAAATGACTCTATCACCAACCTCAAACTCAAGGGGTTTGCGTCTCACGTTAGCATAACTCTTTTGTCGATCTCTTGCGGCTTGCATACGGCTCTTGATCTTAAAGATCTTCTCACTAGTCTCGTGTATGATCTCGGGTCCAGTGAGTTGTGCCTCACCAACCTCTGCCCAACACATGGGTGAACGACACTTCCTCCCATACAATGCTTCGAACGATGCTGCTTTAATGCTAGTGTGATAACTATTGTTGTATGAGAACTCCACCAGAGGTAGGTGCCTATCCCATCTATTTCCGAAGTCGATCACACAAGCTCTCAGCATATCTTCTAAGGTTTGAATGGTCCTTTCACTTTGACCGTCAGTTTGGGGATGATACGCAGTGCTCATATCCAACTGCGTTCCCAATGCCTTCTGCAGCGACTTCCAAAATTGTGAAGTAAATCGGCTATCCCGGTCAGAGATTATAGACACAGGCACACCATGCCTCGTGACTACTTCCTCCAAGTAGGTTCTTGCTAACTTATCCATTCCATCTGTCTCTTTGATTGGTATGAAATGAGCCGATTTGGTGAGTCGGTCGACGATTACCCAAATAGTGTCAAATCCAGCTGAGGTTTTAGGTAGCTTTGTAATGAAATCCATAGTGATCCTTTCCCACTTCCATTCTGGCAGTTCGGGTTGGACCAACAATCCTGATGGTTTCATATGTTCGGCCTTGACCTTGGCACAAGTCAAACACTTGCTAACGTAGGTAGCAATGTCCGCCTTCATGTTCGGCCACCAATACAACATCTTAAGATCATGATACATTTTGTCAGATCCCGGATGTATGGAGTATTTTGACTTATGCGACTCATGCATAATCAAAGGTCGTAGGTCACCATGGCACGGTAACCAGCTCCTATTATCAAGGCATAATGTCCCATCCGAGCGAGCTTCTAACTTCTTTATCATGCCTTCAACATCTTCAGTCTTGAGAATTTCTTCCTCGACCGCCTCCTTCTGAGCCTTGAGAATTAAGGATGGAAGGTCTAAGTCAATGGTCATCACCAAGGCCTTCAGCCTAAGAACTCTCTCCTTTCGACTCAAAGCGTCGGCCACGACATTTGCCTTTCCCGGGTGATAACGGATCTTGTAATCGTAATCACTGAGAAACTCTAGCCAACGTCGTTGTCTCATGTTGAGTTCTTTTTGATTCAAAATGTGTTGTAGACTCTTATGATCAGTGAATACAACACACTTTGTGCCATAAAGGTAGTGTCTCCAAATATTCAGGGCAAACACCACTGCTCCTAACTCTAGGTCATGAGTTGTGTAGTTCTTCTCGTGCACTTTTAGTTGTCTTGATGCATATGCAATGACCTTAGTCCTTTGCATCAATACCGCACCTAACCCTTTTATGGATGCATCACAATACACCACAAAGTCTTCATTACCCTCGGGTAGGGCTAGTATAGGTGCTTCACACAACATCTGCTTCAATGTCTGGAATGCCAAATCGTGATCCTCTTTCCACTCAAACTTCTTGTCTTTTTGAGTTAACTCCGTCATTGGTTTAGCTATCTTGGAGAAACCTTCAATGAATCTCCTATAGTAACCATCAAGACCTAAAAATTGGCGGATCTCTGTGGGTGTTGTTGGAGTCGCCCAATCTTTCACGGCCTCGATCTTAGCAGGATCAACGTGAATACCACTGCTATCGATTACATGCCCAAGGAATTGCACCGTGTTTATCCAAAACTCACATTTGGAAAACTTTGCATATAACTTCTCCTTCCTCAACAGCTCTAATATGGTCTTCAAATTCTCCTTGTGTTCTTCTTCATTACGAGAGTAGATGAGAATATCATCGATAAATACAATCACAAACTTGTCCAAGTATGGTTTGCAAACTCGGTTCATGAGATCCATGAATACCGCGGGTGCGTTTGTCAAACCAAAAGGCATAACTTGGAACTCGTAGTGTCCGTACCGGGTTCTAAAAGCCGTCTTATGAACGTCTTCTTCTCTAACCCTTAGCTGATGATATCCTGACCTTAAATCGATCTTCGAGTATATGCTAGATCCTTGCAATTGGTCGAAAAGATCGTCAATTCTTGGCAATGGGTAACGGTTCTTTACCGTCAGCTTATTCAACTCTCGGTAATCAATACACATCCTAAAGGATCCATCTTTCTTTTTGACAAATAGGACCGGTGCTCCCCAAGGTGAGGAACTCGGCCTAATGAAACCTTTGCCAGAAAGCTCTTTTAGTTGTTCAGCTAATTCTGTCATCTCGGCTGGTGCTAAGCGGTATGGGGCTCTAGCAACAGGCGCGGCTCCTGGTGTAAGCTCTATGTGAAACTCCACTTGTCGTGCTGGTGGTAATCCCGGTAAGTCCTCTGGGAATACGTCTGGAAAGTCTCTAACGATCGGTACATCTTTGAAGGCCTACGTTTTCTAAGGATTTGGTAAATGATGGATTAGATCTATTGATTAATGGTGGAAATGGGGAAGGAGGAAGATGAAGTGTAGAGAGAGAAAGGAGAGGGAAGAAAAGTAGAGAGAGAAAGTGATTAGATTAAAATGAAAAGATGAATGAATGAACTCACCAACCCCTCCTAACATGCTAGGAGGGGTATATATATAGCCCACCCTACATGTGGGCTATATGGACTATACATTACTAAGTGGACCACGAGCCCATTACATAATTATCGTTGGAGCGATCGATCCTTCATAAATACGTAAAACGTATTTCCAACAATCTCCCCCTAAGGGAGGTCGCTCCAAGTTACAAAGTTCTAAATATTCTATGGCTCGTGATCTATGCTAATAATGATGTGACCGAGACTTCCTTTGGGAAAACACATTTCCAACAATCTCCCCCTAAGGGAGGTCACACCATTTTACAAAATCTTAAACCTAGCATACTATGCTTGAGTCTTCGATCTTGTTCTTGTGAATATGCTTGATGTGATCTTTGACTTTAGTCTTGAGCATGTTTCCTTGCCTTGACCTTGTGCATTCATCACTTGTGAAATTTGCCTCTTCGTGACTGCATGTCCCACATACTTATACCTTTAAATTCTTGAAAGCTTCAGAGTTTGATACAGCGGAAGACTTGACCTTCAGACTTTCTTGAATTTGTTGAAGTACTAAGTGTATGTAGTACAAGCATGTGGTGACGACTTCTTTTGGATTGTACACCGCAATGCCACCTTCTTGTTACGCTGCATAAGACAGTTAGCAACAAAACAATATACACGGATGAAATGGCCTTGAACATTTCATTCTAATTCGGTAGCATTTTACCTCCGGTCGGTGAAGACCGTTGGACGATATTAAATATCGTACTTATGGCAGGTAGTTTCAATTAAGAACCTCCTTGACAAGATTTCGCGGGTAAACCCGTTCTCTTTACTCGACCGTCCAAAGCTGACTGCGAACGTAAAGAGTGAATCGTTTGGATAATATTATCCGCATGATTTGAAGCCGTCAATTCATGTTCCTGGAACAAGTGAAGTTCAATTAAGAACCGCACCATCGTTGCTTTCCAGTTGTCACGAGCTTGATTCGTATAGAATCTTGCAAGTTACCTACCAAGTGCTGTTTGATGTTAACACTAGAAGGATTTCCACTCGTCACTGTGATCAATAAAGAGTCACTCTGAGTGTTCTGGCAAGATCATATGATAATGCGTAGAGGCCTGGAACGTGTTTAAATTCATTTAAGAATTAAACCACTGTTGCTTTCCAGTTATCACAAGTTTGATTCATAAAGAATCGCACAAGTCACCTACCATGAGCTTTTTGATATTCGCTCAAGAAGGATTTCCATCTTCATTGTAAATAGTTTCGTATTACTCGGATGTTCAGGCAAGATCATGAAGATTTTGCGTAGGACTCTTAAGAACTTTCTTACTTTTCACAGTGTGTGAAGAAGCAAGTAAATATGAAAGTGTGTCCTAATGAGATATTTGATGATCTCAAATGGCTCTAGACTCGATCGTGCATTTTGGATTTTAGTGATCGGAGGCTGGAGAGGAGTGCCACCTTTTCAATACCAATTTATTCGGAGTAAATAAATCAATAGATAATGTGTTGTCTCCGTGTGATTAAAACAAATATCTTTTGAGAGATATCTGAGTTAGCTGGGATGGGTTGTTCCTTGCATCACTGGGTCCATGATGTCTATCTTCAATATCAAGAATCATTAAAATGATCTCAATAGCATATGAATTGACCCGGTTTCTGCCTAAGGTTGTAAGGAGGGCTTCTTTCTTTACACCCTTTATCTTTACAATTCTTTTTCATTCTTCAACCCCTTCAATGCTTACCAATACGTCATCACTAGCACCTTGTTGTGATTGTTCCAGTGCTAACTTAAGTACTTGGTCGGCATTCAGCTACGTTCACAATCTTTCTCCATCTTTCCTAAGGACTACTATTTCTAGCTATGGAATGTCCTTGGGAAGATTCCTCCGGTTCTAGAGAAATCATTGGACTTTAACCTATCCTACCATCCTTATGTCACCACAATCTTCATCGTCGTGAAATAAATGGGTTGCGGGTAAGTATAAATCACCATGAAATCCATTTTGAAGTGCAAATCCATTTTGCTCCCCCTTAACATATGCTACGATATTCGAAAACATTTCGCACATGTCGGGATGAGCTAACACGTTAAGTCAAACCATGTGTGATTAATCATTTCCCATATTAAATCACATTTTCTCCCCCATATTAAAAATATTAACCCAATCGATGTTTTTAATATCAATTGATTTAATAGCATTTTAAGAAAATTTGGGAAGAAAAATGTAAATCCAATTATCTTCATGAGGTACACAAGCTCCCCCTCAAATTAATGAGGGTGTACTTGAAACGTAAATTAAATACCTTTTAAACACAAGTGTAAGGTATTTATTACGTGCAAAGATCATATATAATAATGAATTCACAATATTAGCAATGTACGAGGTTGGACCTGAATAATGGAGAACAGCATATGAAAGAAGCACATGGTTCTTGTTCACGAATGTTGGTCACCTCGTCACGTCCCCGAGAAAATTAATTCCCGTTGTTGAGTCAAAGCTTTCCGGTGAAATGCTTGACTTGATTATGAAAAGCGGGTTGCTATCGGAAATAATAGCAAACCATATGGAGCATGTTTTAAATCTTTTAAACTTCTGCTCGAACTTTATTTACAACCCCGTGTCATTATTGAATGACATTTCTAGGTTCGTAAATATTATCGATTCCAGAAGACATGCTCTTTTTATCAAAACATTTTTGAACACACAATTTTGAAAGATTTAGAAAAACCTTTTGAAAAATTCTTGAAAAATTGTGTTCAATGTTTTGAAAACCAATTACTTGAGCTTAAGATGTTGAATATCTTTCAAAACGAGCTCAAGTCCGAGAAGTTGTAAACTTCCCGTTGTTAAGGATAAGTTTATCATCGGCGATAAACTTTCCTTTTATCTGAAGAACGAGTCCTAAGCTGACATTTACTTAGAAGTCGTTTTCATGAGCTTGAAAACTTTGACTGTTTTAACGGAAAGCTCATGACCGAGAAAGGTTAATTTCTCGTTATGAGGAAAAGTTCTCTTATTTAAAAGATACACTTTCCTTTCTGAGCTTAAAACTTCGAATGTTTTAATACAAGCTCATGACCGAGAAAGGTGAATTTCTCGTTAAGAGGATAAGTTATCATAAAAGATAATCTTTCCTTTATTTTAAGTTCGAGTTACAGTATGACATTTAACTGTAAGTCATTATGCATGAGCTAAAAAACTTAGAATGTTTTCGATATAAGCTCATGCCCGAGAAAAATTAATTTCTCGTTGTAAGGATAAGTTTATCATCGGCGATAAACTTTCCTGCCTTTGAAGAACGGGTTATAGACTGTCATTTATCTATAAGCCTTAATGCATGAGCTTAAAAACTTGGAATGTTTTTGATATAAGCTCATGCCCGAGAAAAATTAATTTCTCGTTGTTAGGATAAGTTTACCATCGGCGATAAACTTTCCTTTCTTTGAAGAGCGAGTTATAGTCTGTGATGTGACTATAAGTCCTTTTTACACGAGCTTAAAACCTTTGAATGGTTTTAACATAAGCTCGTGTCCGAGAAAATTTAATTTCTCGTTTTGAGGGTAAGTTATCATTGCGTAGATAACTTCCCTTTCTTTTGAGAGCGAGTTACAGTCTGTTATGTGACTGTAAGTCCTTGTGCAACTTAACCATGAATCCCCTGAGACATTTGTTTCTCTGATATCTGCTTCTTCAGCAACCAAACTCTAAGAGTGTCCTTAGTTGAACGGTATACAACGATTGGACCGCTTCGTTCTTTTGGAACATCAACTTTGGTACCTGCAATCTCATTAGGAGTTTGTATACTTTTGCATGGGTTAGAGATATCTATTTTTGAAGCACGTGGGGGTTCACAATTGGCTTTACTTGTGTCAGAGGTGACCTGAGGAGATGATTCACTTGTCTTAGTTGGCAAACGTTTCCTTTTATAGAAAATCTTAAGTTCAGGCTTAAGTGATGTATCATCCTTTGCAAGTTCTTCCCTAGTAGACTTAGTAGAATCGGAGACTATCCTAGTTAAAGGGCACTCGTTTCCTACAAGAGTGAAATTTCTACCAGTGGGGCGCCAAACTTTACCAAAGGGTTTGATTTTAGCTATCCACTGGGACTTAATTCGAGCACGGGAGTTCACCTCATCAAGTAATTTTTTGACACAAGCATCATGATTTGCCGTAAAGACACATTTTCTACATGTTTTACAAGTAGCATATTTAATGTCTGAATAATTCCTAGATGATTGATCGATGCTCCTAGAAGATGGCATGCTACGGTTAGCAGTGTTGGGTAATCTAGAAGGCATCTGACTAGGTTGGACATTGCTATCTCTTACATGTGTCTTTTCAATAGTTTCCCTTTGACCAAGATCATGGCCCACACTAGTTGAACTAGTTCTAGACGTGTTCTTTAAACTATTCTTAGAGAAACTAGAGGCAATCATGTGATGAGGTCTTGCTAAAACTGATTTAGTCACATTAGGCCTAGTTGCTGGAGTGACTGGTCTAGGAAAATGAACCAAATCAACTTGGGAGGCAAACCGCGGTCTCGAGGAGTGTGGTCGCTCGGATCTAAATGCAGTAGGTTGTCTGACAATCGGTTGTCTGACGAACTGATTTGTAGGCGGTTTCCCCAAGATTGATGGTTTTTCAAGCTTAGTGTCCACACTAGGTCCTTTACTTTTCCTTAACTCGTTTTTCAACGCAGCTATAGCAAAAACCTTTTCCTGTACTTGGGCCTTTAAAGTCTCATTCTCTTTGAGCAAGTTATCTTGGGATGCCAACTTAGATTCAAGCAGTTGAATTTGTTTCAAAAGATTATCCTTTTCAGCTTTAGAATCTAAAACAGTTTGATCCAATTTTCTTTCAAGAACAACGTTTGATTTTTCAAGTTTTTCAAAGTATGTTTCAAATTTGACCGTTTTCTTAGAAAATTCAAGTTTGGCATCCTCAAGATCTTTTGATTGTTGAGCTACAATCGTTTCGAGCTCTCTAATCTTGGAATCAGAAGCAATCAATGAAGCAGTTATAGGATAATTATCATGATGTTTAGCATTCTGAACATTCTCTCCCCCATTATGACTTACATCGGATGAATCAGAAGTGGTATTGCTATCACTCGTTTCCATCCCATGTTTGTCATAATTAGGTTCAGAATTCTCAATATGCGGCATATCATCAGCATATACATCATAAACAACATTACATTGTGCCATGTTTGCAGGTTCTGCGTCATAAATGGGTAAGGTGTCATCAAGAGAAATCTCGTGAACGTTCCCTGACGTGCCACCGGCATCATGTTGTCCTCCTGATTCTGTGCTCGTACCATCGTTAGGCTCCAAGTTGTCAACCGTATAACCAGTTTCCTCTTGCATCAAAGAGTCTTGCACTCCATTATCATATCCTTGCTGAAGTCGAGATCTTTCATAAATCGAAGACGAGACCGATGTCATGAGTTTCAAAATTGTATCACGGAAAGCTCTAAACTCGGTATGTGTATCTCGAAGAAATGATTGGCAAATCAATGAACTTTCAGGTTGGATGATATTGAATCGGAGGAAAGGCGTGAGTTGTGTCACAAGAGCCTTATAAGCAAGTGCCGATGCAGAGTGATTAAAATTTTCATTGTTAAGTTGCTCTGCGAGTTGGGTCAAGATGGTGAACATTGATTCCATGAATATGTGACGATCTTGACCAAAGATTATCACAAATTCGCTCCCTCCTTGAAGCCGTGAAAGAGTAACAAGATGATACTGGAGCATTTGAAAGGAAGCGATGCCGCTTTTCCTAACATTGTTTTGCATTAAATGCGATTCTCCCTTTTGACATGTCGAATCGAACGAATCCATTAAATATCGATTAAAAATGACGTGGATGATGTTGTTTTCGGGATTTTACAATACGACTCGGCTCAAAAATTGTTGTCGGCTCAAACGATTATGAATTAAACCCGATCAAAAATCCGTATTTGCTAAAAATATATCCCGTCACGTTCACTCGTCACTTTGTCTTCAAATCCGGCCACAAAAAACTTTGAACCCGTCAATTATTTTTCCACGTTAATTCTTTTAAAATACCCGCCTCAATACGATTTGCCAAAAATCAACAAGTGACAAAATATAGAAAATGAATTTAACTAAAAAAATAAACTTTTGATATTTTAAAATGGAAAATAAAATAAGAAAAATAAAAAATATCTTTTAAAGATAGAAAAATAAAAAAACAAAATTTTTCCAAAATAAAAAAATTTAATAATAATAAAAAAATAAGATATTTTAAAATGGAAAAGAAAAGAAGAAAAATAAAAATAACTGATATAATTATAAAACGTTTTATATAAAAAAAAACTGATATAATTTTTTAAAAAATAACTTAACCAAAAAATTAGAAAATAAAGGAAATAAATAAAAATCTGATAAAACTCCTCAAACACGTGTCCCTAAAAAATCTGTTTCTTGTTTTCTCCGTCAATACAAGATACGTGGCCCAATCAAAGAAATTCCACCGCCCCACTAGCTCTCTTTGTTTACTCCGTTCTTTGACCTAAGACCTCAAACAAACCGCCACATAAAATATAATCTGCTAAACTTTCTCTCTCACAATAAACGTCTTCTCCCCAAATCGTATATCTCTCAAAAAAAGAACTCTCTCTCAACTTTAATCTCAAAAACCTAATCTAATCACACCACTTTTCACAAATCACAGGTATCTTCATCAAAAACTATCTCCTCCGACTCCTTAATTTGCTCAGGAAATAAAGTCTTCAAGATCCTTAATGTGGGTCTCGGGTAGGTGTGTTTATCTTGATTTGTTGAGTCCCTCTCTCATCTGTAGCGTCATTCTGTCGAATGTCTTGTCAAAATAAAAAGTCGAGGGTGGGTTTGGTGTTGGAGTCAGGTCAGTGTCGAGGGTTGGTGGTTCTAAGTCGTGAGTGAGTTGTCCGAAAGAGATTTGGGTCGATGAGCGTTGTGAGACTGAGATCTTGAGTTGGGTCGTGGGTGCGAGTCAAATTTGTGTTGGTTGTTTTGTGTCGAGGGTGTAGTGAGTCGAGTTGGTGTGAGATGTGTGTGGGTGAGAGTCTAGGGTGAGTGAAGTTCGAAAATTTTTGTGGGTTGTGTTGAGTTTGTCGAGAGGTTTTGGTTTGGGGTATTGTGAGGGTCTGTGTGAGATTTGGTTTCAGTCGAGAGGTGTTTGTGACGAGAGTTGTGACGAGGGTGGTTTTGTGTGTTCGAGAGTCGAGAGACGAGGGTTTGAGGGTGTAAGTCGTGTCAGGGTGAGAGGGTGTTTGTTTGTGGGTGAGTTTTTGGAGTCGAGTCTTGATTTTCTATGCGGAAAAAAAAAATTTCTATGCGGAAAAAATTTCTATGCGGAAAAAATTTTCTACGCGGAAAAAATTTTCTATGCGGAAAAAATTTTCAAAAATTTTCTATGCGGAAAGTCCTATTCGGAAATTGTTGTCTATTCGTAAAGTTGTGTCAATTCGGAAAGTTTGGTCTATTCGGAAAGTTTAGTCCTATTCGGAAAATATGTCTATTAGGAAAGTTTAGTCCTATTCGGAAAATATGTCTATTCGGAAAAAATGACCATTCGGAAAACCTGTGTCTATGCGGAAAACTTATTCGGAATAGAATGGAAAACTGATAACGGGATGGATCAAAAAGGACTAAAGGACTGATGACACTTTAGACATCTTTTGGACTGTTTTGGACAATATTTGGACAGATTGGATTGGACTCATGGACTATTGGACTGAATTGACCAAAAACCTGAGACTTTGGACAGATTTGAAGATGAAGAAAAAACTGATTAAAAAATGACTCATGAAAAATGATTAAAAAAAAAAAATGACTGATGATGATATAAAATAATAAACTGATTATGTTAAAAAGAAAAAACTGATTATTTAAAAAGTTGATTATAAAAAAAAATCAACACACGTAAAAATAAAACTAATAAAAAAAATAAAAATAGATAAAATTGATAGAAGAAAAATAGATAACTTTATTAAAAAATTTGATAAGATTTATAAAAATTGATAAAAAAATTGATCGAATGATGAAAAGATGGATAAAAAATTAGAAAAGAAAGGATTTTTACCACTAAATCAAAAGATAAAAAAAATAAGCAAATCCTAAGATTCAACCATGGCTCTTGATACCAATTGAAGGCCTACGTTTTCTAAGGATTTGGTAAATGATGGATTAGATCTATTGATTAATGGTGGAAATGGGGAAGGAGGAAGATGAAGTGTAGAGAGAGAAAGGAGACGGAAGAAAAGTAGAGAGAGAAAGTGATTAGATTAAAATGAAAAGATGAATGAATGAACTCACCAACCCCTCCTAACATGCTAGGAGGGGTATATATATAGCCCACCCTACATGTGGGCTATATGGACTATACATTACTAAGTGGACCACGAGCCCATTACATAATTATCGTTGGAGCGACCGATCCTTCATAAATACGTAAAACGTATTTCCAACAATCTTCCACTTTCTTCTCATGATCTTCTTCTTCTTCCTTTTGCGTTATTTGAACCAAGAATACTGGACATCCCTTCTCAATGTATCTTTGGGTTCTAATACATGAGATGACTTCCAGTCTTGATCCATTCTTCACTCCACTTCTTTCGCCTTGTATGATTAATACATCGTTTCCATAAGGAACACGGACGCACTTCTCATGACATACAATTTCCGCGTGATGCTTCGACATCCAATCTATTCCAATGATGACATCAAAACTTCCCAATTCTATGGGGAGTTAGTCGATACTGAACGAACGATCTTGTAACCTTATACTACATCCTTTCAGAATAGCATCGGTGGTTACTGACTTCCCATCGGCTATTTCTACATTATACTTAACATCTAACGCAGTAGGGGTAATATTTAGGCGTTCACTAAATACAGATGACACAAAACTCCTATCCGCACCAGAATCAAATAGTACTGAAGCATAGTTGTTATTGACTAGAAACGTACCAGTCACAACATTGTTGTCCTGCGCCGCAGCCTCAACACATAAATGATACACCTTGCTAGGTGCCGTGAATCCTCCAGGAGTACTAGTTGTGGCTCGGTTATTTCCTCCCCGGCTCCCTTGATGCTGCTTTTGGTTCCCTTGGTTGTGATTCTGATTGCCTCGAATCTGATTACCACGACCTTGGTTCCCACCGCTTGGACACTTATTCTTGTAGTGACCTTTCTCTCCACATCCAAAGCAAGTGACATTTGCTCCTTGGCCACCCTGTGTTCCTGGTCCTCTTTGGTTAGTAGGACGAGGTGGTGCTCGGCATTCCTTTGCCTTATGTCCAGCCTTTCCACAGTTGTAGCATGTAGGGGGACATGTTCCTTCGTGGTGTCGGCCACACTTTCCACAGAAAGGAAGTCTTCCAGCGTAGTTTCCAGTATTACCTTGTCCAGCAGTAAACACTCTTGCTACTTCTTTTCGCTTGGTCTGATTGTAGTTGTTTGTGTTGTTGCTGTTGTTGCTATTGTTGGTATTGTTGTTGTAGTGGTTGCCAGACCACTTCCTCTTATCTCCAGTATTTTCTCCCAACTCTTGTACCACTTGGTACATCAAACTCTGAGCCATATCGATTGCCTCGTGCAAATCGGTTGGCTTGGATGAAGTCACATTCCCCTTGATGCTCAAAGGTAGTCCTTCAATGTATCGCTCCAACAATCGGTCGTCGTTGGGCACCATTTCGGGACATAACAAGATCAGCTCTTGAAAGCGCTGATTGTAAGCAGTAAGAGCGGTACCCTTGACCTTTAGGTTCCACAGCTCAACCTCCATCTGCTTGACTTCATTCCGTGGGCAGTATTTCCTCACAAACATAGCTTTGAACTCACTCCAGGGCGTTGCTTGGGCAACGTCAATGGTCACTGCACGAGCATAGACGTTCCACCAAGTCAAAGCACCATCCACTAACGTGCTTGACGCAAACTTTACCTTATCAGCTTCAGCAACATTGCTAATCCCAAATTGGGATTCCAACTTCGCAAACCATCTGGTCAAACCTACTGCTCCTTCAGTACCTCGGAAACTTACTTGCGTAACTGCACGAAATTCCTTGTAGGTACAGGTCCGTGCAATGGCAATAGTAGCTCCTTGGTTGGTCTCCTCCTGTGTGCTTGCTGTACGATTCGCTTCAGCTGCTGCGAGTGCCTCGGCCACCCGTTCCGCGATCATTTGACTGAGCATGACGGGATCAATACCACCGGTAGTAGCTGGTGGATTCTGTGTCTCAGATCTTCTAACTGGCGCCATAATCTAAAAAGGTAATAAGACAATGAGTTTTGCCAGACATCACATGCAAGGCATGCACAATACAATTATGAAATGCTCCATGGTATAATAAACAATATATAATGATCTCATAATTTTTGTAACCCAAATAACATAATATCATTCATAAAAATGTTTTGTAATACATCATAATTCGCCATACATAATAAAGAAAAAAGAAAATGCCAACTAGCTGAGATAAACCTCAAAGCTTAGTGGTCGTACAACAATAAGTCAATGGTACAAGATAAGTCTAACTAGTGCCCTCACGACACTGATGAAGCTCTCTCTCCAACTCTGCTAACCTCCTCTCAACCACGATCTCACGAGCCTGGGAATCCCTAAGTCTAACATCGGTATCATAACAAGCGGCCCTAAACCTCTTATCCAAGTCAGCAATAGGGTCCTCCACAGGTGCCTCTAGTCCACCTGTCTCAACCAATGGCTCTACTCCCCAACGGGTCATCAGGCTCTCGATCTCCTCAAGACGAGCATTCGGCATGGTATCCATCTGATCGAGAACAGTATGGAGCTGTCCTCGTAGACGGGTCACACAAACCGTCAATACTGTCTCATCCCTAACTGGACTCTTCTTCGTCAGTGCCTCCAGCTTATCTTGCACCTCATTATACTCCTCACCCAAAGCCTCTACAGCATCCTCCAACCTGTTTAAACGGGTCGTCACACATCCATCTGCTGCTCCAAGCATCACAACTGTCGATGTAGCTCTCCTAGGAAGAGGAGTCGTAGCTCTCGGCCCAATAGAGATGCCAACATCAGCAAGCATCTCCTGATACACAGCAGGTACAGTCTCTGGTGGTGGTGGTAGTAGTGATGCCTCTGGGGCAGGACTGGCAGGTGTGCGGGCTGCATGCCTGTCAGTGGCAGAGAAGGGTATGAGGGGTCGGTAAGGTGAAGGTGGTGGTCGGGCAGCTCTCCCCCGAAGACGTCGCCTAACATAGTAGAAAGGCAGAGTACCAGGTGCTGGAGTAGGGATGCCTGTCCTCTCCCCTTCGTCTTCAGACGAAGACGAGGAGATGTGTGTGAGGGAAACCTCAGGAGTAGCAGCATATGTAGCAGGGGGGGTCCTCAGTGTTAGTGACCTCCATGGGTTCGCCTTCTCCATCGGTGAACTCCATATCATCATCATCTGTCTCCTCCATCGACTCATCCCTAGTGACTGATGCCTGACCTGGTGACTGCACCACATCAACGTCTAGGTCATCCTCTCCTCCGCCTTCTAGGATAAGTACGTCATCAGCTGATGCATCAGGGATACGGATCGGTGAACGGTAAACCTCCTCAGTCTCTCTCTCAGTCTCATCGTCTGAAATCATCCGGTACCACGGATATCCTGATGGTGATCCTCTAGGTAGTCCTACTGATGAACTGATAGTCGACTGTGAACTGCGGTTGTAGTATGCTCCTGTAGACGTGGAATCATCAGAAGAAGACATCCCTGTAACATAAACAGAATAAATGTGTGTAAATATCTCATATAATTAGTCCTTAGAAAGGACATTGACATAACATATAACAATCATTGTTCAATCCACACGTATCCCATATAACATAATTCAGATTTTGTTGTTGCACATGTAACCCATGTAAATATACCTCGTAATTGTTAAATCACATGTATCCCATTTATTACTTATGTATATATACCAATGTATATATATATATACTTAATACTTACAATCCGTATGATAATCGATTAAACACATAGCAGTTATAGTCTAGAGTTACTAAATGCAACCTAGTTCTCTATAACCATGGCTCTGATACCAATATGTCACACTCCCAAAATATCAGAGTATAATGGCAACAAGGGAGTGGTGACGTCATGATTATCATACACACATAGTTACAAAGAACGACCTCTAAATGAGACGTTCGGAAAATAGATCAGTTGTAATTAATAAAATAAATAGTTTTAACATAGTGCGGAAGCATAAAACTGGTCACAGTTACAAAACATAGTTTTCCAAATAGTACAAATGATCTTTGTTTCAATATAAATGACGGCAATGCATGAGACCTCACTTAGCATCTTCCTTCTTAATACCTGAGAAAAACATTGCTAAAGTGTCAACATAAAGTTGGTGAGTTCATAGGTTTAGTTAATTTGAAATGCTTAATGAACCACAAGATTTTCCCAAAAGTGATGACAATATAACAAATACAAAGTCATCATAAAAGTATTTATTACAGTCTAAGCTCGTGACACCGAAGCGTTAACAACACCGGTAGTATAATCATATAAATGTAGCCCAAATGGATGCCTAAACCCACGACATCCTATCTCAGACTCAAATGAAACTGTGCCCGCTTGTCCCTTGTTGGACAAGACAGACAGGGACGTCAATCCCGATAGATCTATCCATAACATTCGCGCTTACACAAAGTAATTAACGGTTCACGATTCACGGGCCAAAGCAACTGGGTTTTTAGTGGGACTTAGACTAGTATATAAACCAGTAAATGCACTTGTGTTCATACGTTTAAATCAAGCAATGTCTCACCCCAAAAGCAGTAAAAGCAGTTAAAAAGTGGGGCTATAAACTCACCTCGTAAATCAGCAAAGTGACAAAATGTAAAGGTAGCTCGAGAATACGGTTACGCTAGCCGCGACCTAATAGATTATAAAGATCGTGTTACGACATTAAAAATTATACTAATAAAAGACATGACATCCTAGTTGTGCTTGACAATACCTTTCGTTTACGGGAAACACGTCACTTAAAAAGTCGGGTTTTAATAAATGAGATTTACGGGCTAAATATACTCTTAAGTTAAACAAAATCGTTTTGGGCCTTAAATAACCCAACACACCCAACCGGCCCAACAATAATCCAAGTTACCCACCCAATGGTTCGGCCCAATGGCCTTTTGACCCGGCCTGGCCCAAAGGCGATACAAACAAGGAAGGGGAGTTAAATACGTGTTTTAATCTCTCACAATATCCCAAAACACCCAGTCAAACTCTCTCTCTTTCTCTCGAAAATACTCCAACCGTCCCTTTCTCTCTCTCTCTAAAACCAAACGGATCTAAGCTCTCCCATGGCTAAATGGTTTCACTGATTATTTAATCATCATTATTTATGGAGACTTAGGTGAATAATCACGTGTGGGATGTGGGGTTTTATCCCCACATCAAATCAATTCGATTTCGAGGGGTTTTCCAGGAGATTAAATGATAGATTCATCATCAAAGATAAGTTTTAAATCCTTTTTCCTTTTAATTAAATAATCTACTGATTTTCGTTTCATAAAAGGATTTTTGGGTTCAATTCGTTTGTATTAATAAGCTGTGAACAAAAGGGGCTCTCGGATTTAATAGAATCAAATTAGGGTTTTCGAAGTAATTGGGGGTTTTCCAAATCTAGGGTTTCATTTCAATTAAACAATGTTTTCATACGTATATTAATGTTAATTTTTCAATAAAATAAGTTTCCGAAAATTAGGGTTTCGAATAATTGGGGGTTTTGGGCGAATCTAATGTTTAATAATAATTAATTAACGTTTTCTATCATAAAAACATATTAATTTCATCATATAGCCAATTTGTAAAAATTAGGGTTTCGGTCAATTGGGGGTTTATTCATATCTCGGTTTTAGTTTAATTAACTAATCAATTCGTGTTTGGATTGGGTCTAATTAGAGTTTAAATCAATAAAATGAAATTAGGGTTTATATAAATTTGGGGGTTTTTATACACGGTTGTTTATTTGTAAATTAAATAATGTTTTTGGAACATATAATGTGTTAATTTCATAAATAAAAAGGGTTTACAATTTTAGGGTTTCGGATTAATAAAGGGTTTTTATACCCGCGGCTAAATAGGGGTTACAAAGATGTTTCTGTAAAAAAAAGAATTGGATAAATCTTATGTTATGATTAATTTTGGGTAGCGAGGTCTCGGCAGTAATAATGGGTCTCGGTTTGGTCATGATTTGGTTATGGTTTGGTTATGACAGAAATAATGTAAAAAGATTGTTAAGGGGGTCACGGTTTGGTTAAGACAGGAACAATGGGGTCTTGGTTTTGGTCAAAGTCCAGTTAATGTTATTATTCTTATCCTTATATTATGGTTTAAACTGAACCGTAACAAAGACTAATACAATTGTTTTATTTTCGCAGGTTTGTTTAAAAGTGACGAGCACAACTAAGACGTGTACAGAAAATTAAAGAAGGTGATTAAAAAGACTCACAACGGGTGTTTCGTTTCGGTTTGCAGGTGTGGACGAGAAGGAAATGGATCGGCTTGACACTACTCTTTTACTTTCACCCATAATTTGTATTTGAAACTGCCCAGGAATAATTTTTGTAATATTTGGACTGTGGATAATGTTTTGTGTTATGTTTGGACATTGAACAATTTGGGCTGTATTTAACTTTGTATTATTAGTTTAGGGTTAGACAAAAACTGGAAATGGTATGCTTGTGATGTACCCATTTTGGGTAAACTAGGCATGTGTGCTGGATTTTAGTGGTTAGTGGGTGTATAAACAATGTATTTAGTTCCAGGTCTGAATATTGACTCTTGTTGACCAAGTTTTGAAAGAAAAATAAATAAAAAGTTCACTAATTTTAATTCTTGCATGAGTTGTACCATTGTATCATTCGGCCCAGGTTTGTCAAATGTTAGACGCGAAAACATGACATGAACAACTTGATAACAATTCGACACACGACTTAAATCAAAGGCGGATACGCGTATTCTCGAGGGATTTCAGCAAACAATCCTAATCGACACACGGTTAATGCATAAAACGCTTAATAACTCGCACGTTTCATTCATAAAAATAATAGACGCGAAAACTCGAGTTGTTACACTCCTCCTCCATCGCCAAAGAACAACACTCCTCCTCCATCGCCAAATATATGGAATTAACCCAAATATTTAAGGTTTCAAGTTGCATATAGAATCAATTTTGAAATAACCATGACACCTTCTCGTACAAGTAGGGGATTTTCCTTGTCTAAGTCAGTTTAGGAGTGAGCTTAAACCTCGTTGATTAGTAACTATAGTTTAAAAAACAACATACATATTCAAGAGTCTTTGTGAAGCCAAATCTAAAAACAATTTTGACATTAGTTATTTGAATTGTAATATAAGTAATCAATATAAGACACTTTTTTGGTTTAAAGATATACTAATCACTATCATTTTGGATCCATTATAACTATAATAATATATGGGAATTTTCGTAATTAAAAAAAACGCTTCTCTCACAGCAAAAAAAAAACCCGCCTCTCTCGCATAAAGAAAAAGCATCCCTCTAACATTTATGGTTAGTGACATTAGATGATGGTGCCTTTTCATGACAACGTTTAAGATACATTTGTAAAAACGTACACTAATTTAACAGTCGTATCTTTTCACGAATAACCACTATGCGATAACCGTCAACTGTCAACCGTCACCACAATACTTATAAATACATCTTTCACACTCACCATTTTCCGTACTCCCAACATTCTTTCATACATACCTTCTATATATAATCTCATTTTCGATTAAACATTACTATGGCAGGCACTCCTCCTCCATCGCCAAAGAACAACGGCTCGCGTTCGACGGGTCTTTTATTGCTATGTATGGTCAGTATATGATCTAATGATTGATGTGATTGATCTTGGTTTGTATAGTTCTGAGATTAGGTGAATGATTTGATAAGATTTGTTCAATCTGTGGAGATGGTGGTTGGGATGAAGATGAAGAAAGGAGGCGGATATATTAAGAGTAGGTTTAGGGTTATGAAATGTTTAGTTTAGTGTTATCCATCCATTTTATACCCACGTGATATTGGAATTTGTGGACCGAGTTTTTCACATATGCCAATTATATTATTAATGGAGTTGGGTTGCATGTGTTATTGGAATTGGTTTTGGGCTATGGGCTGTTTGCAACAACATGAGATTGGACGGAGTAAAAGGCACTTGATATGGGGCCAATTTTTTTTTTCCTTACACGTGATGATGACTTTTAGTATACTACAATTTTTTGTTTAATGTGCTCTATTCACAAAAGATTATGAAATCTTTCATAGAATAAACGTATAAATTACGTACAACATAATATAATATGTAAAAATACGATTATGTCACACATATGTATAATTTATATGCGTTATTTGTATATAAAAAATGCAGTCAGGTTTCGAAAATCGGATTAATCCGAGTCACCTCAAATCTCACGGATTTAACCGGATTTCAAAAACGTAAAATGAAATTTAATATGAATCATTTTTTCAACCGGGATCATGTTAACTGGTTGACCCGACCGAATTGAATCGTGTCAACCGATTAACCTGTTCAGGTCAAACTGGTCAATAGATTAACCTGATCAGATCGAACCGATCAACCGATTAATCCAACATGATCGAACTGATTGACCTAGCTTGATTGAACCGGGTTTCAAATATCTTTGAAAAAGTCTTGGATGACTTTAAAAGACTACCCTATATTTTAACGAAATAAAAATATGTAAAAGTATAGATGGTCAAATGGTTAAGTATAAACAAATTTATGGATTTTAGTTCTTAAAAAAATTATTACGAAAAGACAAATTCTAAAAACAAAGAAAGATAACGCTCACATAAAACACGACATTTCTATGTAAACAGCTTTAAGGTTTTTCTTTCTTTAAAGGTCAACCACATATGCGAACAACCTTTGAATTATCGGTCTACTGCTTTATTAGTCCCGCATGCATCGCTGCAACGCGCGGGCTATAAATCTCGTTAGTTCTCATCGAAGAGTTGATTAGTCAAAATACAAAGATACTTGTTTTTACACACTAATTAAAGAAATGACAGTGTTTATTGTGTTATGTGACGCTTTTCCTCCAAATCATGAATAAAGCTAAATTCATTAGCTTGTTTGCTACAGTAATAGCTAGAATCAAGAAACAGATATAAAGCGCCAAGAAATATACATATAGGACTATATGAGTGATTACTTAAGTAAAAATTATTGACACTTATATATGATGACTTACAAATGAAAATAAGCCATATTAGCTTATCTCGTTTTCTACCATGAATATAACAGTTAATGTATTACCAAACTACCACAGGCTAGAGTAGACGTGGCATGTGCAATTATATACTTCACATCTTCCCTGACCACCCTGGATTGAGATAAGGCCTTCTTTCTCCACAAAATCAACCCAATACCTGATTGCAAATATGCACTTATTAAAGATTACACATGTTTCATGTTGATTCGACTACATCAAGTATGTTTTATTAGCGTGAAGATGGAGACAGAAATGTTTGAAAAATGAACTACTACATGCCTACATGTGTTCACTGACTAACCATATGAGGGCATTTGTTTGATAACACAAGTCCTCCACTTGGCTGAAAAATGAACAGTAGGGCTTTTGGATCGAGTGTAGATTAGTGTGCTAAATCTAAACAAAATCCTTCCCTCAGTACGCATTAGTTTCTCTCAGAATGCAGCAACATAATTATTTTTAAGACCAAATGTGTCTATGAATCATGATAACCCTGTAAAACTCAACAATCCTCATCTTATGCCAATCATATTTTAAGTTCCTTAAGTTCTGCCCTATCTCAGAGTGAGCTAATAAAAAGTTATCCAGTCACCACCGAAAATAAGACCAACAGTATTTGATGAAAATCTCTTCCCGATTCACCCATGAGCAAAATAGCCACAATCTAAGCTCAAGTGGGTTGCGATACAAGTTCAAAGGATAAAATAAAGAAGACATAATTATACCAGTCACTAAACACAACAATGTTAAATAAGGATAGATGCGGATCACATATCAAATAACCACGCATACGCATATCCAGCCCAATACCTCATGTTTGAAAACCATTTAAAATATTAACAAACAATGTGACCTAAAAAGGTAACTAATGAATGTGATATTCATAACTTAAATGAATCTATAACAATGAGATGTTAAATAAAACTATTGTATAATACAAAACAAAAGGGCTTACTGATAGTATTTAACTTGACCTTAAAAGACACTACCTCAAATCTTGTACATAAACATTTTAAATAGTACTTGCAGCGAGGAACTTTCTAAGATATTTTCTAAACACAACAACAGGTAACATGCCAAGGTTTATTGCACCAACAACATAACATATGTGCCTTTTGACATTTTATGTAAGATATTGTAAATCTATGTATATTCTAGAGAGAGAAAGAGATAGAAAGATGGTAGATTTCACACACTTATAGAGAGAGAAAATAAAGGATTACACCTTGATTACTATGTGAAAAGTATGAGAAAGCACACCCTCTCCATCTAAGGAGAGGGTTTATATACTCAAGCCTTATGATGGGCTTGGGCTTACATATTGGGTCATCCATACATTTCATGGACTAGGCCTTTCTATGTTTACTTAATGTAAAATAACTAAACTACGAGCTACTACTTAATATATTTTCGGAGTGACCGAATCTTCCTAAATAAGTAAAACGTATTTGTTCGCATTAACATTGTTGATTAATACATGTCGTTGGTTATAAAATTGAAAATGAGGTCTAAAGCTTATCAGTGAAAAGACTCGAAATGAATGTAAATATGTGTGACCAAAGTCTTGAGTGTTCGCATCTTATAGTTGGGATAATTAGATGTTTCGAACCTTACCAATTACCACAACATCTCATTATCAGAATATCAGTAGTAGGTAATATATATCAACTACACAAAATGATCATTTATATCCCACTACTAGTATGAGTTGCAACATATATGTATTCACCAATCAGACAATCTTACATGCCAGGATCCTATCATGACTAAACAAAGTCACAAGACAGTGAAAATATCTTCTTTCCGCTGTGACCTAGTCGAACATGGCTTTATATGTCATTTGATCATTTGCGCACTATTGTTGGTTCGATGCACCAGCTTTTGAAGTTAAAGTATGGAGCATAGACATTCTTTATGGAATTCACTTATACATAGGGATGGTGTTTGTTGGAAATTTTAAATAAATCTTAAAACCTGTTGTTATGTCTAAAATCCTCCTTATACTTTTGGTTTTGAATACTGAGTTTGGAAGAATTTTTTAGAAACGAGGACTTGCTAATTATCTAATGCACCTCTCTATATAATTTTATTACTTTTTGTTACAACTATGCCTATATCATAAAACCTAGAGACCATTTAGTTTAGATATCGTAATATTTGCACTAATATAAGTAAAATCTTCGATTGGATTGGCATAGCTCCTCCGAGTCCTTCAAACATTCAAGAGGTTTTCACATGGATGGACGAGCTCCACATCTCTGCGTCTCGCAAAAGTATCCTGGATACGATATGTAGCGTCGTCCTTTGGTACTTATGGAGATTCCGAAATGAGCTGCTCTTTGGTACCATCCTCCTAAACGAAGTAATTTACATAGTCGATTCTTCTTATAAGTGGTATTCTACTAGAAACAAAACTTCTTCTATTTCTTGGAACAATTGGTTACGAAATCCCTTAGAGATTTCTTATTTGTAATTGTTTTTCTAGCTTCTTGCTAGTTTAAATTCAATCATTGCCGTTCGAAAAAAATATAATAGATGGAAAATGATAAAAACCAATTTAGTAGACATCAAATACTCAACTTTTATGAAAAACATCCTTTATACCCGAAAAACTAGCAAGATGATCTTCCAACTCGCAAGGTAAGTCAACCTTTTGATTTTTTTTAAAGAATCGTAAGATTTGCTTTCCGAAGTCAAATTATATCCTTAATAAAGAAGGGGAATTGCGATTCCCTATGAACAGTACCCTCACTCACATAAGAAATAAAAAAAAATATCCCACCTCCCTCACATACCCCTCACACATATTTTATTTTCTCTCCCTCACACCTCCCTCACACATATTTTATTTTCTCTCATTCATTCATTCTTGAAAGTTCTGTTTCTCTCTCTAATCATCTTCTATAGATATTAAGGCGCCCGATCATCAAGCGTATTTGATTATTTATCAGGTATGATTTTTTTTATATTCAATCTTTTTGCCTTCGTTATTATTTATACAATATGTTTATAGATCTTCGTTGGATGTGAAACTTTCAATCTGACTTTAGGTACATCTTGCGTCGATCTAAAACTGGTCCGCTGGATGTGAAACTTTCATAACTTTATAGATCTTCGTTGATGAGATGGGTTATGGGTTTGATCTAAAACCTTAATAGTTTGATAGATTTCTTGATTAGACTAGCGTGATCGAAACCTTTGATTAAAAAGGGTTCGTCAAAACCAGTGTACGCTTTGATTACAAATTCTTGATGATGATTGATGCGTTGATCGTTTTTTTATTGGTTTTTATTTAATCTGAATGAATGAGAGAAAAAAAAATATGTGTGAGGGAGGTGTGAGGGAGAGAAAATAAAATATGTGTGAGGGGTATGTGAGGGAGGTGGGATATTTTTTTTATTTCTTCTGTGATTGATAATGATCTAATCTATATTGATGATCTGGGTATACCCATTTGGCCAGAAGCCTCTTCATTGTCATTGACTTCTTCGTTGCCCCGTTGACGGTGTGCGGCGTTGATTGTCAGTAGGCGGCGTTGGTTAGCTTAGGTGTGGGTGATGGTGGTCGTCAGTCGGTGCTACCTGATGTTGACCATTGTGAATCCTCATACCAACTTTTGTGCTTTTCTGAGGTATTCTTTTAACTTTGCTTTTATGTTTGAAGCTTTATGTTATTTTAGTGTGCTTAGCTTGACTGATAAGTTTTGTCCGGGCGACATACATATGATTGGTGACGCGACCAACAAGGTATTAAAGGCACTATTATGATTATCAGCGGTCGTATGAAGTATAGTTGATATCTAGTTCCGATAATGTCATTTGATTTTGCCCAGGCGACCTTTTAAGGTTGTCGGGGTACATTAGTATGAAGTGTAGTTGATATCCAGTTCCGATAATGTCATTTGATTTTATAATGATAGTGACGACCCCTATCTTGGCGGCACAACACGGAAATGTGTTTGCAGCCATGGCAGTTTTAATAAAGTGTACAAAGAAATACACTTTATGACAGTTTTAATAAAAGAGGGGGATTACGAAAACTAATGTATGTGATTACTCAGGCTATGATGAGTTTAACGGCATGGGGTAAATCTGAGATTACGCGTATCTTGGCGGGGCAACCTCTCGGGGCTGCAGCCATGGCGTGCCTATCCATTTAATGGTGCCATATCTGAGCCTATACGCGTGGAAACTACAACGAGCTTCGTAAGTTCCTTTACTGTGTTTATACCACTAATAATTTGTTGATACAACTGATCAATTTTGATTAATAATCTTATGAACTTAGTATTATCTTATTTTGTAGATATAAATGTGATTGAGACCATTTTAAAAAAACCCATTACCTTTTTAACACGTTTATTGTTGGTGTTTTTATGAAGTTGTTGGTGTTTCTAAGTTTTGAGGCTACCACTGAAATTTTAGATAAGTACTTTTTTTTAAAGTTACCATTGGTAATTAAAAACAGAGGTGTTTGGATATGTTCAGGGTATAAGTTGTTTTTTTTTTAAAAAGAAGTATAGTCATTCAATTGAAGGTTCGTTGCCGCTATTCATAGCAGGCGACGATCGTGACAATTGTGGCTTTTAGTGCCGCTCTTGACGCCTGCTGACGATAGGCTGTAAGGGGTGTTTGTAATGTGAAACTATGGTACTACCCTGTTTAATGTAGTTCATTCTCAATTAAAAGTACTGCTAGCGGTAACTTCAGTTGCGAATGGTTATGCTTTTATTTGGTTCTGGTATCGTTCTTTTGCTATCGATGTGGGTACCTTTGGAAGCTTCGTTGTTTTTCCCCACTAGAGTTGGTTCACGGATTCTCCTGTTTTAAATAAACAAACACTATCCGTTCCATCTCATTTTGGGTGGCGTGGATTTCCATTTGGTTGGCTGTTATTGGTTGGCTGTGATGATCCTTTGGTACGGTGTCTTGCTGGGAAAGTGGAAGGATGGCGGAATACGAGCATCGCTCGATTCAGCAACCTCCACAAACCCAGCCACGACATCAATTAAGCTGAGCCGATTTTATAACGTGATGTGTCTTCCCACACACATAGCACTCTTATGCGAGGGAGAAGGATGTATTTTTTTGATTTCGTTGGTGAGTGGGGGTACTGTTCATTCGGAAACACAATTCCCCTTCTTTATTAAAGATATAATATAATATAATATAATATAATGTCATCCCTGAATACTGACTATCGGATCCATCTTATTTTGGGTGGCGTATATCTCTATTTGGTTGGCTGTGATGATCCTTTGGTACGGTATCTTGCTGGGAAAGTGGAAGGATGGCTGAATGAGAGGATTGCTCGATTCAGCAACCTCCACAAACCCAGCCACGACATCAATTAATCTGAGCCGATTTTATCACATATTCGTTGAAGATGAAAGCCACACGACACCGATTTTTTACTACGTGAAGTTACTGCCTAAAGTTAAACATGTCATTGACTTCTTCGTTGCCCCGTTGACGGTGTGCGGCGTTGATTGTCAGTAGGCGGCGTTGGTTAGCTTAGGTGTGGGTGATGGTGGTCGTCAGTCGGCGCTGCCTGATGTTGACCATTGTGAATCCTCATACCAACTTTTGTGCTTTTCTGAGGTATTCTTTTAACTTTGCTTTTATGTTTGAAGCTTTATGTTATTTTAGTGTGCTTAGCTTGACTGATAAGTTTTCTCCGGGCGACATACATATGATTGGTGACGCGACCAACAAGGTATTTAAAGGCACTATTATGATTATCAGCGGTCGTATGAAGTATAGTTGATATCTAGTTCCGATAATGTCATTTGATTTTGCCCAGACGACCTTTTAAGGTTGTCGGGGTACATTAGTATGCAGTGTAGTTGATATCCAGTTCCGATAATGTCATTTGATTTTATAATGATAGTGACGACCCCTATCTTGGCGGCACAACACGGAAATGTGTTTGCAGCCATGGCAGTTTTAATAAAGTGTACAAAGAAATACACTTTATGACAGTTTTAATAAAAGAGGGGGATTACGAAAACTAATGTATGTGATTACTCAGGCTATGATGAGTTTAACGGCATGGGATAAATCTGAGATCACACGTATCTTGGCGGGGCAACCTCCCGGGGCTGCAGCCATGGCGTGCCTATCCGTTTTTCCCTTAATGGTGCCATATCTGAGCCTATACGCGTGGAAACTACAACGAGCTTCGTAAGTTCCTTTACTGTGTTTATACCACTAATAATTTGTTGATACAACTGATCAATTTTGATTAATAATCTTATGAACTTTGTATTATCTTATTTTGTAGAAATAAATGTGATTGAGACCATTTTAAAAAAACCCGTTACCTTTTTAACACGTTTATTGTTGGTGTTTTTATGAAGTTGTTGGTGTTTCTAAGTTTTGAGGCTACCACTGAAATTTTAGATAAGTACTTTTTTTTAAAGTTACCATTGGTAAGTAAAAACAGAGGTGTTTGGATATGTTCAGGGTATAAGTTGTTTTTTAAAAAAAAGAAGTATAGTCATACAATTGAAGGTTCGTTGCCGCTATTCATAGCAGGCGACGATCGTGACAATTGTGGCTTTTAGTGCCGCTCTTGTCGCCTGCTGACGATAGGCTGTAAGGGGTGTTTGTAATGCGAAATTATGGTACTACCCTGTTTAATGTAATTCATTCTCAAATAAAAGTACTGCTAGCGGTAACTTCAGTTGCGAATGGTTATGCTTTTATTTGGTTCTGGTATCGTTCTTTTGCTATCGATGTGGGTACCTTTGGAAGCTTCGTTGTTTTTCCCCGCTAGAGTTGGTTCACGGATTCTCCTGTTTTAAATAAACAAACACTATCCGTTCCATCTCATTTTGGGTGGCGTGGATCTCCATTTGGTTGGCTGTTATTGGTTGACTGTGATGATCCTTTTGTACGGTGTCTTGCTGGGAAAGTGGAAGGATGGCTGAATGAGAGGATTGCTCGATTCAGCAACCTCCACAAACCCAGCCACGACATCAATTAATCTGAGCCGATTTTATCACATATTCGTTGAAGATGAAAGCCATACGACACCGATTTTTTTACTACGTGAAGTTACTTCCTAAAGTTAAACATAAACAGGTCAGTCACGTGTATTTATTATCCATTTGTTCAATATGCCTCTTTTACAACATTTTATATTTGCAAAATACAAATAACAATAGGGGTTTCGTGTTCCCAAATGTATGGATATCCTTCAAGGGAATCAGGGGGCATTTTGCGGTCTTAAGTCTGTTCGGAGCAGGCTAAACATCTCAGACTACCCCCTGCTTACCTCGAAGGGTGTCCGTATACTTGCGAACACGAAAGTTCGTGCTACAAAAATATTACATCGTTCCATATTTCCATTTTGCACTATTTATCACCACTCAGTTCTTCATAGGAAGCAGATTTTGTGATTGAGGTTGCTGGTGTTGATTGAATTTGCGTACGGTTATCTTCTCGCGTAATTTGGTGATATATGCAGGTAGGAAGCTGCTGAGTTGAATGAGATTGCAAGCAGATTGGAGGAATTTGGCTAAGAATCTTAAAGATGGAGTATTAGTAGTTGATGATAACAACCTGAGCGTTTGGCAGGACATGTGCTACTCATTCTAAATTGTTAGCTATATAGTTTAATTATACTATTAAATAATTGCTAATTACCAATTGCATGTTATAATCAGTTGCCATCTATAAGGCGATTAGACCTTTGGAGTGATGTAAAAAGACCTGTGAATGACAAAGAATTCACGCACGCATGACGTGGCAAGGGACAAAGTGAGCCGAGCTTCCACGCACGAATGACGTATGAAGGGACAAAGTGAGGCGAGCTTTTCACACTGGATTTATAGATAAAACACAGTGTATCCGACTTCTTATCGTCCCCTAAAACCGTTACCAAACACAAACACAGCCCGCCGCGGCGAAGCGCGGGCAAAAACCCTAGTGTTGCTAATAATTTAAAAAAAATCACAGGTTTGACTTTGCAAAATTAAACCTTGCAAGTTTTCACAAAACTATCAATGCTGATTTCACAAGGTTAAAATCTTACAATTATTTTCTTAAAATATACTAGAATAAACCTTGCGTCTTTTTGGTCTGTTTATATCCTCTTGAGCCAGCTAATCTATATACTTTATAAAGAATTTACACCATTTCTAATTATAGAAGTCTTAAAAAATTAAGCCTCTAACATTTCTATATTAAGAAATTTTGTTTTGTAAGGATTAAACATAAATATTTTGAATTTTGTAACTATGTAAGAATTTACATCTCTAGCATTCATGTAGAGCATTTAAGATAATGTAACAGCTTATTTATAACGGTCAAAATTGAGTCAAATAATCTTGTAACTTATTAATATCATAAAATCTAGAATAATGTCAATTATTAATTCTGTATTTGTAACAACATATTTTAAGCCAAGTAACACTATATAGGAAAAAAATGTAAAAAAAACTATCGAACCAAAACAACGGCAGATTCCGGTTACACTTAAATCTATTCATTTTCATACATAATTGTGTATCAAAATCCGTGTATTTCCACCATCTTGTATACAAGAACAAATCGAACCACATCAGAATATTATGAACATCATAATCCATGTGTTTTACTCATAATCTGGTACACTTACGGTTTTGGTTGTGTTTCACCCAACATCCTTAGACGATCGGATTCATTTGATAGAAAACCACTTGATATGAACAAAGGGTTTGGTGGCATCGACTAGATCTTAAGGTGGATGAAAATGGATCTTTTAGGTCTCGAGCAAGCATCGACAGGATTGAGTTTCTGTGAAGATTCTCCGACGGGTTTTGGAAATGACACCACATATTTTGTTTTGATAAAAGAGGTTGCTAATTAACATCATCCATACTTTGTTGTTAGTGTGTCATTCTGATGACGTGATTTTGTTGTTCATGAAAAAAAAGTTATCGGGTACCCGCCGCTGCATTGCGCGGGTACCCGGCTAGTACTTGTATGGAATGAATGTGTACTTTGTTTGTGGCTTAATGATGTTCATTGCTGATATGACCTTAAAAACGAGACGACAAATCGAAACTGTTAATTTTAACGAATATCAAAAACGATTCTCAAATGAATACCGATAAATTCTTAGCAAATGGGCCGGATTCTTGTCAAAAAGAAAATCCACCAAAATACAAATTAATCATAATATTATTTTTTTTCATACTGACTTTTATTTTACACTAAATGCAAAATAAAATAATATAAATCAACAATTCTCGTATAATAAATTACTTACCAAGAAATTAGATTTACCTATCAAACGTGCTTTTTAGAAAATAATAAACCTAGGTACTTCAAAAACCCTAACAGAAGAAAAAAAAAGTTTAGGGTTTTATTCTTCATGGAAAGGATTGCTGGAGACTTGTCGAAACTTCCTGTATGGCCAGTCGCCGATGACGTCAACAAACTCCCTTTGTCCGTACAGACAGTCGTGTCAAATGACGACCTATTAAGCGAAATTTTACTCTGGTTGCCTGCTATCGTGCTTCTTTTGTTTAAATCCGTATCCAAACGCTGGCAAGCTGTTATCAACGACACTAACTTCATTAAGCGTCGGAGCCAAATACCTAAGATCGATCCTTCTTCCGGTTTCTTTATCATGCGTAATCATTATAGATATGATCCATCTGATTTTGGACGATATGATTTTTTGCGTTTTGATACGAGAATACAGATCTGCAGATCTCAGCTTAAGACCACCTTTAAAATAGGCTCTGAGGCAGGTATTAATGCTTTTGTTGTGCAGTCATGCAATGGTTTGCTTCTATGCCGTGCTAATAAGCAGGATAAGTATTGTGTTTACAATCCATCCACTCATCTTTCTAAGTTGCTTCCACAACCACCACATATGTTACCAGATACATATATTCGATGCGGTTTGAGAATGGCTTTTGATCCTACCATATCACCTTACTACAAAGTGGTGTATGCTGGTACCATTACTGACATTAGTAACAGGCGTAGCTTTTGGGATGAAATTGATGTTGTGATCCAAATACAAACTTACTCTTCACAAACTGGCAATTGGGCTGTTGTTCGCGGTGGTCCATTTCCCAGTACATGTTTTTCAGGTTTTCATAATGGAATATATTGGGATGGTGCTATTCATTGGTTGACTGAGTTTTCTGGTTGCTGGTATATGCATTACAAGTTAGATTTTGCGAATGAGCATCCAACTTTAACAAATGTTCAACTACCGGGAACCTTGAATAACGCAGATATGGATCACGATTTGTTTGAGTCTGGGGGTTGTTTGCTTCTTTTTGGTATGGACAAAACTCATTCTCTACAGTTGAATGTTTACAAGATGAGGAATGGTTATTCTGGATGGTCGTTCAACCACTTCGTGAATGTTTGTGATATTATGACACCAGTTTCTGGAAGAAAGAGCATTCGTATCATTGTCTCGTGTATTGCAGTGGGAGAAAGAGAAGAAGATTTGTGTATGGTGATTACACTCGGTAAAAAGACTTTTCAATACAACTTTGCACTAAAGACTTCTCGTGACCTCTCTGATCTGAATTTAGATTTGCCCGTTAAATGTTATTCGTTCGCTGCATCTTTTGCTAGTGTGTGATTATGCTTTCTGTTACAGGTATGACATTCATATCTTATGTTTTGCTGTCATTACAGGCTTTGTTATACTGTTGAGGCTTTATTTTCCCTTTATGTTCATTAACAATTACGTATTATAAGAATTATTGTTTATGCTTTATAGTATCTGTAACTTGTTCCATTTCAACGTATCTGTAATTCTGTAAATTATTTAAAGGCCTTGTTAGTCACTTAGTCGTAAATCACTATCGGGCCTCGTACACACACATATGGCCTAATAAAACCGGCCTAAATCACCTGTCTTAAGGGCTAACTAGTTATTTTTGTGTTACTTGCAGAATAGTCTTGTAAATATTCAGTTTAAACATGCAACTTTTAAAGTCTTAAAAATATATTGCATTTTGTTGATCCAAATCTTTATATAATCAACGTGGCTATCATTTTTACACAAAATAACCAATAAATTTACATTTATGTGTAAATCCAGTATGGATAGTTTCAAAAAAATGTAATAAAAGAAAACCAAAACGATAACCATCTAGGGCCTTAGAAATCTTTTAGTGTCGCCACAACCCATGATAGATGTAGGCAATGTGCCCACTTTGTCAATGCCTTCTTCAAACACCGCTCCCATACCCATGTAGAAATGGGACTCAATATGGCAATGAAAAGCCCAAACACCCGGGTTATTCGCTATAAACCTCAAAGCGGTCCATCCGTATGGATGGACCAGTACTGTATTCTTCATGATTGGGTCTACCAAGTTGTACCTCTTAGGATCTTCAGAAGCATTAAAATTTCCATTTCCATATGCCACGACCCAAAAATCGTGCCCATGTAAATGCCATGGGTGCGTCTCACTAGTATTCACATTCAGTGTGTTTGCATTTTGTAGAATAATGTCTACCGTGGTATTAAACTTTTTGTCTAAACACAGAGTTGCTAGAAGTAGCATTAACATTTAAAGCAACCATGTTTATCTCATAGTTTTGGTGCCCACTGATAATGTCTGGAGGCGGGGTTTGTTCAAATGTGTGAAGTAAGCTTTCTTTAAGTGACACGAGATAAGGTGTATGAGGAAGTGTAAACGAGACATTATTAATAGACCATTTGACACTTCCATTTATGCGATTTTGTGTGTTCAAAATAATAATGACACGGTCTGATGTTTTAGGCACAGGGTGAATGTAGCCAGGGTGGGACTTGATTTTGAGAGTTTGGCTAACTCTAGACTCAATGTCGTTCCAAAAGGGTCCACTTGGTGGAATCGTTGGTGGTGATTTTCTAGGAGGGTTCGGGTAGTAGTTGAACAAGGCTAAGCCATTTGGGGTTGTGTTGTTACGACTCACCATTTTCGACACAGCCCAATAATTTCTTGATGGGTCTTGGTTTGCTGTGACTAAAACTGAGTAAGTTTCACCAGAGTAAATAAATAGATTATTTACGACAAAAGGCTCGACGTAGTGACCATCAGTTTCGACCACAGTCATATTATGCCCCTGTATTTTTCATAGAAAAATATATATTAGAAACAGGTTGTAAATGTGCAAAATAACAAATTATTGCAACTTGCTGTCTAGCAAACAAGCTGTTTTTATTCAGATTTAATTCACACTATTATAATTATTACGTTTTCTCTTTATTCTTCTCATAAAATCTTAGTTCATAAATGTCCAAATTGAAAGTCATGAGATTGCTTAATAAAAAAGTTAATGTTGTTTATTGATTTTTGGCCGGGTACATAAGTTGTTTAAAAATGCGAGAGTTATGATCAAATGAGAAGTAAAATTATAATAAGATGTTTTGTTGGTTTTACCTAGGGGTGGAAACGAGCCGAGCCGAGCCCGAGCTCGTCAAAGCTCGAGCTCGGCTCGTTTAAGTTTAACAAAGCTCGAGCTCGAGCTCGGCTCGGTTTGAGCCTTATTATTTAGGCTCGGGCTCGAGCTCAAGGTATGGTAGACAAGGTCGGGCTCGGCTCGAGCTCGGCTCGTTTATAGGATTTGGCAATGTAAAAATAAAATTTGGCTCGAGCTTGGCTCGTAATATATTTAAATTAGGCTCGTTAATAAGCTTGTTATCAAGCTCGTAAGAAGCTCGTATTTAAAACATTAGGCTCGTTTAGGCTCGCGAGCCTAAACGAGCTTTGTACGTAAAGCTCGGGCTCGAGCTCGTTTAATAAACGAGCTGCAACTTAGGCTCGAGCTCGGGCTCGAGCTCGTTTAGGCTCGGCTCGTTCGAGCTTTTTACCGATCCGATCTCGAGTTTTTCACGAGCAGCTCGGCTCGTTTCCACCCCTAGTTTTACCTCTATTTCGAAACTGAGAACAGCCAAAGCAGTTAAACTTCCGATCCTAAGCCTGTATGTTTTCCCGGGTACAACCGTGAAAACATACAGCGAGCATTCAGGATTTGTCGCGTTACATGAACCCGCTGTAACTAGTGGTGTACTACAGTTAAATCCTCCTTTTCCTTGAATCAACAATGACTGTAACAAAAACCATAAAACATAAGTTTCTACTGGTCACAAACTTTGTACCACCACTTTTTATCATGCACAAAATATGACAAAATGGGTCATGCTTGTAGTTGTCATAAGATATAACTATTTTCTGTTATAGATTTATGATTTAAAAAATTTACCTGAGGATCACCGACCCAAACAAAGGGGAATAGAAGAAAGGTCTGCAGCCTGTTCATATGTGCTTCTATGATACCAATCGTTAAGAATAATGCTTCTATCGTAATCATACGAAAAAGGTTCGGATTCGCCATCCGGGAGTGCTACCCGAAGCGACCCGTAGAATCCAGCCTCTCGTTGCATACCATAATGAGCATGATACAAGTATGTCCCTGCCTGTGTTCAATCACACATTTAAATATTACTACAAGAAATTAAAAGTTTCAACTTGCTTTTTCAAAACGCAATAATCAGATAATCAGTTGTTAATACGAGTTCTTATTGTAACTAGCAGGTACCCGCGCAATGCGGCGGCGGGTACCCGACGAGTAATCTCATGGCGAGCAAATGTTTTTTCATGACTATTGTTTACATGAATTTAGTATTATTTACTTGTGACGAAGTAAAAATCGAAATATATAAATTTTTATCTCGACACTCAAATCCATATCATTCATGATGTCTTCACCTTTAAAAGTTTATGACGAAACGTGTTTTATAATTTATTACGTTTTTTTGTGAAAATAACTATTTAAGTAAGATGTGTTTTTTCTGTTGTTTTAAATAAGTATTTGATTATATAAAAGGGTCTTTCGAGTTTTGATTTCTTAGTTATTGTTTTTTGCGGTTTTAGATTGAGCGGGTAGGCTCGATTTGACGATTTTCTTATATTTTGAATACCCTTGTTTGTAAACCTTAAGTGCACGTTTGGTAAAGAGAATTTAAAGATTAGAAATGAAGCAGAGAATTAAATTTTAGAGAAATGAGATTGATTTAGAAATTTATTGGATTCTATAGTTTGGTTGCGCGTGTAAATTTATATAAAAATTATCACGAAAATCAATTTCTTATCTTTAAAAGACGTATAAATATAAAAATATTGTAATGTCAGTTAAAAGAATTTTTTAAACATTATAAGCAAGAGATGTTGCATGTAATTTGTTTACATGAATCTTAAAAATATGTTTTTAAAGGTACGTGAATAAGATCACAAAAAAACAATAAAAACTAGTGTAATACCCGTGCTTTGCACGGGTCAAACGTAAAAAATTAGTTATTTCGTATCTAATATTAAACAACATATCATCTATTAACACAAAAATCATTTAATTTAACATACGTAAATTTATCATTTCTATTAGTTTTTTAAAATTCATAGAAAACTAATAAAACTAACTTTTCAAAATTTCATAAGCAAGAAGAAGTAATTCAGAGTATAAACCACATAAGGTAATTTTCTAAAATTTCATACGCGAAAAACTAATAAAATGGTGTGATAGTGTAGTCATCCACTTTGGTCGTTCCAGAATGTGTATTAATGCATTGTTTTGTAAACTGGTTTTTAAATCAACCTGGTCGAGTCATTAGGTATTGGTTAAACTGAGTTGAACCAAATCAACTCGGTTTTTCAAAAGAAATTAAAAAAAAAACATATTCTCAATGATTAATAAAATTTATATAAAAAATCATGAAATCTTCTGTATATTGAACATATAATGTACAACAAATACGTAAAATTATCACGGTTAAAAAAACGAAAAATTCAAAACTCGGTCTAATCTCGAGAACCGGATTAACACTGGCCACCCAAACCGAATTAACGCGGACCACCCCAAACCCGATTAATTTG
This sequence comes from Glebionis coronaria, assembly GCA_025667525.1. Lineage (NCBI taxonomy): Eukaryota > Viridiplantae > Streptophyta > Magnoliopsida > Asterales > Asteraceae > Glebionis > Glebionis coronaria. Next base: position 629,028,121 of record CM046875.1, on the reverse strand, counting down.
TGCATCAGGGCCATCTATTTCTTGCCCGAAACAAAAATATTATGTTCGTAAAAGTATTCATATGGTTAACAAAACCTTACACTATGAACATGGATTCATATTACTAATAAAAATATAAATTACAAAAACTTATGCACATAGGTACTTATCTACCACAAACTTAGATGAGTATCACTATGAATAAAAACCAAGGTCTTCGTCGGTTACCAAAACATACACACGTGGCGTACTACAAATACAAAGTTCAGCCACTTGGTATCAAACAAAAGACAAAAAAATAAAACACATCAATATCACTAACATCGGTATTTATAAACAATACTGGTATCATCTTTCTCTTTCTCTCACATAATCTACAGCAACTCCATGGCATCAAAACTGTATAAATTAACAAAACGATTTACACAAATAGCGTATTAATTATGGGTGGTTGCAACTTCTTGTATTTGATATATAAAAGCGAAGATGGATTCTTAGAAAGGAAAAAGTTCGAGCATGAAAAAAAGAATGGTTTGACGTATTGGTACCGAGTGACAAAGACATTAGTGAGTAAAAAGGGTCAAAAGCACGATCCTATCAGTGGGCCATTCAGTTATACGATTCTGCAATAGTGGTCGTACCTACCATTCACCACTCTTAGATCGTGCTAAGTCAATGCATATTCGTTGCCAGTGATGGGTTGATTTGGAAACTGCTGGTAAAATGATATGTTGACCTATCACTTCAACATTCTTCTCTGTTTTTGAATCGACATCGTGGATGACAATAACATCTTCTCATTTTCAGTTCTTGAGGTTTTCTTCACGCTTGAGTGTCTTTAGTGCAAGTGTGGCTTCATTGTTTGCCATGATTAGTATATACCAGTTTGGTGTAGACTGTTATATTGACTATGAAATCAAGTATGAAATTGATAAGAATGAGAGTATTGTATATTGGTTTCAGCTTTATATAGATGCACAACGACGGCTACCAGTTTAAGGTGCACAAAAAGTGGGAGTTTGTTAAAGTTGGACCAGATTTTCTATATTTATCCCATGTGTGTGTGAATAAGAACAAAATGTAATTTGTACGATTCAGATTATAGTAGTGTGCCATCCAATGGCTGTGAGACAATAACACGTCATATTTTTTTCTCTCTGTTGCATCAGCAATAAGAAGGGAAATAAAATCCGTTTTCACAAAAAAAATCCATTACTCCCATTTCTCTTTAAAAACAATAGAAATAAAAACTTACAAATAACACTATCACTCTTTCTAACAATTTCTCTTCAACTCACTACTTTTTCATTTCTTTCTACCAAAAAAGAAAAATAAATTCAATTTTAATTCTATCAATTTTTCTATATCAAACATGCATTTATCAGTTCCAAACATTCCCTAAGTTTATATAAATCAAATAGTTTATATTTAATCACTCGTATGCAAACATGCATGTTATATGCACGAAAATCGTTGACTTAAACTTTATTGTATCTTTCAAACAATAGTACATGTAAATATACAAAGATATATAAGCATGTTGTTTTTATGTACTAATACAAAATTTATATTTAAATGAGTTTATTAGAATTTAAAACAAAAGAAACTTTTTGTTTATATTCAAACAACTAATGGTAAAAATATTCACATTTAGAAAGCAAAAGGGTGAATTTAAACATTTATAAAAATAGTTGTATCTATCAATTAGGAATACTTGCAATTTAACTTTAATTTAGGTAGGCGAGATTGCAATTTAACTTTAATTTGTATGCGTCCAGGAAGCATTTGAAGGGGTACCCGCACAACAATTCCACCTTCCAATCTATCTGTGGGAGTGGATAGCAATCTTGGGGACAATCTTTATTGAGGTCTGTGAAATCAACGCACATGTGCCAGCTACCATCATGTTTCTTCACCATTACTGGGTTAGCGAGCCAGTCGTGATAGTAAACTTCCCTCAGGATTCATGCATCTACTAGTTTTTTCACTTCCTCGAGTATCACCTTGTTGCGCTCTAGGCCTGTCCTCTCTTCTTTTGCCTAATCGGAGGGTACCCTTCGCGGATTTGGAGCTTGCGTTCGGCTATTGACCTTGGTACCCCTGTCTTATCTTTGGGTTCCCATGCGAAGATGTCTAGGTTGTTCTTTAAAAGGCGACACATGTCCGTCTTTCCTTTGTCAAACAGTGTTCCTCCTATTGTAATCTCTTGATCCGGATATTGCGGATGCACTGCTACTTTTAGATTCGGCGGTGAGTTTACCTTAGGTTCCATTGTGACCCGTGGAGGTTCTGTGATCGCGTTACACTCCGGGGGAGTTATCGTTGTATTGAAGATCGTTATGATTCCTCCATCCACTGGGAATTTGATCATGCCATGAGCTGTGGAAGGTACCGCTCGCATTGCTAGTATAGCTGGTCGCCCTATAATCCCGTTATATTACGATGGCGACCGTATGATCAGGAAATTCATGGAGACGTTTGTTGAGTGCTCATAGTATCCTACTTTCACTACTAGCTTTAGTTGGCCCAAAGGCCACACCGCTTCTCCACTAAAACCGATGAGTGGAGAGGTCGCAGTTATCATTTGGCTCTGTACTTCTGCACTAAGTTTCAGGAAGCAGTGCTCATACATTATTTCTGCTGATGAACCACCATCCACATACATGCGATGTATGATGTGCTGACCAATGCTTATTTCTATAACTAACTGTCCTTCTGCGACGTTCCTCGCGTTGAGTGGGGGAGAGGAAATGTCTTTTCCCTTCGAGAATTTCTAGCTCACCTTTTGTCTGCTCCTTCGCTGCCATGATTCCACCATGTAAATGTTCGCGCTAGCAATTTTTTATCTTTCGTCTTTCGTGGTTTCATTGACAAGGTGTTTCAGCTCGCCCTTCTTTACCATATTTTCGATATATTTTTGCAGCTGAATACACTCGTTCGTAGCATGCCCCCTCTCATCATGGTATTCACAATATCTGTTACTGACGCGCTTTTCGACCGGAGTGGTCATTGGCGTTGGCCTTGGGAATTTCGCACCTTCTGATACGAGGATTTCTGTTGGGGTTAACTTAAGGGGAGTGAACTTAGAGTTATAAGTTCGCCCCTCTCTTCTCCTTCCTAAGTAATCAAGGCATATAGGTCTGCCTTGCTTGTTGGGCCCTTCACTAGGCGCGTGGACAGATCTGTGGTCATAAGTGTTTCGTGCTACTTCTGAAGCAGCTGATTCTCCCTGTATGAAAGACCTTACCCGCCTTAGTACTCCATCGAAGGTTTCGGGCGTTCTTTCATTCAGCTTCTTTATTAGATCGCTGTTTCGTATACCCGCCATGAAGCAAGATACTTTTAGAATTTCTGGGCAGTCTTTTATCTGAAGACACTCGCTCTTGAAACGTTCCAGAAAGTCTTCCAGGTATTCGCCCTGGATCTACTTTACCCTGGCAAATGATATAGCACTCCTATCATGTCTTTTCTGTTGCACATAGTTTCTTTTGAATGCTTTCCGCAACACTTCATACCCGTTGATTTTCCGTGGCAGAAGCCTATCGAACCACATCCGCGCGTTACCTACGAGTGTAGAGTTGAACATGTTGCACCATACGGGTTCTGGCCATTGTTCAATACCTGCCTGGGATTCAAAGACTTTTAAGTGGTCTTTTGGATCTGAAGTGCCATCATAAGTTTTCACGTTTGATGGCATGCAACGCTTTCTTGTATCTTTGTAATACTGTATGCGCCTCGTAAAAGTGTTTTTCCTGGCTCTTCTCCATGGTTGGGAGAAGCTCTGGTCATCCGAGGAGTAACTTGCGCGCATGTGTTTTTCTGGGAGGTTATCACTTGATCTTGACAGGTTGCTTTCTCAGGATGCGACGTGCTTCGCGCGCTTTGCTTCTTTTACCATCTTCTCGTGTTTAGCAACCAAAGGGATGAGGGTATGTAGGTTATTAGCTACATACTCCTCCATCATGCGTGCCTCTGTAGCAACGACTTCCCCGCCCTCCTCTTGGAGCGTCTTTCTTTTTTGCTTATTAGGAGGAGGCTGGGTTGACTCTCGTTCGACGCCTTTTCCCCCCACGGCGGGTAGGGGAGTTGAGAACAATCCGCCTGTTCTTAAGATTGGAGGGTTGTTTACATCCCGGGTGTTTGCTTCACTGGTAGATCCAGGAGTAGCATTCACGGATGTGATACGGCCATCTACCGTTGAGGATCCTTAACGGCCCTAATTCTTGCCGCTTTTTGTCATTAGCTAGAGCTTAGTGTGGGTCCCACGGTTGGCGCCAACTTGTTGATACAAAAGTTGGATAGACCGAGCATGACTCAAATTAGGCTTAATTTGAGGTCTTGTGGACTCCGGCTCTTACACTAAGTGAAACTTGCTTTGAGGACCATGCTCACTAAAAAGACACCGTTAGGCTTACAGTGGGTTTGTGATCCACGATTAGACTCCGGCGTGAGAGTAAGTAATCGATTTGAGTATGTAGTGTTTAGGGTATTGTGTGTATCGTACCTTTGTGGAACCTATGGGGCCCCATTTATACCCGAGAGAGTCCTGGCTAGGCTCTCCTACACTTGTGGCCAAAGGAAGAGATAATGACCTAAAATAGTTTGATCCTTATCACATGACCAAGGCAAGTGTATATCTCTTCCCATTAGGCGAATATATATATATGATAGATTATATTCTCGTCTGATCCTGTCACGCTGCGACAAGGACCTGGCTAAGTAATTAACCTTATGTGCGATAGCGGCTTACCGGGCCTCCTGGGCTTGCGCGCGCATCGCCCAAGCATTCAATCCATTCCTGATGGATGCGGGTAGTACCCGCAGGTCGGACTATCCAGCCCGACTAGGGACTATACGTCATCATGAACGCGTATGGGTCGATTCACAAAACGACATTTGACTGAAAAGCATGCAATTTGACATGAGCAATGGTGAACGCCTATGGGTCGGTTCACCAATTAACATTCAACCGAAAACATGAATCTGACATGTGTAAGGGTGAATGCCTATGGGTCGGTTCACCAAAACAAAATCTGAATGAGCAAAGGTGAACGCCGATAGGTCGGTTCACCAAAAAAAAATTCGCCTGAAAAGCACATGCGACTAAATATGGCCAATCCTGTACCAACCTTTTACTTGGTCAAAAGTTTAAGAAAACTGACTGATAAATGCATGAGAAACATGGAAGATAACAAACGCTATAATCTAGGAAGTTTCCTGGTGACTACCCACTAGTCACAGGTCAAGTGTTAGAGCCTATAGGTCGAACCTTGGTCTCTGATACCATAATTGTAACACCCCACTTGGATAAGTGGACCGTTACATGTATTTATAGCGTATCATCAAAGCATGCAAAGAAAATGTCTTACAACATTAACTGACCATAACGGAAATACCGGAATCAACATCGGTAGTCCAAACATAAGCTCAAACATAAATAATTAAGTACTGAAAGGAAGGACTAAACAATGTCCAAACAAGCAAAGTAATGTATGAAGTGCATAAAGTAAAGAAATCTAGATAGCTTCCATCCAAAATGCACATACTCTCTTAGAATCTTAAGAGCGTCGTTGTGTACCTGCCGTTTGGAACATGAAAGGAAAACTACGGCATCATAACGCACAATGAACGGATATAAAGCATGATAAGAAGTACTAAAATGAAAAAGACAACCAATATTGAAGCTGTAAGACTGATAAGTAAAGTGTAGCAGAAAACTGTGTATGTTCTAAAAAGTCTGGTTTATAATTAGTAAAGCTGAACTATTATATGTTAAATCTGAAAACGTGCATTTATAGTATTATAAGTGCCAAGAGCTTATATAAGTCATGTGTTGTAACAACGTATGCATGAATACATAGAGGGGTGACCTAGTCATGCTGTGGAGGGGTGACCTCTAACTGATAAGCTGGGTGGAGGGATCAACTCCAATGTGAAGGATGTAGAGCACACATCACATTCACCTAATAAGTTGTAAACTGATAAACTAGGATGCACCCATACGCCCCCTGATAATACTGATAAATGGTCAAGCTGAAATAGAAGGGACGCTTCGAGAAATCACTCCCCCGCAAAGGACTCATGACACCGGTGCCTTAAGTGTCATGGTTACGGTACCTTCGTAACCAGGTGGAACTGGTCATGCATGTATATAAAGCTCAGACAATTTAACATAGTTATCATGGCAATTTATGTAAAGTTTATAACATATACTAGGGAAAACAAATGGCTGCAGACGGGGAATCCTAATCATGCATAGGAAAAGAAGTCCATACTGAAGGACGGAAAATCCGAATACCTAAGATCGATCCTCCTTCTGGTCTCTTTATCAGGGGTAAGCATTCTATATACCGATCCGACTTTGTAAATTATGGTTTTATGCGGTTTGATACTAAAATACCGGTATGCAGATCTCCATTTAAGGCCACCTTTGAAACAGGCTCTGAGGCTTATGCTTATGTTGAGCAGTCATGCAATGGTTTGCTTCTATGCCATAATAGGGTGCATGATAAGTATTATGTTTACAATCCGTCCATTAAACTCTTTAAGTTGCTTCCGCAACGACTAAATATTTTACCAAGTAGAGTTAAATCCGGTATGAAAATGGTTTTTGATCCTACCAAGTCACGTCACTACAAAGTGGTGTATGCTAATAGCATTAGTGATAATTTTGGTGATGTTGTTTCACTTCAAATACAAGCTTACTCTTCAGAAACAGGCAATTGGGCCATTGTTTCGCGTATTCCATTTTCTGATGCATGTTATTCAGGTTTTCATATGGGATTATGTTGGAATGATGCTATTCATTGGTTGAGTAAATCTCTAGATAGCCGGTATTTGCATTATAAGTTAGATTTTGTTAATGAGCATCCACTTTTAGAAAATATTCAACTACCAGAAACTTAGATAACTTGTAGCGCAAATTGTACGAGTCTCGTGGTTGTTTGCTTCTTCTTGGTATGTCCAAAACTCATTTTTTACAGTTGAATGTTTACATGATGAGGAATGGTTATTCTGAATGGTCGTCCAAGTACTTTGTTAATCTGTGTGATATTTCAACACAAATTCCCCAAGTATGGAGCGTGGGTTACTATGTCACATGCATTGCACTGAGAGAAAGATAAGAAGATTCGTGTATGATGATTACTTTCGGAAAAAAGACTTTTCAATACAACTTTGGGCTAAAGACTTCTCGTGACCTCTCTAAAGTGTATCTAAATATTCTTGCTGGTTGCTTTATGTTTACTGCATCTTTTGCTAGTGTGTGATTATGGTTTCTGTTACAGGTATGATATTCATATCTTATATATGTTTTGCTGTTAATAAACGCTCAGTTATACTGTAGAGGCTCGATTTTCCCTTTAACACAATGTTCATTAACAATTATGTATTATAAGAACTATTGCTGTGATATTAGTGAAGCCAATTATGGAGCTTCTAAGGCCTGTATCTCAAGTTGCATAATAAGGTTCAAAATTTACTCAAAACAAGTAGCGGCATGCAAACATAATTAGTCATTTAATTCCAAACATATCATTACTCTTAGATTTAAGTTCTTTTGGATACCAAAGTTTTCTAAGATACAAGGGGACTCATCCCCACCGTCCATCTGCATCTCATCCGATGGCTGAGATTAAATCCCCTAGTTTATACTGCAGGGGTATTTTCGTCTTTTTACTTCTGGATATATATATATACGCTTTAACAAACACGTTTCATTCTTCCTTCTTCTTTCCCGATTAAACTGGTACTTTCTCTCTCTACATTTCTCTCTCTAGATATACTGTTTGTTAATAGTGCTTATTAATAAGCTTATTAGTAAGCTTATATATAAGCGATTCCCATCTATTAATAAAGTTATTAATGGATCAGATTATTAAATACGCTTATTTATAAGCTTATTAACTATCCGATTGATTAATAAGCTTATTAATCGTTCGGATTGATTAATAAGCTTATAAATCAGCGTATTTAATCGAGCAAATTGATTAATAAGCTTATTAATCAGCTTATTAATCGATCGGAACGATTAATATGCTTTTTTATAAGCTTATTTTATGTGTCTGGTCTATTTTTATGGATATTGTTTATAAGCTTATTTAATAAGCGTTGATTCTTTTAGGTTTTAGATAAGCTTTTTATGAGTTGTTGTTTTTTCGATTTTCTTAGGTTTTAATGATGGATTCGAGTGATTCTAGTGGTCGTGGTGGTGTTGTTGATCCTTCTACGTTGGTCGATTTGACTAATGATCAGTCTAGTGTCGATCAAGGTTTGGATCTGCCATCCGAAAGTGTTCTTCATAGTCTTGCGGATGAGATTTCTGCGTATGAACAAGACGGTGAAGAAGCGGAAGCTGTTAAGAGTAAGTTTTCTAGTTTTTGTTTAACTTAGTATATGTTGCCAATGTATCATATATGATAGCAACGTATCATATATGATGTTTGTATTTTTACATAGATATGATAGCCATGTAACATATACTATCATATATGATACATGTCTATCATATATGATGTTTACATGTGTTGATTTTTTCTAGTATTTTGTAATCATATATGTTTTTATATGTTTCTTTTTGTAGAGTTGAATGCTGTGCAGACTCCTGAGTCGTATATCACTCATTCCAACTTTGATACTCCTGGCGGTACTGTTTACTACATTCCGAAAGTGCCTGCCGAGTTTTTACTTGTTAAAGTGAACGAGTACGATTCGGTTGAGCATTGCATTGCTGCTTACAAGAAGTATGCCGTTAAAGCTGGTTTTGTTGTTAGGAAATCGTGTCAGAAAAGATTGAGGAGCAGGATTGTGAAGCAAAAGTATTTGGTTTGCAACAGGAAGGGTTCCCCCAAGGATATATATGTAGACACCCTAGATTTGGAGAATGGTTATAACCAATTGAGGCATTCAAATGTGCATATCACCGGTTGTAAAGCTCGTGCTGTGTTTGACTTGATCCCTGGTATGACGAAGTTCAAGTTGAGTGTATTTGATACTATCCACAACCACGAGCTTGAACGTGAGGAGTACAAGCATCTGTCAAAGAATCAGAGGCAGTTAACATACGCGGAGCAGGTGTTTATTGTCAAGGCTGCGAGTGTGAATATCAGTGCTACAAGAGCTCATCACCTTCTGACCGGGATCAAGGGTTCTTATCTGCTCGTTCACGGTACTACTGTTGACTTTAAGAACTTCTTCCGAAGCGTCAACTGTTACATCGGGGACTATGACGCGCAGATGTTGATAAACAAGATGGAGAAGAGGAAGGAGTACGTTGCTGATTTTTCTTTTGATTATTTGGTTAACAAGGCTGAGCTTATTGGCTTATTCTGGGCTGATGAAGTGTCCAAGTACAACTACAAGGATTTCTATGATGTTGTCTCTTTTGATGCTACGTTTAAGACAAACAAGTACAAAATGGTATTTGTTCCTTTTACGACGATTGACAACCATAGGAAGTGTGTTACGGTTGCTGCTGGTTTGCTCAAGTTCGAGACCACGGAATCGTATGTTTAGTTACTTAAAGCCTTCATCAAAGCGTTTGGTAAAGCACCTAGCATAGTAGTGACCGATCAAGATAAGGCGATGAGGAATGCCATTGAAGCCGAGTTTGTTGGTACAAAGCATAGGCTGTGCATGTGGCATATCACGCAGAAGCTTCCAGCGAAGGTACTTTTTTTTAAGACTAGTATCATATATGATGAAGTAGCATCATATATGATATTTTAATAGTATCATATATGTTGAAGTAGCATCATATATGATGTGAGAACAGAATTTTGATTCATATCATTTGGTTTTTGTATGTCTTTGCAGATATGTGAGAAACTATATACAATGATCGGGTTTTTAAAGAGAAGTTGAACAAGATTATTTGGAACATGTACATTGGTCCCGAGGAGTTTGACACCAGATGGGGTGATCTAATGACAGAGTATGATTTGGTGGGACACAAGTGGCTGACGAAGATGTGTGATATGCGTTCAACTTGGATCCCTGCTTATTTTTCTGACTCGCCGTTGTGTGGACTGATGAGGACTACGTCTAGATCAGAGAGCGAGAATTCTTTCTTCTCCCACTTTACCAATTCTAGCTCGACGCTTATGAACTTTATGAATTGCTTTGAGACGGCGATGGAAAAGCAAAGGAGTTTTCTAGAGAGAATGGATCATAATACAATGGATACTGTTCCGAAGTTAAGGACTTTTCTCAAGATTCAGAAGCATGCTGCAATGGTTTACACTCGTACCTTGTTTGAGTTGGTTCAGAAAGAGATTTTCGTTGGATTATGGTATTGTTAGATAGATACTAAGAATGTGCTCGAAGGTTCTGAGGTTTCTGTTATCAGAGTTAGGCATTTTGTTTATGAAGAGCCTGGTAAGAAGAATAATAAGAAGGTTACTGATAAGGTTACTGATAAGGGTAAAGTTGGCGAGTCTTCTAATAATGTGAAAGATAAGGAAATTGATGATGATAAAGAGAAGGAGAAGGAAGATGATGAGGTTGACATGTTTACTAGAGAAGATGGGTTATACAAGGTATGTGAGTTTTTTGTTGATATAATATTTTTTTTGACATATCATATTTGATAAGCACATGTATCATATATGATATTCACTTTTTTTTTTTGGTTTTTTTACCCAGGTCTTGCGCAACTTAGAGGATGGTTCAGTTATTTGTACATGCCAGTTGTTTATGAGGGTTGGGATATTGTGCAGGCATATTTTTTGCGTGTTCAAGAATGCCAATATCGAGATGATTCCTCAGCAATACATTCTTAAGCGTTGGACCAAGAACCTTATCCCGGTTGCGTGGAGGAACAAGAGGAACAGGTATGGGGAGAAGAATGTTGTATTGGAGAATTATTCAAGCGAGGCGACATCTATTGTTGATCATTGTGTGCATTTGTTGAGCAAAGACGAGCCTAGATTGGGTGCTTTTGTTGAAAAGTTGAAGCAGTTGAAGAAAGATGTTAAAGCGGATTGCCCAAATCCTCCATCTAAGAAGAAGATAGACTGTTTGGAGCAGCTCGTTGGTGTCTCTCATCCGTCTGTACGTTTAGTTGATAATCCAGATGTTGGAACCCCTAGAGGACGTCCTGGGCGTCAAAAGCTGCGTATTAAAGGTGGTAGAGAGATAGCTATTGAGAAAGGCAAGAAGAACAAGATTACATGTTCGGTGTGCGGGGGTACTGATCATAACAAGAGGACTTGCACTGGTAAGCGATTGGAGGAAGTCGTTGTCGAGGATCCAGCTGTTGCAGATGCAAGTACGAGTGGATGAAATTGGATAGAAGAAAAGTTTTTGTTTTAGGAATTTTTTCCTGTTTTTTTTACTGTTTGAAATTTCTGAACATGTCATTTATGATGTATGATGCTATTTTGTCTTGATCACTTTCATTCATGAGAAGTTGTTTTTGATACTCTATTTTTTTGGATAATCATGTCATGAGAAGTTGTGTTTAATCTCTTAGTTTTTCTTTAGTTTGTTTGCTTTTGTCAGTTTATAAGTTTTTTTTGGACTATCAGATATGATACTGATGTATCATATATGTTAAGTTGTCAACACAACATATATGATACGTATGTATCATATATGTTAAGCTGTGTTCAGTCCTTTAGTTTTTTTTATTTTGTTTGTTTTGTCAGTTTGCAAGTTTTTTTGGACTATCAGATATGATACTAATGTATCATATATGTTAAGTTGTCAACACAACATATATGATACGTATGTATCATATATGATAGTTTTTAAGATACTAATGTTACTTCTTTCTAGAATTTCGTTTCCAGAGCAAGTGTGTTTTTACAAGTTTTTTTGGACTATCATATATGAAACTAATGTATCATATATGATAGTTTTATTTTTAACGGTTTACATGTTTTACAATATCCTTCTATTCTCTAGAAATTTAATACAAGAACAATACATATGAAAAAAATATTCATCTTCCATTTCAAAATAGAAAATTCGACGGGTTACAAGTTAAAACAAGTTGTATCCACAAAATGCGGTACATCCTACTTTACCGCCAACAACTTGTCTTCCCTACGATTCTATCCAAATGTTTTCCAATGGTACGTCAGGTGTAGGCGACATGACTCAGGGGTAGTCGGAATAATGGATTCCTATTAAACAATCCACGATCTACGACCAGTTGACCCCAAGCTTAGAGCAACCCATCATGGGTTCTCTTGCACGCCGCGTACTCCTTTTCCGATTGGATAAGTCATCTAACTGCTTCTAATCTAAATAAGTTCACTAATTTCTTTGCCTAGCCTAATGTTCCAGTGGGTTAAGCGTTAAAGCTTATTAAGGTAGGCGCCATGACTCGGGGGTAGTCGGACTAATGGATGCCTATTAACCGATCCATGATCTACGACTAGTTGACCCCAAGTTTGGAGCAACCCACCATGGGTTCTCCTGCATGTCGCGTACCTCTTTCCCAGAGGATAGGCTAAGCAAAGCGGAAGTCTTAATAAAATATCTAAGTTATTACAGACCAAATTCAAAATTAATGTCTTAAACTGTATTGTCTTTTTGTCTTTCCTTCTTCAGATGGCGCTCTTCGCCACATCTCTGTCTTGTTCCTCCTTTCTTGCTTTGATTGCCTCTCTGATAACCTTTGTCTTGAATGGTTGCATCTGGTGGGTTCTTGCAAATTCATAAGCTTCATCCATTACCTGCTGTCTCTTGGTGTTCTTCTCGTGTGACAATATCTTTGTAGCGAGCCTGAACCTCAGCTTCAGTATTTCCTTTCTTTGCTCATCTGAATCACTCGAGAAGTCCAAAACCCAACCTTTTGCACTTTCTCCTTCATAATGCTCCATGTGCATCATCACAAACACCCCACAATCGATGTCGTTGTACATTGTCCCCCACTTTGGTCGAATGATTGTATGCTTCCTGAGTTTTTTCGTCATTTTGTGCTGGATGCTCTCCATATACATCATAAACATTTTCATCTACAAAAAAGCCCCAAGTTTATCATATTCTTTGGTGTGTTATTTTTTTAGATGCTTTTTGAAATGTACATATGTTCATGTTTTTTTAGTTTATTTATGTATTTAGTGACTTACCAGTAGGTCACAGTACGTCTGGTACTTGCTTTCATATGTGCTGGCGACTTTCGAGTTGTCGATGATTGACACAACGCCGTTGATGAGGTTAAAGACCACCAAGTAGTAGTGCTGGTGAGATATTACCGGGAAGAACACCTGCAGAGTTTTTATAAGTTATATTTTTTAATCTATTGTAAACTGTAATATCATATATGTTCTAATCCTACTGCTTTTGATTGCATGTCACTCATCATATATGATAAGTTTTTATCATATATGTTGTACCTTTTTGATCATATATGTTAGTCAATTGTTTACCAGATTTATTGTAAACTGTAACTGTAATATCATATATGTTCTAATCCTACTGCTTTTGATTGCATGTCACTCATCATATATGATAAGTTTTTATCATATATGTTGTACTTTTTTTATCATATATGTTAGTCAAGTGTTTACCAGATTTACACTCTTCAACTTCAGCAAGTCCTCGTCTTCTCCCATGGAGGTTCTCATGTTCTCTTCAAACTTTTGAAACTGCTTCTGGACGTCATACTGTCCGTTTGCCAGTTTCCAATCAAACATGTTTGCTGTCTGTATTGCATAATCAAAAATATATTTTTTGTTTTAGTTTGTGGACATAATTTTGTTATAAAAAACACATATGATGTAAGATGTACTTACAATCATAGTTGACATGAAGTACTGTTTCTTCTTTTTTCCTCCTGTGCGAGTGTGTTCTTCAAAGTTTAGTACATTTGAGTATGTGTCAATGACAGGTGCATCTACCTTTAAGCCCGGAGCTATTGTCTGCATGTTGTCCCTCATGCAAGCATAATTATGGTCCGCCGACTCAAATATGAAATCCCTGCAAACATATTACAATTACTTACTTTTATCATATATATATATATATATATATATGATACTACTTGAATGATAATTAGTTTGTTAGTGTTTTAGCTTTTACTTACATGTTGTTATTAAGCATTGATACAAGCTTTTAGATGGGTTCAATTTTGTCTCTCAGTCCTCTCGAATTGATCTCGGCCTTAAGTGGAATGATTGTTCTTGGTTACTAAATAAAAGGTTTGGTTTTCTAATCTACTAAATGTTAAAATGTATTAAAATGAAAACTTAAATCAAAGATAAGTAATTTAATGACAATTAATAAAAACTTGAATAAAAACTTGAATTAAAATTAAAATGAAAACTGAAATTAAAGTTAAAATGAGGAAGCAGTAACATTAAAGAAACAGTAACAATTAATGATGCTCAAAAGATAATTGATTCGGAACTTTTTAACCTTGATTCGGAACCTTGTTCATCCGGAACTTTTCACCCGGAAGTCTTCATTCGGAACTTTTTGGTTACCTTCACTCGGAACTTTCTTCGGAAGTTTGGCTCGGAAGTTGGGTCAGAACTTTTCGTCCGGAACTTTAATCAGAACTTTATCCGGAAGTTTGGTTCATCCGGAAGTTTTGCTTCATTCGGAACTTTAGGTTCATTCGGAACTTTTTAAGAAACAACTCATTCGGAACTTTTCAAAAAGACATTCATTCGGAAGATTTAAAAGACATTCATTCGGAACTTTACACTCATTCGGAACTTTCAATTCGTTCGGAACTTTTTAAACAAAACTCATTCGGAACTTTCTAAGAAACAACTCATTCGGAACTTTTAAGAAACAAAACTCATTCGGAAGATTTTAGCTCATTCGGAAGTTTTTGATTCGTCCGGAACTTTTTGATTCGTCCGGAACTTTTCAGTTCATTCGGAACCTGGGAATCTCAGTTACAGACACTTACCCCGAAGAACAAGGAAAAACGTTTTGAATCCAAAAATCACCAAGTTTTTCACCAAAATCTTAAATAAACTAATCTCTAAGCATCTACTAACTATAAACTACAAATCCCATCAACAAAAACACAAATCCCAACAACTTTTGAAGATCAAAACTCAATAAAATAAGAACTTAAGAACTTGAAGATAAAGATGATGATGAACAAGATGAAATGGAAAGATTAAACAAGAACTTGCATTGAATGATTAATGTTTTGACAAGATAAAACAAAGATTAGAATTACAAGATTAGAAAAACAAAGATTAAAATCACCAATCACCCTAGTGGTGATGGTGATGATACGAACTAAAAGGGAGAAAAAAGGGGGAGAGAAGAAAACTAAAAAAACTGGCTAAAATGTGTGAGGGTGGACTATTTATAGGCTTGTCTTTTGGTTGGTGAGTGGGCTTTCTCCCGTTCTTCTTGTCTTCTCGTCTTTTCAGAAAAGTTGACGTTTTCGATTCTGATTCGGGATTTGTCGTCGATTAAATTCAACTCGTCTTTTAACTTCTTCGTTTAATAGACTTGAGTTTCTTCGACTTATGTAAATCTTCCATCTTTGGTCCTTTTCTTCGATAAATCTTCGAATAGGCCCAGTGACTTCAAATCTTTTGCATCTCTTGGACAATAGACTTTATCTTGAGTCCTTTTCTTCAGTAAAACCCGTGCAATCCCATGTTTTCTCCATTATCCATCCGGTTGGCTCTGAAAACACAATAAACACAAAAACCACGCATAATTCCAAACAAATGATATTAAATACGTGTTTTGGTCTCGTTTTAGCCAGAATTAAGTGGTAAAAGGATGGGTGTTTACACACCTATCAAGCATTGAGAACAAACTCTCTCCTATCATCAACTCTGCTACAGTGAGCTTTCCCCGTGCTGGTGCTTTCTTGTTTATGTAGTTAGAAAGGAGCAAGCGGGATGGCCTCTTTTGTTCTTTTGCAGCATCATCTTCTTCTACCATCATCACTATCTGCTTAGGTGTTGTTTCAGGCATTTTTGTGATTTGGCTGAAAGATGGTGTCGATTTGAGAGACTTTGGTTACCTCGTTCCTCTGGTTTTCCTTGACGCCATTGCTTCTTCCACAAGCTTCTTTTTTTGGCTTTCAATTGCAGCTTGGCGTTCCAACTCCATGCAATACCTGTCCAGGTATTCATCAAACTCTGGGTCGTTTTCAAACTCCCCGGACAATGGCTCGTCTGTGAAAACAGTCTTATGAACATCTGCCAACATCGCTGCTTCTTTAGCTAATTTTGGTTGGTGAACCAACCCAGCTTCGGTGACCAGTTGCTCATTTGCACCTTGCTTTTCTTTATCTTTTTCTTTTTGAGCAGATTCCTCATCCTCAATTTGCATATTTTCAAGAGTAACCGGCTGTTTTTCTGAAACAGGAGCATCTTTTGTTTTCCCATCATCCGTGGAGGTTTGCTCCCAATCCATGAAATCCACATCAATCCCATCGTCCTTGTTTCTCTTGAAAACCACCTGGTAATCTTTGCATAGACCAAGCAATGTGTCATCATTTGCAAACTTTCTAAGTCCTTCTCCAAGTGTTTCAGCAAGCACTCTCCTTGCCTCATATATCTCTCCAAATCGATCAATACTTTTTTCAACAAACTCCTGCAATAGAAAAAAGTATGTTGTTAATGTATTAGTATCTTTCATATACGATACTTTATCATATCATATATGATAGTTCATACTATAATATATGAAATTCATAGTTTTTTGTTTTACCTCTAGTGTTTGTGGTTTCTTGTCTTTTGTTGGTTCTAGATAGAAGTCGTTGTGTTTGTATTGGTCGTTCCCATGTGGACATCTTCTTCCTTGTACTCATGATGATGCTCTAGCTTTCCCAAGCATTCATTCATCATTTCTTCATGTATTCTGTTCTTGATCAGCCGACTGTTCCAGCTTCTTATTGCTGGTCTTCGGCGCATCACGGCTACGTCTGGGAAGTATGTTGAGTCCAAGTAAAGCAGCTGGAATGCAACAGAATTTGTTGTCAATGCAATGAAAACAAAGAAATTAAGTTGTTTATAAAAAAAGTAAAACGAAAATTGTACTTACAGACAAGAATGTAGCTGGGCCGTAGTACCAAGTTTTTCCACCTGGTTCACTCCATCTGTTCTTACTTTTCTTCAGGCATTCAATCACGTAGTAGGACCAGTCTATGTCTCTTATGATGTCCTTCTCTCTTATCTATTTCAATATTTTGAGGGAAAGCTTGCCTCCATTGTCTACTCCACCCATCGTGCATCCAAAGAGCATAAGAAAGTTCATGACAAACGTGAAATCTGCCTCACTAGTCATCTGTATCTTTTTCGAGATGGCTGCTCCTGTTGGTTTACCATTGAACTGATTCATCCACTGTTTCATGAAACGATCATCTTTTTTTCGTTCTTGCAGTTCATCAAGTGAGATTGTTCCATCTTGAACACCAATCATATCCTGCACCTTCTCTCTTGTTATTTTAATTGATCCCTTTTGAAGTCTTAGTTCCATACTCTGAGGATGAAACTTCTCGACAACAAAGTACAGTAGATGTGAAGATAGTTCCACTATTGGAAACTAGATGTATCTTTCGAAACCGATTTCCTTAAGAACCTTTTTTCTTTCGTTTGACAATCCCATAGTGGCCTCATACATTGATTTGGGAGAGCATCTTGTCATCACTGTTTTGTAAACCTTCTCTTGCTTTTTTTCGTCGGCCCTCTACCCTTTTTTGCTTTTACCACAACCATCTGGTAATCTTCATCACCTCCTTCTGTTTCAATTTTTTTTACTTGATGCCTTTCATCGGAGAACATTTATGAACTAGCATTTTTGATGTATCAACTTCATGTTCATGTTCCTCCTCCTACTCTTCATCTTCAGTCTCATTTCTATCGTCCATCTGCTCATCTTCTTCGTTTGATTCCTCCATTGGAGGTGTTCCTTTCTTCCCTGTTTTCTTTCTACCTCCACTGTATGCCTTTTTCTGTCTTTTTGTCCTTTTGTTTGGACGTTTTGCTTCCTCTCTTTCTTCCAATTTTCTCTTTACATCTTTTTTATCCTTCCCTTTTGTTTCTGAAGGGTTGATGAAGCGTATCTTTGTTACTTTCTTCGTAACATCTTTCACCGTCTCATCTTTCTCAGATTCGTGTTCTTCATCTTCATCATCTTCATCATTATCCTCATTACCTTCGTCTTCACCCTCTGGCTCTTCTTCTCCCTCTGTCTCTTCTTCATCTTCTGCATCTTCGGGTTGTTCAGAGTCGCTTTCTTCTTTGTCAGTTTGTGTTTCGATGTATTCTTCCCCGCTGCTAATTCTCTCGTCTTCTGAAACATCATCTTCCTCCATACCACTTTCTGCTACATTTTTTACAAAGAAAAGAGATGTTTATTAGTGTATGTTTTTCCTAATGAAATAATATGATACGTAGTATATTTTTCTTACCTTCTGTACTCTCTATTTGCTGTTCAGCTTTCTTCGTTTTCGCAGGCGCTTTTCCTTTGCCCAATGTTTCAACAGCTTTTCCCTTGGCCTGTGTTTGAGTGACAGCTTCAGTGACACCTTTGCCCTTCTCTTTGCTTTGTCTTGCTCTTTCACGCGCTGCAACTTTTTCTTTCATTATTTCTATAGTAACTGCTGATAAAAAAAAACTTATCAGATATGATACTTATTTTTACTTTTCTGTATTTTTTTTTTGCTTTTTTTACCTAAGCTTCTTTTAGGTTGTTCTTCTGTCTCGTCATCCTTGTTTTTTGTATGCTGTTCATCTACAATAAAAGTGCAAAGTTAGACAAAATTACATCTGTTTAAAGCTTTATATGTTGCATAACTTATGAAATATGATGAATTATATATGATAAGGTTCTATCAAATATGATGTCCCATTTTTTAACTATCAAATTTGATGTATCATATATGTTAAGATGATATCATATATATTCTAAACCTACTGCTTTTGATTGTATTTTCACTCATCACATATGATAAAGCTTTATCATATATGATAGAGTTTTATCATATATGTTTTATCAGTCTAGGAAACCATTTTTGCTCAACCGAGATGTTTATATTCACATACAAGCAATATTTAAACACAAAACTCGCTTAAAACTATCAAATGATGTAAGCAATATAATACCATATATGTTATAATCCTAGTGCTTTTGATTGTATTTTCACTCATCATATATGATAAGGTTTTATCATATATGTTACACTTTTTTTATCATATATGTTCTATCAGTTTAGGAAACTATTTTTTCTCAACTTTTTTAAATTTTTTAACCTACCGAGATGCTTATATTCACATGCAATCTATGTTTAAACAAAAAACTCGCTTAAAAGTATGAAATGATGTTTATTTTCATAGATCTACTATATTCATCATACATTTAGTTAAAAAGCATAGAAGAATCATTGATATAGCTTAAAAGTATAAAAAAACAGAGAAAAAGCTCAGAAAAAGCTTAGAAAAAGCTTAAAAACCATTTAAAAAACTAAAAAAGCATAGAAAAAGGATGGATCTGTGATTTTATACCTTTTTGCCTTGTTTTTATCGTCCTTTGATCTGGTTTTTTGGAAGATGGCTCGTTTTTCGGCTTCCCTTTCATCGTATTTGTTGATTATTTGATCGGATGTGTGTTTTGAAGGTGAAATCGTCAATGGAAGATGGTGGTTTATGTGTGTGTGTTTTTTTGTGTGTGTGTGTTTTTTTGTGTGTGTGAGTTTTTGATGGAAATGAAAAATGACGGTTGAATGTAGCGAAAAGAGGGGGTTAGGGTTTGGGCGGGGTAGTGAAATGACGTAACTACCCCTCCGCTTTTTTTTTGTTTTAAACGTGGATCGTTGGATTTAAGTTGATGAGTGGCCCAGATTTGTCCCCTTGTATCCAAAGGATACAAGGTATCTTAAATAACCGGACTCTTACTCTTAAGCAAATTACTTTTATTCTTCCACGTTACATAGTTATAATCAATATCTATCTCCTAAGTTTGCATTGGCTATGAAGTAACTAATAAATATTAGGAGAGAAATACAAAATATGAGCATCAACGATGGCTTAATGAATCTATTGATATCAGCACAACCCTTAAGGCCTTAATAGATGGAGGCAAGGCCGGATTTGAGCATGTGCAGAATGATCGACGGTACAGGGCCCAGTTTTTCTGAGGGGCCTCTGATTTTTATAGATTAAAGTTGTATGTATAGTCATTTTTAGATGATTTGATCATGTTACCTGTATTTTACGATCGAAAATATACATTTATTTGATTATATATTGTTGAAAGTAAAAAAACGAAACCTGCATATTAAGTTTAATGGAGTTTGATAGATGGTTATGAACATAGAGATGAACCAAGAAGATGAAGAAAAAAAGTACCTGTGGGACCCATCAATATACTTTTTTAACTCTACTTTCTGTAACTAGTTATAGTACTTTTAAAAAAGTTTATATTTCACCCTTTATATTTAAGGGGTAAGTCCATATATTAGCAACGTACTTTCGGTCATTTACATATCTAGGTAGCAAAATTCAGATATTACTAATATAGTCATTAAAAGTTTTAGATTTATATACATATGGGTAATATCACCGGTGATTTTCGGTTAAAACTAAAAAACGACTTACACGTTAGTTCATATATTACAAACCGGCTAATATTCAAAAATGTTTTACCTTGATCCTGTCGGGTATGTTCCAAAACCATAACAATAAATTTGACATAAAAATTGGTTTAGGAACATACCACGACAAAATCAAGGTAAACCATTGTTGAATATTAGCCGGTTTGTAATATATGAACTAACGTGTAAGTCATTTTTTTAGTTTTAACTGAAAATAACCGGTCAAATTACCTATATGTATAAAATCTAAAACTTTGAATGTCTATATTAGTAATATCTGTAATTTGTTACCTAGATATGTAAATAGCTGAAAGTACGTTGCTAATATATGGATTTAACCCTATTTTTAACTTTGTTTATATATCAACATATGTAGTAGTAAAAGTTTATATCTCATAATTTTAATAGAATATTCAATCTTTTACTAACTCAAAAATCAAATGAATTATAATTGAAAAATATATACAATATATTTATAGTTAGATTAAACTTTTGCTATTTTAGTATACGTACTCTTCAATCAAGGGTGGAAGAAATATATTTGCACATGGCCTCCAAAATTCACGGGACGGCCCTGGATGGAGGCAATGTCCCAACATTCTCGATCTCTTCTGCAAACACTATTCCCATACCCAAGAAAAATGTGCCTCAATAAGGCAATGAAATGCCGAAACACCTGGGCTCACAAGTCACAAACACCTGGGTTATCAGCGGCAAATATCAAAGCGGTTCATCCAAAGGATGAAGTGGTACTGTATTCTTCTTAATTGGGTTCACTAAATTGTACTTCTTAGGATCCTCTGCTGCAATAAACTGTCCGTTTCCATACCCTGCGAACCCAAAAATTGTTCATTACTAGCATTTTGGTTACTTGATATGAACAAACCAACTATATTAATAATATAAATTGGTTAAAAGTTAAAACACTTGACAAACTAAAAGTTTAAATAAATGGTAGGTTGAGTGAAGCTTGCTGTTTCATCAGCTGATGGACTCCCGGAACTGCAAGTTAATTGGCAAATCAATCAATTTAACTTCTAATTAAATTCTTTTTAATAGATCTGTACCTGTTATATTACTTGTTTGATTCCACGCTAATGAATGGAGACACTTCCATTAACAAACTGATGTTAACTATAACTGCGATAAAGTCACCTTGTATTATATATTGCCAATATCATTGGACCAGGACTATCTCCATTAATGGTGGTGACTAGCTTCCTATGTCCTAGTTATATTAAGTATAGTCGTGGCTTCAGTGACCGAGTTATGACTCGAGGTCGAAAGTAGCTGTGTGAATAACAAGAACCTACCCTTTATTAACGGGTCCCTCGTCTATGTTTAACAGGATGAAGAATGTAGAGGCTGCAAAAGAAGCTGGCATCAAGGGTATTCAGTTCAAGAATGCAGATTCACTGCAGCAAGACCTGTCTCTTCTGGGCATCACATTTCCAAGCATCAACACACGAAAGCAAGATCACGCGTTATAAACTGAGTATATAATAATGGTACAAATATTTGTTCGCATTAATATTGTTGATTAATACATGTCGTTGATTATAAAATTGAAAATGAGGTCTAAAGCTTATCAGTGAAAAGACTCGAAATGCATGTAAACATGTGTGACCAAAGTCTTGAGTGTTCGCATCTTATAGTTGGGATAATTAGATGTTTCGAACCTTACCAATTGCCACAAACATTTCATTATCAGAATATCAGTAGTAGGTAATATATCAACTACACAAAATGATCATTTATATCCCACTACTAGTATGAGTTGCAACATATATGTATTCACCAATCAGACAATCTTACATTGCCAGGATCCTATCATGCCTAAACAAAGTCACAAGACAGTGAAAATATCTTCTTTCGGCTGTGACCTAGTCGAACATGGCTTTATATGTTATTTGATCATTTGCACACTATTGTTGGTTCGATGCACCAGCTTTTGAAGTTAAAGTATGGAGCATAGACATTATTTATGGAATTCACTTATACATAGGGATGGTGTTTGTTGGAAATTTTAAATAAATCTTAAAACTAGTATGGATTGTTATGTCTAAAATTCTCCTTATACTTTTGGTTTTGAATACTGAGTTTAGAAGAATTTTTTAAAGGACTCTCTATCCAATTTAATTACTTTTTGTTACTATCATAAAACCTAGAGACCATTTGGTTTAGATATCGTAATATTTACACTAATATAAATAATGAAAAAAAAATCGATGGAAAATGATAAAAACCAATTTAGTAGACATCAAATACTCAACTTTATACCCGAAAAACTAGCAAGATGATCTTCCAACTCGCAAGGTAAGTCAACCTTTTGATTTTTTTTTAAAAGAATCGTAAGATTTGCTTTCCGAAGTCAAATGTTGCTAATAATTTTAAAAAAATCACAGGTTTGACTTTGCAAAATTAAACCTTGCAAGTTTTCACAAAACTATCAATGCTGATTTCGCAAGGTTAAAATCTTACAATTATTTTCTTAAAATATATACTAGAATAAACCTGCGTCTCTTTGGTCTGTTTATATCCTCTTGAGCCAGCTAATACTTGTATGGAATGAATGTGTACTTTGTTTGTGGCTTAATGATGTTCATTGCTGATATGACCTTAAAAACGAGATGACAAATCGAAACTGTTAATTTTAACAAATATCAAAAACGATTCTCAAATGAATACCGATAATTAAGATAAATTCGGATTCTTATCAAAAACAAAATCCACCAAAATACAAATTAATCATAATATTATTTTTTTCATACTGACTTTTATTTTACACTAAATGCAAAATAAAATAATATAAATCAACAATTCTCGTATAATAAATTACTTACCAAGAAATTAGATTTACCTATCAAACGTGCTTTTTAGAAAATAATAAACCTAGGTACTTCAAAAACCCTAACAGAAGAAAAAAAAAGTTTAGGGTTTTATTCTTCATGGAAAGGATTGCTGGAGACTTGTCGAAACTTCCTGTATGGCCAGTCGCCGATGACGTCAACAAACTCCCTTTGTCCGTACAGACAGTCGTGTCAAATGACGACCTATTAAGCGAAATTTTACTCTGGTTGCCTGCTATCGTGCTTCTTTTGTTTAAATCCGTATCCAAACGCTGGCAAGCTGTTATCAACAACACTAAC
Source organism: Glebionis coronaria (assembly GCA_025667525.1). Classification (NCBI taxonomy): domain Eukaryota; kingdom Viridiplantae; phylum Streptophyta; class Magnoliopsida; order Asterales; family Asteraceae; genus Glebionis; species Glebionis coronaria. The sequence continues at coordinate 629,004,466 of CM046875.1, read as the reverse complement.
TTCATTAAGCGTCGGAGCCAAATACCTAAGATCGATCCTTCTTCCGGTTTCTTTATCATGCGTAATCATTATAGATATGATACATCTGATTTTGGACGATGTGATTTTTTGCGTTTTGATACCAGAATACAGGTCTGCAGATCTCAGCTTAAGACCACCTTTAAAATAGGCTCTGAGGCAGGTATTAATGCTTTTGTTGTGCAGTCATGCAATGGTTTGCTTCTATGCCATGCTTATGCGCAGGATAAGTATTGTGTTTACAATCCGTCCACTCATCTTTCTAAGTTGCTTCCACAACCACCACATATGTTACCAGATACATATATTCGATGCGGTTTGAGAATGGCTTTTGATCCTACCATATCACCTTACTACAAAGTGGTGTATGCTGGTACCATCACTGACATTAGTAGCATTATGTGGTGGAGGGATAAAATTGATGTTGTGATCCAAATACAAACTTACTCTTCACAAACTGGCAATTGGGCTGTTGTTCGCGGTGGTCCATTTCCCAGTACATGTTTTTCAGGTTTTCATAATGGAATATATTGGGATGGTGCTATTCATTGGTTGACTGAGTTTTCTGGTTGCTGGTATATGCATTACAAGTTAGATTTTGCGAATGAGCATCCAACTTTAACAAATGTTCAACTACCGGGAACCTTGAATAACGCAGATATGGATCACGATTTGTTTGAGTCTGGGGGTTGTTTGCTTCTTTTTGGTATGGACAAAACTCATTCTCTACAGTTGAATGTTTACAAGATGAGGAATGGTTATTCTGGATGGTCGTTCAACCACTTCGTGAATGTTTGTGATATTATGACACCAGTTTCTGGAAGAAAGAGCATTCGTATCATTGTCTCGTGTATTGCAGTGGGAGAAAGAGAAGAAGATTTGTGTATGGTGATTACACTCGGTAAAAAGACTTTTCAATACAACTTTGCACTAAAGACTTCTCGTGACCTCTCTGATCTGAATTTAGATTTGCCCGTTAAATGTTATTCGTTCGCTGCATCTTTTGCTAGTGTGTGATTATGCTTTCTGTTACAGGTATGACATTCATATCTTATGTTTTGCTGTCATTACAGGCTTTGTTATACTGTTGAGGCTTTATTTTCCCTTTATGTTCATTAGCAATTATGTATTATAAGAATTATTGTTTATGCTTTATAGTATCTGTAACTTGTTTCCCTTTCAATGTTTCTGTAATTCTGTAAATTATTTAAAGGCCTTGTTAGTCACTTAGTCGTAAATCACTATCGGGCCTGGTACACACACATATGGCCTAATAAAACCGGCCTAAATCACCTGTCTTAAGGGCTAACTAGTTATTTTTGTGTTACTTGCAGAATAGTCTTGTAAATATTCAGTTTAAACATGCAACTTTTAAAGTCTTAAAAATATATTGCATTTTGTTGATCCAAATCTTTATATAATCAACGTGGCTATCATTTTTACACAAAATAACCAATAAATTTACATTGATGTGTAAATCCAGTATGAATAGTTTCAAAAAAATGTAATAAAAGAAAACCAAAACGATAACCATCTAGGGCCTTAGAAATCTTTTAGTGTCGCCACAACCCATGATAGATGTAGGCAATGTGCCCAATTTGTCAATGCCTTCTTCAAACACCGCTCCCATACCCATGTAGAAATGGGACTCAATATGGCAATGAAAAGCCCAAACACCCGGGTTATTCGCTATAAACCTCAAAGCGGTCCATCCGTATGGATGGACCGGTACTGTATTCTTCATGATTGGGTCTACCAAGTTGTACCTCTTAGGATCTTCAGAAGCATTAAAATTTCCATTTCCATTTCCATATGCCACGACCCAAAAATCGTGCCCATGTAAATGCCATGGGTGCGTCTCACTAGTATTCACATTCAGTGTGTTTGCATTTTGTAGAATAATGTCTACCGTGGTATTAAACTTTTTGTCTAAACACAGAGTTGCTAGAAGTAGCATTAACATTTAAAGCAACCATGTTTATCTCATAGTTTTGGTGCCCACTGATAATGTCTGGAGGCGGGGTTTCTTCAAATGTGTGAAGTAAGCTTTCTTTAAGTGACACGAGATAAGGTGTATGAGGAAGTGTAAACGAGACATTATTAATAGACCATTTGACACTTCCATTTATGTGATTTTGTGTGTTCAAAATAATAATGACACGGTCTGATGTTTTAGGCACAGGGTGAATGTAGCCAGGGTGGGACTTGATTTTGAGAGTTTGGCTAACTCTAGACTCAATGTCGTTCCAAAAGGGTCCACTTGGTGGAATCGTTGGTGGTGATTTTCTAGGATGGTTCGGGTAGTAGTTGAACAAGGCTAAGCCATTTGGGGTTGTGTTGTTACGACTCACCATTTTCGACACAGCCCAATAATTTCTTGATGGGTCTTGGTTTGCTGTGACTAAAACTGAGTAAGTTTCACCAGAGTAAATAAATAGATTATTTACGACAAAAGGCTCAACGTAGTGACCATCAGTTTCGACCACAGTCATATTATGCCCCTGTATTTTTCATAGAAAAATATATATTAGAAACAGGTTGTAAATGTGCAAAATAACAAATTATTGCAACTTGCTGTCTAGCAAACAAGCTGTTTTTATTCAGATTTAATTCACACTATTATAATTATTACGTTTTCTCTTTATTCTTCTCATAAAATCTTTGTTCATAAATGTCCAAATTGAAAGTCATGAGATTGCTTAATAAAAAAGTTAATGTTGTTTATTGATTTTTGGGTACATAAGTTGTTTAAAAATGCGAGAGTTATGATCAAATGAGAAGTAAAATTATAATAAGATGTTTTGTTGGTTTTACCTCTATTTCGAAACTGAGAACAGCCAAAGCAGTTAAACTTCCGATCCTAAGCCTGTATGTTTTCCCGGGTACAACCGTGAAAACATACAGCGAGCATTCAGGATTTGTCGCGTTACATGAACCCGCTGTAACTAGTGGTGTACTACAGTTAAATCCTCCTTTTCCTTGAATCAACAATGACTGTAACAAAAACCATAAAACATAAGTTTCTACTGGTCACAAACTTTGTACCACCACTTTTTATCATGCACAAAATATGACAAAATGGGTCATGCTTGTAGTTGTCATAAGATATAACTATTTTCTGTTATAGATTTATGATTTAAAAAATTTACCTGAGGATCACCGACCCAAACAAAGGGGAATAGAAGAAAGGTCTGCAGCCTGTTCATATGTGCTTCTATGATACCAATCGTTAAGAATAATGCTTCTATCGTAATCATACGAAAAAGGTTCGGATTCGCCATCCGGGAGTGCTACCCGAAGCGACCCGTAGAATCCAGCCTCTCGTTGCATACCATAATGAGCATGATACAAGTATGTCCCTGCCTGTGTTCAATCACACATTTAAATATTACTACAAGAAATTAAAAGTTTCAACTTGCTTTTTCAAAACGCAATAATCAGATAATCAGTTGTTAATACGAGTTCTTATTGTAACTAGCAGGGTACCCGCGCAATGCGGCGGCGGGTACCCGACGAGTAATCTCATGGCGAGCAAATGTTTTTTCATGACTATTGTTTACATGAATTTAGTATTATTTACTTGTGACGAAGTAAAAATCGAAATATATAAATTTTTATCTCTGACACAAATCCATATCATTCATGATGTCTTCACCTTTAAAAGTTTATGACGAAACGTGTTTTATAATTTATTACGTTTTTTGTGAAAATAACTATTTAAGTAAGATGTGTTTTTTCTGTTGTTTTAAATAAGTATTTGATTATATAAAAGGGTCTTTCGAGTTTTGATTTCTTAGTTATTGTTTTTTGCGGTTTTAGATTGAGCGGGTAGGCTCGATTTGACGATTTTCTTATATTTTGAATACCCTTGTTTGTAAACCTTAAGTGCACGTTTGGTAAAGAGAATTTAAAGATTAGAAATGAAGCAGAGAATTAAATTTTAGAGAAATGAGATTGATTTAGAAATTTATTGGATTCTATAGTTTGGTTGCGCGTGTAAATTTATATAAAAATTATCACGAAAATCAATTTCTTATCTTTAAAAGACGTATAAATATAAAAATATTGTAATGTCAGTTAAAAGAATTTTTTAAACATTATAAGCAAGAGATGTTGCATGTAATTTGTTTACATGAATCTTAAAAAATATGTTTTTAAAGGTACGTGAATAAGATCACAAAGAAAACAATAAAAACTAGTGTAATACCCGTGCTTTGCACGGGTCAAACGTAAAAAAGCAGTTATTTCGTATCTAATATTAAACAACATATCATCTATTAACGCAAAAATCATTTAATTTAACATACGTAAATTTATCATTTCTATTAGTTTTTTAAAATTCATAGAAAACTAATAAAACTAACTTTTCATAATTTCATAAGCAAGAAGAAGTAATTCAGAGTATAAACCACATAAGGTAATTTTCTAAAATTTCATACGCGAAAAACTAATAAAATGGTGTGATAGTGTAGTCATCCACTTTGGTCGTTCCAGAATGTGTATTAATGCATTGTTTTGTAAACTGGTTTTTAAATCAACCTGGTCGATTCATTAGGTATTGGTTAAACTGAGTTGAACCAAATCAACTCGGTTTTTCAAAAGAAATTAAAAAAAACATATTCTCAATGATTAATAAAATTTATATAAAAAATCATGAAATCTTCTGTATATTGAACATATAATGTACAACAAATACGCAAAATTATCACGGTTAAAAAAACGAAAAATTCAAAACTCGGTCTAATCTCGAGAACCGGATTAACACGGGCCACCCAAACCGAATTAACGCGGACCACCCCAAACCCGATTAATTTGTGCATCAGGGCCATCTATTTCCTGCCAGAAACAAAAATATTATGTTCGTAAAAGTATTCATATGGTTAACAAAACCTTACACTATGAACATGGATTCATATTACTAATAAAAATATAAATTACAAAAACTTATGCACATAGGTACTTATCTACCACAAACTTAGATGCGTATCACTATGAATAAAAACCAAGGTCTTCGTCGGTTACCAAAACATACACACGTGGCGTACTACAAATACAAAGTTCAGCCACTTGGTATCAAACAAAAGACAAAAAAAATAAAACACATCAATATCACTAACATCGGTATTTATAAACAATACTGGTATCATCTTTCTCTTTCTCTCACATAATCTACAGCAACTCCATGGCATCAAAACTGTATAAATTAACAAAACGATTTACACAAATAGCGTATTAATTATGGGTGGTTGCAACTTCTTGTATTTGATATATAAAAGCGAAGATGGATTCTTAGAAAGGAAAAAGTTCGAGCATGAAAAAAAGAATGGTTTGACGTATTGGTACTGAGTGACAAAGACATTTGTGAGTAAAAAGGGTCAAAAGCACGATCCTATCAGTGGGCCATTCAGTTATACGATTCTGCAATAGTGGTCGTACCTACCATTCACCACTCTTAGATCGTGCTAAGTCAATGCATATTCGTTGCCAATGATGGGTTGATTTGGAAACTGCTGGTAAAATGATATGTTGACCTATCACTTCAACATTCTTCTCTGTTTTTGAATCGACATCGTGGATGACAATAACATCTTCCCATTTTCAGTTCTTGAGGTTTTCTTCACGCTTGAGTGTCTTTAGTGCAAGTGTGGCTTCATTGTTTGCCATGATTAGTATATACCAGTTTGGTGTAGACTGTTACATTGACTATGAAATCAAGTATGAAATTGATAAGAATGAGAGTATTGTATACTGGTTTCAGCTTTATATAGATGCACAACGACGGCTACCAGTTTAAGGTGCACAAAAAGTGGGAGTTAGTTAAAGTTGGACCAGATTTTCTATATTTATCCCATGTGTGTGTGGATAAGAACAAAATGTAATTTGTACGATTCAGATTATAGTAGTGTGCCATCCAATGGCTGTGAGACAATAACACGTCATATTTTTTTCTCTCTGTTGCATCAGAAATAAGAAGGGAAATAAAATCCGTTTTCACAAAAAAATTCCATTACTCCCATTTCTCTTTAAAAACAATAGAAATAAAAACTTACAAATAACACTATCACTCTTTCTAACAATTTCTCTTCAACTCACTACTTTTTCATTTCTTTCTACCAAAAAAGAAAAATAAATTCAGTTTTAATTCTATCAATTTTTCTATATCAAACATGCATTTATCAGTTCCAAACATTCCCTAAGTTTATATAAATCAAATAGTTTATATTTAATCACTCGTATGCAAACATGCATGTTATATGCACGAAAATCGTTGACTTAAACTTTATTGTATCTTTCAAACAATAGTACATGTAAATATACAAAGTTATATAAGCATGTTGTTTTTATGTACTAATACAAAATTTATATTTAAATGAGTTTATTAGAATTTAAAACAAAAGAAACTTTTTGTTTATATTCAAACAACTAATGGTAAAAATATTCACATTTAGAAAGCAAAAGGGTGAATTTAAACATCTATAAAAATAGTTGTATCTATCAATTAGGAATACTTGTAATTTAACTTTAATTTAGGTAGGCGAGATTGCAATTTTAACTTTAATTTGTATGCGTCCAGGAAGCATTTGAAGGGGTAACCGCACAACAATTCCACCTTCTAATCTATCTCTGGGAGTGGATAGCAATCTTGGGGACAATCTTTATTGAGGTCTATGAAATCAACGCACATGCGCCAGCTACCATCATGTTTCTTCACCATTACTGGGTTAGCGAGCCAGTCGTGATAGTAAACTTCCCTCAGGATTCATGCATCTACTAGTTTTTTCACTTCCTCGAGTATCACCTTGTTGCGCTCTAGGCCTGTCCTCTCTTCTTTTGCCTAATCGGAGGGTACCCTTCGCGGATTTGGAGCTTGCGTTCGGCTATTAACTTTGGTACCCCTGTCTTATCTTTGGGTTCCCATGCGAAGATGTCTAGGTTGTTCTTTAAAAGGCGACACATGTCCGTCTTTCCTTTGTCAGACAGTGTTCCTCCTATTGTAATCTCTTGATCCGGATATTGCGGATGCACTGCTACTTTTAGATTCGGCGGTGAGTTTACCTTAGGTTCCATTGTGACCCGTGGAGGTTCTGTGATCGCGTTACACTCCGGGGGAGTTATCGCTGTATTGAAGATCGTTACGATTCCTCCATCCACTGGGAATTTGATCATGCCATGAGCTGTGGAAGGTACCGCTCGCATTGCTAGTATAGCTGGTCGCCCTATTATCCCGTTATATTACGATGGCGACCGTATGATCAGGAAATTCATGGAGACGTTTGTTAAATGCTCATAGTCTCCTACTTTCACTACTAGCTTTAGTTGGCCCAAATGCCACACCGCTTCTCCACTAAAACCGATGAGCGGGGAGGTCGCAGTTATCATTTGGCTCTGTACTTCTACACTTAGTGTCAGGAAGCAATGCTCATACATTATTTCTGCTGATGAACCACCATCCACATACATGCGATGTATGATGTGCTGACCAATGCTTATTTCTATAACTAACTGTCCCTCTACAACGTTCCTCGCGTTGAGTGGGGGGAGGAAATGTCTTTTCCCTTCGAGAATTTCTAGCTCACCTTTTGTATGCTCCTTCGCTGCCATGATTCCACCATGTAAATGTTCGCGCTAGCGATTTTTTATCTTTCGTCTTTCGTGGTTTCATTGACAAGGTGTTTCAGCTCGCCCTTCTTTACCATATTTTCGATATATTTTTGTAGCTGAATACACTCGTTCGTAGCATGCCCCCTCTCATCATGGTATTCACAATATCTGTTACTGACGCGCTTTTTGACCGGAGTGGTCATTGGCGTTGGCCTTGGGAATTTCGCACCTTCTGTTACGAGGATTTCTCTTGGGGTTAACTTAAGGGGAGTGAACTTAGAGTTATAAGTTCGCCCCTCTCTTCTCCTTCCTAAGTAATCAAGGCCTATAGGTCTGCCTTGCTTGCTGGGCCCTTCACTAGGCGCGTGGACAGATCTGTGGTCATAAGTGTTTCGTGCTACTTCTGAAGCAGCTGATTCTCCCTGTATGAAAGACCTTACCCGCCTTAGTACTCCATCGAAGGTTTCAGGTGTTCTTTCATTCAGCTTCTTTATTAGATCGCTGTTTCGTATACCCGCCATGAAGCAAGATACTTTTAGAATTTCTGGGCAGTCTTTTATCTGAAGACACTCGCTCTTGAAACGTTCCAGAAAGTCTTCCAGGTATTCGCCCTGGATCTGCTTTACCCTGGCAAGTGATATAGCACTCCTATCATGTCTTTTCTGTTGCACATAGTTTCTTTTGAATGCTTTCCGCAACACTTCATACCCGTTGATTTTCCGTGGCAGAAGCCTATCGAACCACATCCGCGCGTTACCTACGAGTGTAGAGTTGAACATGTTGCACCATACGGGTTCTGGCCATTGTTCAATACCTGCCTGGGATTCAAAGACTTTTAAGTGGTCTTTTGGATCTGAAGTGCCATCATAAGTTTTCACGTTTGATGGCATGCAGCGCTTTCTTGTATCTTTGTAATACTGTATGCTCCTCGTAAAAGCGTTTTTCCTGGCTCTTCTCCATGGTTGGGAGAAGCTCTGGTCATCCGAGGAGTAACTTGCGCGCATGTGTTTTTCTGGGAGGTTATCACTTGATCCTGACAGGTTGCTTTCTCAGGATGCGACGTGCTTCGCGCGCTTTGCTTCTTTTACCATCTTCTCGTGTTTAGCAACCAAAGGGATGAGGGTTTGTAGGTTATTAGCTACATACTCCTCCATCATGCGTGCCTCTGTAGCAACGACTTTCCCGCCCTCCTCTTGGAGCGTCTTTCTTTTTTGCTTATTGGGAAGAGGCTGGGTTGACTCTCGTTCGACGCCTTTTCCCCCCACGGCGGGTAGGGGAGTTGAGAACAATCCGCCTGTTCTTAAGATTGGAGGGTTGTTTACATCCCAGGTGTTTGCTTCACTGGTAGATCCAGGAGTAGCATTCACGGATGTGATACGGCCATCTACCGTTGAGGATCCTTAACGGCCCTAATTCTTGCCGCTTTTTGTCATTAGCTAGAGCTTAGTGTGGGTCCCACGGTTGGTGCCAACTTGTTGATACAAAAGTTGGATAGACCGAGCATGACTCAAATTAGGCTTAATTTGAGGTCTTGTGGACTCTGGCTCTTACACTAAGTGAAACTTGCTTTGAGGACCCTGCTCACTAAAAAGACACCGTTAGGCTTACAGTGGGTTTGTCATCCACGATTAGACTCCGGCGTGAGAGTAAGTGCCATGCCCTCATGCAATGCTTAGTGACAAAGCACATTTACACTTTCCTCATAATCAATCAACCTTGGCCTTATTAATATGCTATTAAACGAAAATCAAAATACTAAGAGAAATTAAATTTTTTAGAATAAACAGAAGGATGGAAATAACTTGCAAAGAAATCGAGGACTTACATTAGGACTTCGGTGCTGCGAAGATTTATCACCCTCAAGTTTCACGTTCCCCAAACTAAGCTTAAAAACGAGATCATTGTTATTATAAGCTAGCAATTCAAACACTTACACACATGGCTTAATTAAATGCTTAAACTCCCTTATTCCTAGGTGTATCTCTTATATTTTATTTTTGTCTTAGAATGATCATGAAGATGCATTTTTGGACTTATTTCGATAGTTTATTAGGGCTGAAAGCAAAGTAGGACGATTTGATCAATAGTTAGCTAAAGGACAAAATCTTTTAAAACTGCTTCTCGGGATATCAAAAAGTTCATATCTTGGCATAACTTGATTCGCGATTTGAGACCTTTCTCGGGCCGATATTTGGCATGTACTTCATACTTCATATCTTGAGAGATGTTCTTGAGATAATGGTCTTCTCATCGTAATAGAGTTTCTTCACTTGGAGACTTTTGAGGGGTACTCCAACTTTGTTGACCACGACTTCATGATTATTTCTTCAATCTCTAATTGGGATTTTGAGATACAACGATCCGCCTCCTTTTCGGACTTGGATCTATTTATCCTCATACCTTGTTAGGGTCTTTTCGGATAGACTTCTCCATGATCTTTATGGGAGTTGATTGCTTTTCGTCGTGAGTCTTGATCCTTCATATTGATTTTGGGAATAATGCTTTTTACATCACTTTTGGATCTTCAGCAATAAAATGGAATCCTCATGCCTTGTTAGGGCCTTTTCGGACTCGCCAATCTTCGCGCCCCGCTTCATAAGTTATGCCTTGGCTATGAACTCTTATCATTACCGAGCAACTTTTAAACTATCTTGGGCTAGAAGCTAAGTAACTTTTCAAATCGTACGACCTTACTTATTGCAGATAAATTATTAGCAAGTGATGGGAGAATAGGCAAATAGTTACACCAAGTGAGCTTGCGCAAGAATACCGACTTATAATTGACTCTATCATTTCTCGTCCTCCACAATTTAAAATCTCAAGTAATGAGACTCGTGGATACTTAGCCTAATAAACCAATTAAGGTTTACATGGTTAAGGATACTAGCTAGAATAAACTTGGATAAGTCTATTCGGGTTGAGTCAAAATAAACGCAACGGGCCTAATATGTCAAAAATTTCTAAACTAGCCACACCACCTTATTAAAATTTGACTTTATTGTGGGATATATACATATGAAAGTAACGATAAAAAATTTAAACATTACGACTAAATGGCCAAAGTTAATTAAAAATTTGAAAAATGTTGAAAAATAGGATTTTCTGGTTAAATGAAGGCATTTTCATGGAAAAGTCCACTTAAAACTTCGATAGAAGTCCCCCCTACACTTAAGATAAACATTGTCCTCAATGTTTTAGCATGTGGGAAAAGTTTCCCCTACACTTATGACATTGTGCACGTTGGTTAACTCAAGTTAAGGAAGAGACGACTAAAGTGATCAATTTCAAATGTGAGTATGAAGAAAATTGAATCACGATAGTTGAGAGATAGAACCGGATTTCGGATAACACGGGAGCACGGTTCTTCAAAAATTCCAAGAGTGCACTTATCCCTGTAATCACACCATACAAAGACAAACACGTATAGTAGTCCCCCCTACACTTAGGGGATTAAAACATACAAGGATAGATACTCGGGCTGCCTCCCGAGGAGCGCTTGTTTTTGATAACCGAGTCACGAGCCTGACTCGACCCAAAGTTAGTTCATGGGGAACGTGGTGAGGGATGGAATCACCTCCTGAGAGGTGTCCTCACCAAAGTACAGCTTCAGACGCTGGCCATTCACCTTGAAATTGGGCCCATTTGGCTGAGAAAGCTCAATGGTCCCATACGGAAAGACGTTGGCGACGGTGAATGGACCAGACCAGCGGCTCTTCAACTTGCCAGAGAAGATCTTCAACCGAGAGTTAAAAAGTAATACTTGATCACCAACGTGGAACTCTCGGTTCTTGATTTTTGCGTCATGGAGGATCTTCGTCTTTTCTTTGTAGATCAGCGAGTTCTCATAAGCTTCATTCCTCAGTTCATTGAGCTCGTTGAGTTGAATCTTACGATGATCACCGGCTTTGTTGATGTCGAAGTTAGCCCACTTCAAGGCCCAGTGCGCCTTATGCTCCAGCTCGATGGGAAGGTGGCATGATTTCCCGTACACAAGACGATAAGGTGTACAACCGATCGGGGTCTTGTAAGCAGTACAGAAAGCCCACAGAGCATCATCTAACTTATCGGCCCACGTGGCACGATGCTCTCCCACAGTACGCTCCAAAATTCGTTTCAATCCACGGTTGGATATCTCGGCTTGCCCATTGGTTTGGGGATGATAAGCGGTGGAAAGACGGTGATTGACACCATACTTTGCCATGACTCTTTCAAATTGATCGTTGCAAAAATGAGTCCCGCGGTCACTGATAATAGCACGAGGAACACCGAATCTAGCGAACAGCGATTTCAAAAAGTTACAAACCACCCTTGCATCATTCTTAGGTAAAGCTTTGGCTTCAACCCACTTGGAGACGTAGTCAACGGCAACAAGGATGTATTTGTTTCCTTTAGATGAAGGGAAAGGCCCCATAAAGTCGATACCCCAAACATCAAAAATTTCACACTCTTGAATGAAATTCTGAGGCATCTCGTCTTTATGTGTGATCGTGCCTTGTTTTTGGCAAGCATCACATCGTTTAACCATATCGTGAGCGTCACGATAGATGGTGGGCCAATAAAATCCCGAATCAAACACTTTTTTGGCGGTGTAGTTGGGACCAAAGTGACCACCAGTGGGTCCTTTGTGGCAAGCATCCAGGATTTCTAAGGCTGCCGGTCCATCAACACATCGGCGAATAATCAAGTCGGCACATTGTTTGAAAAGATACGGGTCATCCCAGAAGTAAGTCTTGATGTCTTTGAAGAACTTTTTCTTTTGCTGGGATGTTAACCCGTCAACGAGGATTCCACCCGCCAAGTAGTTTGCAATGTCCGCAAACCACGGGGTTTCATCAGCAGTCGAGTTGATAGACATTAAGGTCTCCAGGGGAAAAGAATCATTGATTTCTTTGTTCAGATGAGCCCCCTGGTAAGGATCCTCAAGTCTATTGAGATGATCCGCGGCTAGGTTTTCTGCTCCTTTTTTATCGCGAATTTCGATTTTAAATTCCTGGAGCAGTAAAACCCAGCGAAGAAGTCTTGGTTTGGAATCTTGCTTTGTCAACAAGTACTTCAGCGCGGAATGATCGGTATACACAATGGTGGTGGAAAGGACAAGATAGGGGCGGAATTTTTCAAAAGCATAGACAACAGCTAAAAGCTCTTTTTCGGTTGTCGTATAATGCAATTGTGCCCCTGTCATTGTCTTGCTAGCGTAATGGATCGGTTGGAAGTGTTTGTTCACTCTTTGTCCAAGAACCGCTCCAATAGCAAAATCACTAGCATCGCACATTAACTCAAAAGGCAGCTCCCAATTGGGGGTGACCAAGACGGGTGCCTTAGTAAGCTTATCCTTAAGCGAGTCAAAGGCTTCAAGACACTCTTTGGAAAAGATAAAAGGAGTATCTTTTTCCAAGAGGTGGGTCATCGGGCGAGCGATTTGAGAAAAATCTTTGATGAATCGACGGTAGAAGCCCGCATGACCCAGGAAACTTCTCACACCCTTCACGGTTGAAGGTGGAGGCAACTTAGCGATAACATCGACTTTTGCACGGTCTACTTCAAGACCGGCTTTCGAGATCTTGTGTCCTAGGACGATGCCTTCTTTTACCATAAAATGGCATTTTTCCCAATTCAGAACTAGGCGAGTGTCTTCGCACCGCTTGAGCATACGTTCCAAATTGGCAAGGCACGCAGAGAATGAATCGCCATAGACCGAGAAATCATCCATGAATACTTCCATAGTGTCTTCCACCATGTCATGGAAGATAGCCATCATACACCTTTGGAATGTCCCAGGAGCATTACATAAACCAAAAGGCATGCGTTTGTAAGCAAATGTTCCATAGGGACAAGTGAATGTGGTCTTTTCTTGGTCCTTGGGATCGATGGGAATTTGAAAATACCCGGAGAAACCGTCTAAGAAGCAGTAATAGTCATTACCAGCTAGACGCTCGAGCATTTGATCCATGAAGGGAAGAGGAAAGTGGTCTTTTCTCGTGGCATCATTGAGCTTGCGATAATCAATACAAACTCTCCACCCAGTAACGAGACGAGTGGGAATCAACTCGTTGTGTTCATTGGGAACAACGGTTATTCCGCCCTTCTTGGGCACACAATGGACGGGACTTACCCATGGCGAATCCGAAATAGGGTAGATCAAGCCGGCATCTAGAAGTTTGATAACCTCTTGTTTGATGACGTCATGAATTTTAGGATTAACCCTTCTTTGGTTCTGGATTGTGGGTTTGAAGTCATCTTCCATGAGAATCTTGTGAGTACAAAAGTTCGGATCAATTCCGCGGATATCGGAAATTTTCCAAGCAATTGCCTTCTTATGAGCTTTAAGCACAGCGATGAGACGAGTTTTCTCTTCTTCTTGCAAGTCCTTAGCGATGATGACGGGTGACTTCTTCTCTGCTTCAAGGAACGCATACTCGAGATGGGGCGGCAACTCCTTAAGTTCCAAATCCGAAGGATTTTCGACGGGATGCGTTTTCAAAGTCGTGGCATCGATAGCAATAACCATGGGAGATGGAGGCGAAGGATTGTCTTCGTTGAGAAGATTGTCAAAGAAATTCATGTCTTCATCCCCATCGATAGGAGAATCATTAGTAGCTAAATTCGCATCTCCCATGGTATCTTCAAGATTGTTCCAAAATAAATCACTATCTCCAAATAGGGACAACAAGGAATCAATGGAGGACACGGTCTCAACATTGGGAAGAGAAGAAGGAATACTTTTGCAAGCATCAATAAAGTGTGCTTCACAAGCCTCATCCAGAACGTCAATACAATTAACACTCTCATTGGAATAAGGTTGTTTAGACAACTTTCCCATGTTGAAGACTACTTTATCGTCACCCACTCTCATGATAAGCTCACCGGCTTCAACATCAATGAGAGTGCGACCGGTCCTAAGGAATGGACGACCAACAATCAGTGGCACACGTGGGTCCATCTCGTAGTCGACGACAACAAAATCAGCAGGGAAGGTGAATTTGTCGACTCCTACAATGACGTCTTCGGCTATCCCCACTGGATAAGCAACCGTACGGTTAGCCAATTCCAAAGTCATTTTGGTGGGGATTAGCTCTGGGAGAGATAATTGCTTCCAAACACTTAGAGGCATGAGATTAATACTGGCACCTAGATCGGCTAGGGCCATGCAATTCTCTACTCCCGGGAAATTGCAAGGGATAAGAAAACGACCCAGATCACCAAGCTTGATTGGCAATTTCCTTAAGAGTACTGCAGAGCAGTTCTCATTAAGTTGGGTGTTGGCAATGTCGAGGAGCTTTTCCTTGTCGCTCAGAAGATCTTTAAACATTTTAGCATATTTAGGCATGTGAGCGAGAGCCTCAGCGAAGGAGATATTGAAATTCAGTTGTTTGAACATTTTAAGGAAATTCGAAACCTGAATATCATCCTTGCTTTTGAGCTTCTCTTTCCTCAACCTAGATGGATAAGGTATATTGGAAGAAGAGGAAGGCTTTGGAATAATAGGATCACTCACATCCTTGGGTGGAGGAGGGGTAGAAGGAAGAGGTGGAGAAATTGGGGAAAGAGAAGGATGAGGAATAGGAGCAGGTGACTCGTTCTCCTTAGTCACAACCACCGGTGGAGGTATAGGAAGCTCGGGTTCCTTGGTACCTTTACCACTGCGAGTGGTGATTGCTTTCATCTCCCCTCTTGGATTCGCAACGGTATTACTCGGAAGAGTACCCGAAGAAGAGGGTTGATTACTGTTGAAGAAACTAGCCATCATGTTCCTCAGATCATTCGTTTGGGTATCCAACATATTTCTCATATCGGCTCTCAAATCATTTCCTTGCTTGACCAAATCTGCTTTCAAATTGATCACTTCACGCTGAAGATTTTCCACAATCACATCGTTCGTCCTCATGTAGGTCTGCACTTCTTGGTGTAGAGCGGTGGATTGGTTAGGAGGAGCATTGTATGCAGGTGGTTGGTAAGCAGGTTGTTGGTAAACTTGATTATTACGTGGAGGTGGTTGTTGTTGCTTGTGAGGTGGGATGTATGGTTGTCGAGGTTGTTGTTGTTGTTGAGAAGGGCGGTTAAGGTTTTGTTGTTGGTTTGGGTTGGTAGGAGGAAAGCCAGGTGGTGAAAGATAGTTGTTGCTGCGGTAGCTAAGCAAGTTACGGTCACCTTGAGGTCTAGCTTGATATGTAGGTTGAGGATAGGTGCCATATGCCGCATTCACATTCTCAGCAGGGTAATCTTGGGTGGCGGTACAAGTTGTGTAAGAGTGAGGACCACCGCATATCTCACAAGGTTGGCTTACAGCGTTCACTTGAGCGTTTTTGGCGTTGTTGCTGTTGTTGTTGCTGACGGTGTGGGTGACAAGCGATTCAAGAAGCGTGGTGATTTTGTCAAGTCGCTTGTCGCTGTCATTAGTGCTAGCACTAGCAACATTGGTCCGAACACTCTTGGTTTGCACACGAGATTTGTTCTCAATGATATCCCAAGCAGCATTGGAAGTCTTAGCCAATAAATTACCCCCCGAGGCACTATTCAGTGAATCTTGGTCATTCATACTTAAACCATTGTAAAAAGTATTGATTTGATGAACTTTGGTAAAACCATGTTGTGGGCATTTTCTTAAAAGATCTTTAAAGCGATCCCAAGATTCACTGAATGACTCATCGTACTTTTGTTCAAAGTTTATAATCTCATTCCGCAAAGCGGTAGTACGAGAGGGTGGAAAAAAGTAGTTGATAAACTTTGTTTCCAAATCCGTCCACGAGAGAATACTCTGTGGCGGTTCCTTAGCAAGCCAATGCCGGGCTTGTCCCTCTAAAGAAAAGGGAAAAAGTTGTAACCTTATAACTTCTTGTGGAACACCATTGAGCTTGACCGTGTTGGTGAGTTGTAGAAATCTCTTGATATGGTCATGTGGGTCGTCAATGGTTCGTCCCAAGAATGGTTGAGCGGAGACCATCTGGATAAAGCCTGATTTAAGCTCGAAATTGTTGGCGGCAATTGGTGGTATAACAATTAGATCCGTATTGCCATCGACATGAGCTTGTAGCAATTCAATCATTGGGCGATTATCCGGAAGGTGCTCATTGTTGTTGTTATTGTTCATGTTGTTGAAAGGCGGGTTGTTGTTGTTATTATTGTTGTTCGGAGGTGGTATGTTATTGTTGTTTTGTACACCAGCCATGTCTAAGTTATCGAGAGGCTCGGGCTCTTGATATGACGTGGATCGAGTGCGCATACACCTGCAAAAGAACGAACAAAGAAAAACAAAGCAAAATTATTTTTGGTTTTTATTGTTTTTTAATTTTTAGGATTTTTGAAAATTTTATATTTTTTAGTGTTTTTGAATATTTTTATGAAAAAAGAAACGTTCACGGGGAACGGATCCCAAAATCCAAGTTCTCACAAAAAACTTTTGATCTTAACGAGAAGAGCCGGCAGCGGCGCCATTTGATATTTTGTTTTTGCTAGGTTCAATTTTATGTTCTCTCGATATCCTCTCGAATTGATCTCGGTCTTAAGTGGAATGATTTGTTCTTGGTTAATAAAAAAGGTGGTTGGTTTGTTTATCTATTTTAAACTAATAACAATTAATTAAGTGTCGAAGAGTAAAATTAAAGATTTAAATGATTAAAGTAAAAGACGAACTTAAAATTAAATGCTTGGAAATTTTAAAGATTATACTAGAAAAACAAATAGACATTCAAGAAAAACTAACACTTGGAACACTTTGTGAAAAATATGAACTTAATTGATAAGTACTAAAAGAAAGTAGAATCGTAACAAAACACCTCCAATCGGATTAATGACAAAGAAATGCACCAATCGGAATATATTCCGATTGATCGGAATGTAGGGCAAAGTTATAATCGGAATATAGCAAATTGAAACGATCGGAATATAGGGGAAATAAGAACCATCGGAATAATTAAAACTTGTACAATCGGAATACGGCTGAACAACTCCAATCGGAATATTTGAAACAGAACCAATCGGAATATTAAAAATGGCATACAGTCGGAATACTAAAACTTGATGCTGATCGGAATGTTATGATGCTCAATCGGAAACTAGAATAGTGGCTACCGTCGGAATACTCAAGGGTGCAGATCGGAAAAGGAGAAACCCTTTTCCGATTGGTCAATCGGAAAGGGTACCCTGCTCGGAATGGGGCAATCGGAATGGGTGTTTATACCTCTTCCTAAAATTGTGGAATTCGGTTAAGCAAGTGAATAAGCTATATTTGAGAGCTTATCACAAAACTAACCCGAATCAATACCTAAACCGGATCGAATAAGCACTAGAATCAACTTATCAAACCGAAATTAAGCAACTTTTTAAATCAAATCAATAAAAAGATGAACTTTTCATAAAAACTTCAAAAAGTAAATAAGCTAAATCATCAAATAAGCCAATAAGAACAAGGATCTCAAAGCTTATTTATGTAAAAACTTAAGGAAACATAAAAAGTTAACAACTTTTTAAGCACAAATCATAGATGAACAACACGGATCATACGAGATTTGTACCAAAATCAATAAAAATAAAAGAAAGGAAGGATGAGATTAAAGATTAAAACTTGAAAACTTGAACTTGATTAATGAAAAAGTAATACAAAGTTTTGAATATGAAAGAGAAAAAGATGAAATCTAGTGAGAGAAAGTTCTAAACTTTCTCTCTCTAAAACTAGAAACTACCTAGAAGACTAAGTGTCAATTTTTGTGAAGTAAGGGCCTTTATATAGGCGTGTACATGGTGGTGATGGGCTTTTGATTGGGCTTTGATTTGGGCTTCTTTTTCTTCTTTCTTCTTAAGTCTTCATGCGTCTTTTAAATAAACGTTGCCGACTTGGATTTGAGAAGTGTCGGTGAATTATTCCAACTCGTCTTATAATCTATTGTTTTATAGACTCGAGTTCTTCGACATATATGAATCTTCCATCTTTGGCTCTATTCTTCGATAAATCTTCAAATAGGCACAATGACTTCAAATCTTCTACATCTCTGGACAATAGACTTCGTCTTGAGTCTTTTTCCTCGATAAAACCCGTGTAATCCCATGTTTTCTTCATTATTCATCCGGTTGACTCTGAAAACACAATAAACACAAAAACCACGCATAATTCCAAACAAATGATATTAAATACGTGTTTTGGTCTCGTTTTAGCCCGATTTAAGTGGTAAAAGGATGAGTGTTTTCACACTTATCAGTAAGTAATCGATTTGAGTATGTAGTGTTTAGGGTATTGTGTGTATCGTACCTTTGTGGAACCTATGGGGTTCCTTTTATACCCGAGAGAGTCCTGGCTAGGCTCTCCTACACTTGTGGCCAAAGGAAGAGATAATGACCTAAAATAGTTTGATCCTTATCACATGACCAAGGCAAGTGTATATCTCTTCCCATTAGGCGAATATATCTATATGATAGATTATATTCTCGTCTGATCCTGTCACGCTGCGACAAGGACCTGGCTAAGTAATTAACCTTATGTGCGACAGCGGCTTACCGGGCCTCTTGGGCTTGCGCGCGCATCGCACAAGCATTCAATCCATTCCTGATGGATGCGGGTAGTACCCGCAGGTCGGACTATCCAGCCCGACTAGGGACTATACGTCATCATGAACGCGTATGGGTCGATTCACAAAACGACATTTGACTGAAAAGCATGCAATTTGACATGAGCAATGGTGAACGCCTATGGGTCAGTTCACCAATTAACATTCAACCGAAAACATGAATCTGACATGTGTAAGGGTGAATGCCTATGGGTCGGTTCACCAAAACAAAATCTGAATGAGCAAAGGTGAACGCCTATAGGTCGGTTCACCAAAACAAAATTCGACTGAAAAGCACATGCGACTAAATATGGCCAGTCCTGTACCAACCTTTTACTTGGTCAAAAGTTTAAGAAAACTGACTGATAAATGCATGAGAAACATGGAAGATAAAAAACGCTATAATCTAGGAAGTTTCATGGTGACTACCCACTAGTCACAGGTCAAGTGTTAGAGCCTATAGGTCGAACCTTGGTCTCTGATACCATAATTGTAACACCCCACTTGGATAAGTGGACCGTTACATGTATTTATAGCGTATCATCAAAGCATGCAAGGAAAATGTCTTACAACATTAACTGACCATAACGTAAATACCGGAATCAACATCGGTAGTCCAAACATAAGCTCAAACATAAATAATTAAGTACTGAAAGGAAGGACTAAACAATGTCCAAACAAGCAAAGTAATGTATGAAGTGCATAAAGTAAAGAAATCTAGATAGCTTCCATCCAAAATGCACATACTCTCTCAGAATCTTAAGAGCGTCGTTGTGTACCTGCCGTTTGGAACATGAAAGGAAAACTACGGCATCATAACGCACAATGAACGGATATAAAGCATGATAAGAAGTACTGAAATGAAAAAGACAACCAATATTGAAGCTGTAAGACTGATAAGTAAAGTGTAGCAGAAAACTGTGTATGTTCTAAAAAGTCTGGTTTATAATTAGTAAAGCTGAACTATTATATGTTAAATCTGAAAACATGCATTTATAGTATTTTAAGTGCCAAGAGCTTATATAAGTCATGTGCTGTAACAACGTATGCATGAATACATAGAGGGGTGACCTCGTCATGCTGTGGAGGGGTGACCTCTAAGTGATAAGCTGGGTGGAGGGATCAACTCCAATGTGAAGGATGTAGAGCACACATCACATTCACCTAATAAGTTGTAAACTGATAAACTAGGATGCACCCATACGCCCCCTGATAATACTGATAAATGGTCAAGCTGAAATAGAAGGGACGCTTCGAGAAATCACTCCCCCGCAAAGGACTCATGACACCGGTGCCTTAAGTGTCATGGTTACGGTACCTTCGTAACCAGGTGGAACTGGTCATGCATGTATATAAAGCTCAGGCAATTTAACATAGTTATCATGGCAATTTATGTAAAGTTTATAACATATACTAGGGAAAACAAATGGCTGCAGACGGGGAATCCTAATCATGCATAGGAAAAGAAGTCCATACTGAAGGAGGGAAAATCCGAATACCTAAGATCGATCCTCCTTCTGGTCTCTTTATCAGGAGTAAGCATTCTATACACCGATCTGACTTTGTAAATTATGATTTTGTGCGGTTTGATACTAGAATACCGGTATGCAGATCTCCATATAAGGCCACCTTTGAAACAGGATCCGAGGCTTATGCATATGTTGAGCAGTCATGCAATGGTTTGCTTTTATGCCATAATAGGGTGCATGATAAGTATTATGTTTACAATCCGTCCATTAAACTCTTTAAGTTGCTTCCGCAACGACTAAATATTTTACCAAGTAGAGTTAAATCCGGTATGAAAATGGTTTTTGATCCTACCAAGTCACGTCACTACAAAGTGGTGTATGCTAGTAGCATTAGTGATAATTTTGGTGATGTTGTTTCACTTCATATACAAGCTTACTCTTCAGAAAAAGGCAATTGGGCCATTGTTTCGCGTATTCTATTTTCTGATGCATGTTCTTCAGGTTTTCATATGGGATTATGTTGGAATGATGCTATTCACTGGTTGAGTAAATCTCTAGATAGTCGGTATTTGCATTATAAGTTAGATTTTGTTAATGAGCATCCGCTTTTAGAAAATATTCAACAACCAGACTACTTAGATAACTTGCAGCGCAAATTGTACGAGTCTCGTGGTTGTTTGCTTCTTCTTGGTATGTCCAAAACTCATTTTTTACAGTTGAATGTTTACATGATGAGGAATGGTTATTCTGAATGGTCGTCCAAGTACTTTGTTAATCTGTGTGATATTTCAACACAAATTCCCCAAGTATGGAGCGTGGGTTACTATGTCACATGCATTGCACTGAGAGAAAGATAAGAAGATTCGTGTATGATGATTACTTTCGGAAAAAAGACTTTTCAATACAACTTTGGGCTAAAGACTTCTCGTGACCTCTCTAAAGTGTATCTAAATATTCTTGCTGGTTGCTTTATGTTTACTGCATCTTTTGCTAGTGTGTGATTATGGTTTCTGTTACAGGTATGATATTCATATCTTATATATGTTTTGCTGTTAATAAACGCTCAGTTATACTAATGAGGCTCGATTTTCCCTTTAACACAATGTTCATTAACAATTATGTATTATAAGAACTATTGCTGTGATATTAGTGAAGCCAATTATGGAGCTTCTAAGGCCTGTATCTCAAGTTGCATGATAAGGTTCAAAATTTACTCAAAACAAGTAGCGGCATGCAAACATAATTAGTCATTTAATTCCAAACATATCATTACTCTTAGATTTAAGTTCTTTTGGATACCAAAGTTTTCTAAGATACAAGGGGACTCATCCCCACCGTCCATCTGCATCTCATCCGATGGCTGAGATTAAATCCCCTAGTTTATACTGCAGAGGTATTTTCATCTTTTTACTTCTGGATATATATATACGCTTTAACAAACACGTTTCATTCTTCCTTCTTCTTTCCCGATTAAACTGGTACTTTCTCTCTCTACGTTTCTCTCTCTAGATATACTGTTTGTTAATAGTGCTTATTAATAAGCTTATTAGTAAGCTTATAAATAAGCGGTTCCCATCTATTAATAAGGTTATTAATGGATCGGATTATTAAATATGCTTATTTATAAGCTTATTAACTATCCGATTGATTAATAAGCTTATTAATCGTTCGGATTGATTAATAAGCTTATAAATAAGCGTATTTAATCGAGCAGATTGATTAATAAGCTTATTAATCAGCTTATTAATCGATCGGAACGATTAACATGCTTTTTTATAAGCTTATTTTATGTGTCTGGTCTATTTTTATGGATATTGTTTATAAGCTTATTTAATAAGCTTTGATTCTTTTAGGTTTTAGATAAGCTTTTTATGAGTTGTTGTTTTTTCGATTTTCTTAGGTTTTAATGATGGATTCGAGTGATTCTAGTGGTCGTAGTGGTGTTGTTGATCCTTCTACGTTGGTCGATTTGACTAATGATCAGTCTAGTGTCGATCAAGGTTTGGATCTGCCATCAGAAAGTGTTCTTCATAGTCTTGCGGATGAGATTTCTGCGTATGAACAAGACGGTGAAGAAGCGGAAGCTGTTAAGAGTAAGTTTTCTAGTTTTTATTTAACTTAATACATGTTGCCAATGTATCATATATGATAGCAACGTATCATATATGATGTTTGTATTTTTACATAGATATGATAGCCATGTAACATATACTATCATATATGATACATGTCTATCATATATGATGTTTACATGATATGTGTTGATTTTTTCTAGTATTTTGTAATCATATATGTTTTTATATGTTTCTTTTTGTAGAGTTGAATGTTGTGCGGACTCCTGAGTCGTATATCACTCATTACAACTTTGATACTCCTGGCGCTACTGTTTACTACATTCCGAAAGTGCCTGCCGAGTTTTTACTTGTTAAAGTGAACGAGTACGATTCGGTTGAGCATTCAATTGCTGCTTACAAGAAGTATGCCGTTAAAGCTGGTTTTGTTGTTAGGAAATCGTGTCAGAAAAGATTGAGGAGCGGGATTGTGAAGCAAAATTATTTGGTTTGCAACAGGAAGGGTTCCCCCAAGGATATATATGTAGACACCCTAGATTTGGAGAATGGTTATAACCAATTGAGGCATTCAAATGTGCATATCACCGGTTGTAAAGCTCGTGCTGTGTTTGACTTGATCCCTGGTACGACGAAGTTCAAGTTGAGTGTATTTGATACTATCCACAACCACGAGCTTGAACGTGAGGAGTACAAGCATCTGTCAAAGAATCAGAGGCAGTTAACATACGCGGAGCAGGTGTTTATTGTCAAGGCTGCGAGTGTGAATATCAGTGCTACAAGAGCTCATCACCTTCTGACCGGGATCAAGGGTTCTTATCTGCTCGTTCACGGTACTACTGTTGACTTTAAGAACTTCTTCCGAAGCGTCAACTGTTACATCGGGGACTATGACGCGCAGATGTTGATAAACAAGATGGAGAAGAGGAAGGAGTATGTTGCTGATTTTTCTTTTGATTATTTGGTTAACAAGGCTGAGCTTATTGGCTTATTCTGGGCTGATGAAGTGTCCAAGTACAACCACAAGGAGTTCTGTGATGTTGTCTCTTTTAATGCTACGTTTAATACAAACAAGTACAAAATGGTATTTGTTCCTTTTACGGCGATTGACAACCATAGAAAGTGTGTTATGGTTGCTGCTGGTTTGCTCAAGTTCGAGACCACGGAATCGTATGTTTAGTTACTTAAAGCCTTCATCAAAGCGTTTGGTAAAGCACCTAGCATAGTAGTGACCGATCAAGATAAGGCGATGAGGAATGCCATTGAAGCCGAGTTTGTTGGTACAAAGCATAGGCTGTGCATGTGGCATATCACGCAGAAGCTTCCAGCGAAGGTACTTTGTTTTTAAGACTAGTATCATATATGATGAAGTAGCATCATATATGATATTTTAATAGTATCATATATGTTGAAGTAGCATCATATATGATGTGAGAACAGAATTTTGATTCATATAATTTGGTTTTTGTATGTCTTTGCAGATATGTGAGAAAATATACAATGATCGGGTTTTTAAAGAGAAGTTGAACAAGATTATTTGGAACATGTACATTGGTCTCGAGGAGTTTGACACCAGATGGGGTGATCTAATGACAGAGTATGATTTAGTGGGACACAAGTGGCTGACGAAGATGTATGATATGCGTTCAACTTGGATCCCTGCTTATTTTTCTGACTCGCCGTTGTGTGGACTGATGAGGACTACGTCTAGATCAGAGAGCGAGAATTCTTTCTTCTCCCACTTTACCAATTCTAGCTCGACGCTTATGAACTTTATGAATTGCTTTGAGACGGCGATGGAAAAGCAAAGGAGTGTTCTAGAGAGAATGGATCATAATACAATGGATACTGTTCCGAAGTTAAGGACTTTTCTCAAGATTGAGAAGCATGCTGCAATGGTTTACACTCGTACCTTGTTTGAGTTGGTTCAGAAAGAGATTTTCGTTGGATTATGGTATTGTCAGATAGATACTAAGAATGTGCTCGAAGGTTCTGAGGTTTCTGTTATCAGAGTTACGCATTTTGTTTATGAAGAGCCTGGTAAGAAGAATAAGAAGAAGGTTACTGATAAGGTTACTGATAAGGGTAAAGTTGGCGAGTCTTCTAATAATGTGAAAGATAAGGAAATTGATGATGATAAAGAGAAGGAGAAGGAAGATGATGAGGTTGACATGTTTACTAGAGAAGATGGGTTATACAAGGTATGTGAGTTTTTGGTTGATATAATATTTTTTTTGACATATCATATTTGATAAGCACATGTATCGTATATGATATTCACTTCTTTTTTTGGTTTTTTTACCCAGGTCTTGCGCAACTTAGAGGATGGTTCAGTTATTTGTACATGCCAGTTGTTTATGAGGGTTGGGATATTGTGCAGGCATATTTTTTGCGTGTTTAAGAATGCCAATATCGAGATGATTCCTCAGCAATACATTCTTAAGCGTTGGACCAAGAACCTTATACCGGATGCGTTGAGGAACAAGAGGAACAAGTATGGGGAGAAGAATGTTGTATTGGAGAATTATTCGAGCGAGGCGAAATCTATTGTTGATCATTGTGTGCATTTGTTGAGCAAAGACGAGCCTAGATTGGGTGCTTTTGTTGAAAAGTTGAAGCAGTTGAAGAAAGATGTTGAAGCGGATTGCCCAAATCCTCCATCTAAGAAGAAGATAGACTGTTTGGAGCAGCTCGTTGGTGTCTCTCATCCGTCTGTACGTTTAGTTGATAATCCAGATGTTGGAACCCCTAGAGGACGTCCTGGGCGTCAAAAGCTGCGTATTAAAGGTGGTAGAGAGATAGCTATTGAGAAAGGCAAGAAGAACAAGATTACATGTTCGGTGTGCGGGGGTACTGATCATAACAAGAGGACTTGCACTGGTAAGCGATTGGAGGAAGTCATTGTCGAGGATCCAGCTGTTGCAGATGCAAGTACGAGTGGATGAAATTTGATAGAAGAAAAGTTTTTGTTTTAGGAATTTTTTCCTGTTTTTTTTACTGTTTGAAATTTCTGAACATGTCATTTATGATGTATGATGCTATTTTGTCTTGATCACTTTGATTCATGAGAAGTTGTTTTTGATACTCTATTTTTTTGGATAATCATGTCATGAGAAGTTGTGTTTAATCTCTTAGTTTTTCTTTAGTTTGTTTGCTTTTGTCAGTTTATAAGTTTTTTTTGGACTATCAGATATGATACTGATGTATCATATATGTTAAGTTGTCAACACAACATATATGATACGTATGTATCATATATGTTAAGCTGTGTTCAGTTCTTTTTTTTATTTTGTTTGCTTTTGTCAGTTTGCAAGTTTTTTTGGACTATTAGATATGATACTAATGTATCATATATGTTAAGTTGTCAACACAACATATATGATACGTATGTATCATATATGATAGTTTTTAAGATACTAATGTTACTTCTTTCTAGAATTTCGTTTCCAGAGCAAGTGTGTTTTTACAAGTTTTTTTGGACTATCATATATGAAACTAATGTATCATATATGATAGTTTTGTTTTTAACGGTTTACATGTTTTACAATATCCTTCTATTCTCTAGAAACTTAATACAAGAACAATACATATGAAACAAAATATTCATCTTCCATTTCACAATAGAAAATTCGACGGGTTACAAGTTAAAACAAGTTGTATCCACAAAATGCGGTACATCCTACTTTACTGCCAGCAACTTGTCTTCCCTACGATTCTATCCAAATGTTTTCCAATGGTACGTCAGGTGTAGGCGACATGACTCAGGGTTAGTCGGACTAATGGATTCCTATTAAACGATCCACGATCTACGACCAGTTGACCCCAAGCTTAGAGCAACCTATCATGGGTTCTCTTGCATGCCGCGTACTCCTTTTCCGATTAGATAAGTCATCTAACTGCTTCTAATCTAAATCAGTTCACTAATTTCTTTGCCTAGCCTAATGTTCCAGTGTGTTAAGCGTTAAAGCTTATTAAGGTAGGCGCCATGACTCGGGGGTAGTCGGGCTAATGGATGCCTATTAACCGATCCATGATCTACGACTAGTTGACCCCAAGTTTGGAGCAACCCACCATGGGTTCTCCTGCATGTCGCGTACCTCTTTCCCAGAGGATAGGCTAAGCAAAGCGGAAGTCTTAAACAAATATCTAAGTTATTACAGACCAAATTCAAAATTAATGTCTTAAACTGTATTGTCTTTTTGTCTTTCCTTCTTCAGATGGCGCTCTTCGCCACATCTCTGTCTTGTTCCTCCTTTCTTGCTTTGATTGCCTCTCTGATAACCTTTGTCTTGAATGGTTGCATCTGGTGGGTTCTTGCAAATTCATAAGCTTCATTCGTTACCTGCTGTCTCTTGGTGTTCTTCTCGTGTGACAATATCTTTGCAGCGAGCCTGAACCTCAGCTTCAGTATTTCCTTTCTTTGCTCATCTGAATCACTCGGGAAGTCCAAAACCCAACCTTTTGCACTTTCTCCTTCATAATACTCCATGTGCATCATCACAAACACCCCACAATCGATGTCGTTGTACATTGTCCCCCACTTTGGTCGAATGATTGTATGCTTCCTGAGTTTTTTCGTCATTTTGTGCTGGATGCTCTCCATATACATCATAAACATTTTCATCTGAAAAAAAGCCCCAAGTTTATCATATTCTTTGGTGTGTTATTTTTTTAGATGCTTTTTGAAATGTACATATGTTCATGTTTTTTTAGTTTATTTATGTATTTAGTGACTTACCAGTAGGTCACAGTACGTCTGGTACTTGCTTTCATATTTGCTGGCGACTTTCGAGTTGTCGATGATTGACACAACGCCGTTGATGAGGTTAAAGACCACCAAGTAGTAGTGCTGGTGAGATATTACCGGGAAGAACACCTGCAGAGTTTTTATAAGTTATATTTTTTTAATCTATTGTAAACTGTAATATCATATATGTTCTAATCCTACTGCTTTTGATTGCATGTCACTTATCATATATGATAAGTTTTTATCATATATGTTGTACCTTTTTTATCATATATGTTAGTCAATTGTTTACCAGATTTATTGTAAACTGTAACTGTAATATCATATATGTTCTAATCCTACTGCTTTTGATTGCATGTCACTCATCATATATGATAAGTTTTTATCATATATGTTGTACTTTTTTTTTTCATATATGTTAGTCAAGTGTTTACCAGATTTACACTCTTCAACTTCAGCAAGTCTTCGTCTTCTCCCATGGAGGTTCTCATGTTCTCTTCAAACTTTTGAAACTGCTTCTGGACGTCATACTGTCCGTTTGCCAGTTTCCAATCAAACATGTTTGCTGTCTGTATTGCATAATCAACAATATATTTTTTGTTTTTGTTTGTGGACATAATTTTGTTATAAAAAACACATATGATGTAAGATGTACTTACAATCATAGTTGACATGAAGTACTGTTTCTTCTTTTTTCCTCCTGTGCGAGTGTGTTCTTCAAAGTTTAGTACATTTGAGTATGTGTCAATGACAGGTGCATCTACCTTTAAGCCCGTAGCTATTGTCTGCATGTTGTCCCTCATGCAAGCATAATTATGGTCCGCCGACTCAAATATGAAATCCCTGCAAACATATTACAATTACTTACTTTTATCATATATATATATATGATACTACTTGAATGATAATTAGGTTGTTAGTGTTTTAGCGGTTACTTACATGTTGTTATTAAGCATTGAGAACAAACTCTCTCCTATCAACTCTGCTACAGTGAGCTTTCCCCGTGCTGGAGCTTTCTTGTTTATGTAGTTAGAAAGGAGCAAGCGGGATGGCCTCTTTTGTTCTTTTGCAGCATCATCTTCTTCTACCATCATCACTATCTGCTTAGGTGTTGTTTCAGGCGTTTTTGTGATTTGGTTGAAAGATGGTGTCGATTTGAGAGACTTTGGTTGCCTCGTTCCTCTGGTTTTCCTTGACGCCATTGCTTCTTCCACAAGCTTCTTTTTTTGGCTTTCAATTGCAGCTTGGCGTTCCAACTCCATGCAATACCTGTCCAGGTATTCATCAAACTCTGGGTCGTTTTCAAACTCCCCGGACAATGGCTCGTCTGTGAAAACAGTCTTATGAACATCTGCCAACATCGTTGCTTCTTTAGCTAATTTTGGTTGGTGAACCAACCCAGCTTCGGTGACCAGTTGCTCATTTGCACCTTGCTTTTCTTTATCTTTTTCTTTTTGAGCAGATTCCTCATCCTCAGTTTGTATATTTTCAAGAGTAACCGGCTGTTTTTCTGAAACAGGAGCATCTTTTGTTTTCCCATCATCCGTGGAGGTTTGCTCCCAATCCATGAAATCCACATCAAGCCCATCGTCCTTGTTTCTCTTGAATACCACCTGGTATTCTTTGCATAGACCAAGCAATGTGTCATCATTTGCAAACTTTCTAAGTCCTTCTCCAAGTGTTTTAGCAAGCACTCTCCTTGCCTCATATATCTCTCCAAATCGATCAATACTTTTTTCAACAAACTCCTGCAATAGAAAAAAGTATGTTGTTAATGTATTAGTATCTTTCATATATGATACTTTATCATATCATATATGATAGTTCATACTATCATATATGAAATTCATAGTTTTTTGTTTTACCTCTAGTGTTTGTGGTTTCCTGTCTTTTATTGGTTCTAGATAGAAGTCGTTGTGTTTGTATTGGTCGATTCCCATGTGGACATCTTCTTCCTTGTACTCATGATGATGCTCTAGCTTTCCCAAGCATTCATTCATCATTTCTTCATGTATTCTGTTCTTGATCAGCCGACTGTTCCAGCTTCTTGTTGCTGGTCTTCGGCGCATCACGGCTACGTCTGGGAAGTATGTTGAGTCCAAGTAAAGCAGCTGGAATGCAACAGAATTTGTTGTCAATGCAATGAAAACAAAGAAATTAAGTTGTTTATAAAAAAAAGTAAAACGAAAATTGTACTTACAGACAAGAATGTAGCTGGGCCGTAGTACCAAGTTTTTCCACCTGGTTCACTCCATATGTTCTTACTTTTCTTCAGGCATTCAATCACGTAGGAGGACCAGTCTATGTCTCTTATGATGTCCTCCTCTCTTATCTATTTCAATATTTTTTTGAGGGAAAGCTTACCTCCATTGTCTACTCCACCCATCATGCATCCAAAGAGCATTAGAAAGTTCATGACAAACGTGAAATCTGCCTTACTAGTCGTCTGTATCTTTTTCGAGATGGCTGCCGCTGTTGGTTTACCATTGAACTGATTCATCCACTGTTTCATGAAACGATCATCTTTTTTTCGTTCTTGCAGTTCATCAAGTGAGATTGTTCCATCTTGAACACCAATCATATCCTGCACCTTCTCTCTTGTTATTTTAATTGATCCCTTTTGAAGTCTTAGTTCCATACTCTGAGGATGGAACTTCTCGACAACAAAGTACAGTAGATGTGAAGATAGTTCCACTATTGGAAACTCGATGTATCTTTCGAAACCGATTTCCTTAAGAACCTTTTTTCTTTCGTTTGACAATCCCATAGTGGTCTCATACATTGATTTGGGAGAGCATCTTGTCATCACTGTTTTGTAAAAATTCTCTTGCTTTTTTTCGTCGGCCCTCTACCCTTTTTTGCTTTTACCACAACCATCTGGTAATCTTCATCACCTCCTTCTGTTTCAATTTTTTTGACTTGATGCATTTCATCGGAGAACCTTTATGAACTAGCATTTTTGATGTATCAACTTCATGTTCATGTTCCTCCTCCTCTTCATCTTCAGTCTCATTTCTATCGTCCATCTGCTCATCCTCTTCGTTTGATTCCTCCATTGGAGGTGTTCCTTTCTTCCCTGTTTTCTTTCTACCTCCACTGTATGTCTTTTTCTGTCTTTTTGTCCTTTTGTTTGGACGTTTTGCTTCCTCTCTTTCTTCCAATTTTCTCTTTACATTTTTATCCTTCCCTTTTGTTTCTGAAGGGTTGATGAAGTGTATCTTTGTTACTTTCTTCGTAACATCTTTCACCGTCTCTTCTTTCTCAGATTCATGTTCTTCATCTTCATCATCTTCATCATTCTCCTCATTACCTTCGTCTTCACCCTCTGGCTCTTCTTCTCCCTCTATCTCTTCTTCATCTTCTGCATCTTCGGGTTGTTCAGAGTCGCTTTCTTCTTTGTCAGTTTGTGTTTCGATGTTTTCTTCCCCGCTGCTAATTCTCTCGTCTTCTGAAACATCATCTTCCTCCGTACCACTTTCTGCTACATTTTTTACAAAGCAAAGAGATGTTTATTAGTGTATGTTTTTCCTAATGAAATAATATGATACGTAGTATATTTTTCTTACCTTCTGTACTCTCTATTTGCTTTTCAGCTTTCTTCGTTTTCGCAGGCGCTTTTCCTTTGCCCATTGTTTCAACAGCTTTTCCCTTGGCCTGTGTTTGAGTGACAGCTTCAGTGACACCTTTGCCATTCTCTTTGCTTTGTCTTGCTCTTTCACGCGCTGCAGCTTTTTCTTTCATTATTTTTATAGTAACTGCTGATAAAAAAAAAACTTATCAGATATGATACTTATTTTTTTTTAACCACTCAAGGGTGGCCTAGTGGCAAAAAGATTTGTGGCTATCACTCTAAAGTGTGTGAGGTCTCAAGTTCAATTCCCACTAGGTGCAAACAACCTTGAAGTGGCCACACCAACCTCATGAAAAGTAAGGGCTTTACCTGGTTTGAGTCTGTGTGGCGGTGGGCTCAAACCCCGTGGATTAGTCGGCCAATGAGTCGGAAATTACGGTTACCAAAAAAAATGATACTTATTTATACTTTTCTGTATTTTTTTTTGCTTTTTTTACC
The DNA here is from genome assembly GCA_025667525.1 of Glebionis coronaria. NCBI lineage: Eukaryota > Viridiplantae > Streptophyta > Magnoliopsida > Asterales > Asteraceae > Glebionis > Glebionis coronaria. Next base: position 628,972,955 of record CM046875.1, on the reverse strand, counting down.
TAAGCTTCTTTTAGGTTGTTCTTCTGTCTCGTCATCCTTGTTTTTTGTATGCTGTTCATCTACAATAAAAGCGCAAAGTTAGACAAAATTACATATGTTTAAAGCTTTATATGTTGCATAACTTATGAAATATGATGAATTATATATGATAAGCTTCTATCAAATATGATGTCCCATTTTTTAACTATCAAATTTGATGTATCATATATGTTAAGATGATATCATATATATTCTAAACCTACTGCTTTTGATTGTATTTTCACTCATCACATATGATAAAGTTTTATCATATATGATAGAGTTTTATCATATATGTTTTATCAGTCTAGGAAACCATTTTTGCTCAACCGAGATGTTTATATTCACATACAAGCAATATTTAAACACAAAACTCGCTTAAAACTATCAAATGATGCAAGCAATATAATATTTTACATGTTATAATCCTAGTGCTTTTGATTGTATTTTCACTCATCATATATGATAAGGTTTTATCATATATGTTACACTTTTTTTATCATATATGTTCTATCAGTTTAGGAAACTATTTTTTCTCAACTTTTTTAAATCTGTTCTGTTCATTTTTTTAACCTACCGAGATGCTTATATTCACATGCAATCTATGTTTAAACACAAAACTCGCTTAAAAGTATGAAATGATGTTTATTTTTATAGAGCTACTATATTCATCATACATTTAGTTAAAAAGCATAGAAGAATCATTGATATAGCTTAAAAGTATAAAAAAACAGAGAAAAAGCTCAGAAAAAGCTTAGAAAAAGCTTAAAAAGCATTTAAAAAACTAAAAAAGCATAGAAAAAGGATGGATCTGTGATTTTATACCTTTTTGCCTTGTTTTTATCGTCCTTTGATCTGGTTTTTTGGAAGATGGCTCGTTTTTTCGGCTTCCCTTTCATCGTATTTGTTGATTATTTGATCGGATGTGTGTTTTGAAGGTGAAATCATCAATGGAAGATGGTGGTTTATGTGTGTGTGTTTTTTTGTGTGTGTGTGTGTTTTTGATGGAAATGAAAAACGACGGTTGAATGTAGCGAAAAGAGGGGGTTAGGGTTTGGGCGGGGTAGTGAAATGACGTAACTACCCCTCCGCTTTTTTTTTTTGTTTTAAACGGGGATCGTTGGATTTAAGTGGATGAGTGGCCCAGATTTGTCCCCTTGTATCCAAAGGATACAAGGTATCTTAAATAACCAGACTCTTACTCTTAAGCAAATTACTTTTATTCTTCCACGTTACATAGTTATAATCAATATGTATCTCCTAAGTTTGCATTGGCTATGAAGTAACTAATAAATATTAGGAGAGAAATACAAAATATGAGCATCAACGATGGCTTAATGAATCTATTGATATCAGCACAACCCTTAAGGCCTTAATAGATGGAGGCAAGGCCGGATTTGAGCATGTGCAGAATGATCGACGGTACAGGGCCCAGTTTTTCTGAGGGGCCTCTGATTTTTATAGATTAAAGTTGTATGTATAGTCATTTTTAGATGATTTGATCATGTTACCTGTATTTTACGATCGAAAATATACATTTATTTGATTATATATTGTTGAAAGTAAAAAAACGAAACCTGCATATTAAGTTTAATGGAGTTTGATAGATGGTTATGAACATAAAGATGAACAAAGAAGATGAAGAAAAAAAGTACCTGTGGGACCCATCAATATACTTTTTTAACTCTACCATCTGTAACTAGTTATAGTACTTTTAAAAAAGTTTATATTTCAACCTTTATATTTAAGGGTAAATAAAAGTTTTACTACTACATATGTTGTTTATATATCAACATATGTAGTAGTAAACGTTTATATCTCATAATTTTAATAGAATATTCAATCTTTTACTAACTCAAAAATCAAATGAATTATAATTGAAAAATATATACAATATATTTATAGTTAGATTAAACTTTTGCTATTTTAGTATACGTACTCTTCAATCAAGGGTGGAAGAAATATTTTTGCACATGGCCTCTAAAATTCACGGGACGGCCCTGGATGGAGGCAATGTCCCAACATTCTCGATCTCTTCTGCAAACACTATTCCCATACCCAAGAAAAATGTGCCTCAATAAGGCAATGAAATGCCGAAACACCTGGGCTCACAAGTCACAAACACCTGGGTTATCGGCGGCAAATATCAAAGCGGTTCATCCAAAAGGATGAAGTGGTACTGTATTCTTCTTAATTGGGCTCACTAAATTGTACTTCTTAGGATCCTCTGCTGCACTAATCTGTCCGTTTCCATACCCTACGAACCCAAAAATTGTGTATGTAGATGCAATGGGTGTGCCTCACTAGTATTATCATTCATCGTGTTTGCATTTTGAAGGATAACGTCTGTGGTATTAAACTATAGTGTATACAAAGAGCTCCTAGAAATAGCGTTTAGGTTTGAAGCATTAGTGCTAATGTTGATTGTCATAATCTTCCATGGTTTCGGGAATTATTGAATGAGTCGATTAGGTTCTATTTGAGGAACACGAGATAATAAGGTGTAACAGGAAGGGTTAAAGACACGCTAATAATACCCCATTTGACATATCCATTATTAAGTTTGGGTGTTCAAAAGAATATCATGTATCTGGTGTTTTTCTTCCACATTACACTGTTAGCAATCAATTAATTTCAAGACTTTGCTTAATTATAGACTCAATGAGGGTCCACTTGGTGGTAACGATGGAGGTAATTAAGTTGGAAGGTTGCGGATGTAATTGAAGATGGCTAAGCCACTTGGTGTCTTGGTGTCATTGTTAGAGTCACCATTTTTGTGATGGCCCAATAATTTCTGGATGGGTCTTGCTTGGCTGTGACTAAAACCGAGTATGTTTCACCTGAGTAAATATAGGCTTTTTACAACAAAGGGTTCGACGTGGTGACTGTGACTCGCAATATCCGGCATATCATGCCCCTACTTTTTCAAAAAAAATTAATGTATGTTAGTCCTTACTCCTTAATAACAAATTTAGAGCGATACATAAGATTTAAAATTGTATAAGAAAATGAGAAGAATAGTTGTTAAGTTAAGCATATTTATGTAGAGAATGGTATAGAGGATAATTGTTGGCTTTTTGAATATCCTGCTCGTAAGAACAGAAAAAAAAGAGGGTGCAGTTTTCCCCGGGGTGACTCTGGTAGTAAACGACGAGGATTCATTACTCTTGGAGTTACATAGACTGGTGGCAATCCTAGGTGTATTGCAGTCAAATTTTCCTCTTCCGTTGATTAACAATGACTGAAACCAAATTCACAAAATATTAGTCATAAACTTATAAAGAACCTGAGGATCGGCGACCCAAACATAGGGAATAGATGAAAGACTAGTGGTGTGTTCATTGGTGCTTTTGTGATATCAATCATTTAGGAGTCTTCTTTCCTAGTTGTAACAGAGTGGTTCAGTTTCACCATCCTGAAGTGAACTCTAATCATTATATATAAACCAGACTCTTGTTGCAACTAATAACAAGCATGGTACATGAATGTCCCTGCCTGCACATTCCATCAAGTTCATTACTAGCATTTTGGTTATTTGATATGAACAAACCAACTATATTAATAATATATATTGGTTAAAAGTTAAAACACTTGACAAACTAAAAGTTTAAATAAATGGTAGGTTGAGTGAAGCTTGCTGTTTCATCAGCTGATGGACTCCCGGAACTGCAAGTTAATTGGCAAATCAATCAATTTAACTACTAATTAAATTCTTTTTAATAGATCTGTACCTATTATATTACTTGTTTGATTCCACGCTAATGAATGGAGACACTTCCATTAACAAACTGATGTTAACTATAACTGCGATAATGTCACCTTGTATTATTGCCAATATCATTGGACCAGGACTATCTCCATTAATGGTGGTGACTAGCTTCCTATGTCCTAGTTATATTAAGTATAGTCGTGGCTTCAGTGACCGAGTTATGACTCGAGGTCGAAAGTAGCTGTGTGAATAACAAGAACCTACCCTTCATTAACGGGTCCCTCGTTTATATATGTTTAACAGGATGAAGAATGTAGAGGCTGCAAAAGAAGCTGGCATCAAGGGTATTCAGTTCAAGAATGCAGATTCACTGCAGCAAGACCTGTCTCTTCTGGGCATCACATTTCCAAGCATCAGCACACGAAAGCAAGAACACGCGTTATAAACTGAGTATATAATAATGGTACAAATATTTGTTCGCATTAACATTGTTGATTAATACATGTCGTTGGTTATAAAATTGAAAATGAGGTCTAAAGCTTATCAGTGAAAAGACTCGAAATGCATGTAAATATGTGTGACCAAAGTCTTGAGTGTTCGCATCTTATAGTTGGGATAATTAGATGTTTCGAACCTTACCAATTGCCACAAACATCTCATTATCAGAATATCAGTAGTAGGTAATATATCAACTACACAAAATGATCATTTATATCCCACTACTAGTATGAGTTGCAACATATATGTATTCATCAATCAGACAATCTTACATTGCCAGGATCCTATCATGCCTAAACAAAGTCACAAGACAGTGAAAATATCTTCTTTCCGCTGTGACCTAGTCGAACATGGCTTTATATGTCATTTGATCATTTGCGCACTATTGTTTGTTCGATGCACCAGCTTTTGAAGTTAAAGTATGGAGCATAGACATTATTTATGGAATTCACTTATACATAGGGATGGTGTTTGTTGGAAATTTTAAATAAATCTTAAAACTAGTATGGATTGTTATGTCTAAAATTCTCCTTATACTTTTGGTTTTGAATACTGAGTTTGGAAGAATTTTTTTAGAAACAAGGACCTGCTAATAATCTGATGCACCTCTCTATCAAATTTTATTACTTTCATAAAACCTAGAGACCATTTGGTTTAGATATCGTAATATTTGCACTAATATAAGTAAAATCTTCGATTGGATTGGCATAGCTCCTCCGAGTCCTTCAAACATTCAAGAGGTTTTCACATGGATGGACGAGCTCCACATCTCTGCGTCTCGCAAAAGTATCCTGGATACGATATGTAGCGTCGTCCTTTGGTACTTATGGAGATTCCGAAATGAGCTGCTCTTTGGTACCAATCCTCCTAAACGAAGTAATTTACTTGATCATAAGATAGTCGATTCTTCTTAGAAGTGGTATTCAACTAGAAACAAAAGTTCTTCTATTTCTTGGAACAATTGGTTACGAAATCCCTTAGAGATTTCTTCTTTGTAATTGTTTTTCTAGCTTCTTGCTAGTTTAAATTCAATTATTGCCGTTCGAAAAAAATATAAGTAATGAAAAACAATAGATGGAAAATGATAAAAACCAATTTAGTAGACATCAAATACTCAACTTTTATGAAAAACATCCTTTATACCCGAAAAACTAGCAAGATGATCTTCCAACTCGCAAGGTAAGTCAACCTTTTGATTTTTTTAAAAGAATCGTAAGATTTGCCTTTCCGAAGTCAAACGTTGCTAATAATTTAAAAAAAAATCACAGGTTTGACTTTGCAAAATTAAACCTTGCAAGTTTTCACAAAACTATCAATGCTGATTTCGCAATGTTAAAATCTTACAATTATTTTCTTAAAATATATACTAGAATAAACCTTGCGTCTTTTTGGTCTGTTTATATCCTCTTGAGCCAGCTAATACTTGTATGGAATGAATGCGTACTTTGTTTGTGGCTTAATGACGTTCATTGCTGATGTAAACTTAAAAACGAGATGACAAATTGAAACTGTTAATTTTAACGAATATGAAAAATGATTCTCAAATGAATACCGATTATAAATTCTTAGCAAATGGGCCAGTCGAAAAAAAAACCCTAACAGAAGAAAAAAAAAGGTTATGGTTTTATTCTTCATGGAAACGATTGCTGGAGAGTTGTCGTAACTTCCTGTATGGCCAGTCGTCGATGACATCAACAAACTCCCATTGTCCGTACAGACAGTCGTGTTAAATGACGACCTATTAAGGCGAAATTTTACTCAGGTTGCCTGCTATCGTGCTTCTTTTGTTTAAATCCGTATCCAAACGCTGGCAAGCTGTTATCAACGACACTAACTTCATTAAGCGTCGGAGCCAAATACCTAAGATCGATCCTTCTTCCGGTTTCTTAATCATGCGTAATCATTATAGATATGATCCATCTGATTTTGGACGATATGATTTTTTGCGTTTTGATACCAGAATACAGGTCTGCAGATCTCAGCTTAAGACCACCTTTAAAATAGGCTCTGAGGCAGGTATTAATGCTTTTGTTGTGCATTCATGCAATGGTTTGCTTCTATGCCGTGCTAATGCGCAGGATAAGTATTTTGTTTACAATCCATCCACTCATCTTTCTAATTTGCTTCCACAACCACCACATATGTTACCAGATACATATATTCGATGCGGTTTGAGAATGGCTTTTGATCCTACCATATCACCTTACTACAAAGTGGTGTATGCTGGTACCATTAGTAACATTAGTAGCATTATCTGGCGGAGGGATAAAATTGATGTTGTGATCCAAATACAAACTTACTCTTCACAAACAGGCAATTGGGCTGTTGTTTGCGGTGGTCCATTTCCCAGTACATGTTTTGTAGGTTTTCGTAAAGGAATATATTGGGATGGTGCTATTCATTGGTTGACTGAGTCTTCTGGTAGCTGGTATATGCATTACAAGTTAGATTTTGTGAATGAGCATCCAACTTTAATAAATGTTCAACTACCGGGAACCTTGAATAACGCGGATATGGATCACGGTTTGTTTGAGTCTGGTGGTTGTTTGCTTCTTTGGGGTATGGCCAAAACTCATTCTCTACAGTTGAATGTTTACAAGATGAGGAATGGGAATTCTGAATGGTCGTTCAACCACTTCGTGAATGTTTGTAATATTATGACACCAGTTTCCGGAAGAGATAGCATTCGTATCACTGTCTCGTGTATTGCAGTGGGAGAAAGAGAAGAAGATTTGTGTATGGTGATTACATTCGTTAAAAAGACTTTTGAATACAACTTTGCGCTAAAGACTTCTCGTGATCTGAATTTAGATTGGCCCTTTCCTTGTTTTTTGTTCGCTGCATCTTTTGCTAGTGTGTGATTATGCTTTCTGTTACAGGTATGATATTTATATCTTATGCTTTGCTGTCATTACAGGCTTAGTTATACTGTTGATGCTTTATTTTCCGTTTAATACAATGTTCATTAACAATTATGTATTATAAGAATTATTGCTGCGATAATTTTGTGAAGCCAAATATGGAGCTTCTAAGTCTGTATGATCTCCCATGGACTAAGAGGCATAATAACGTTAAAAATCAACATAAGACAATGGTTGTAAGCAGGGGCGAATGTATTTGTTGAGTATGGGGTGGCATTGCCCCCATAGCTAGCCCGACATGATCAGATTTAAGTGTAATTTTTTCTCAATGTTGACCCCCACTACTCGAATTGCCACTCACCTTAACATTCTAAAAATCTGTCAAATCTAAGTAAAAATACTCAATTTTAATATTTTTTTCTCATTTTGTTGCTACGGTAAAAAAAATTATTTTGCCCCCCACAACCTACTTTCCTGGTTTCGCCATTGGCCGTAAGTCTGTATTAGTAGCACATTACTCAGAGTAGCATGCAAATATCATTACTCATTTAATTCCAAACATAATCGAAACTCGTAAACAAATTACTTATTTTCTTTCACGATACAGAGTTATAATCAATATGTGTCTATACAAAAACTGTTACAGAGTTATAATCAATATGTGTCTATACAAAAACTGTAAGTAATAGGGTTACAGTATGTGATGAATCTTGGATATCTTGCTTGAATAGTGTTGAGTTCACTTTCCGTATAAAGTATTTCGATCCTATCGGTGTCTGGGTTACACGAAATCCGTATCGGGATAAGACAAGAAGAACACTTTGATTTCTAGGCACAATAGATCAAAGCAAAACATGAAGAAGATTGTATGAGTTGTTATGATTCTTCATATTTGTTCACATGAAAGACCAAAGTGATGTTTACTATATATAAACACATGTAGGGAAAAACTATCGCCCTTAATGAAAAGTCACACCCTTTAGGAAAAGTCACAGCCCTTGAATTAAGTGTATCCAGCGACAGTTGTGTAACAGATACAAACTGTCGCTAACTGCTGTCAATTAAACAATATGTTATTAGTGACAGCCCAATGACTGTAATTCTGTCACTATCGCGTTATTTAGACTTATTGCCTATATTTTTCATGATCGTGTCCGAAATAAAATTAATTTGTTTATACGAGCGTGTACTCCACACCTTCGAACTCGTATTATAACTTAACTCGAAATTCCTTTGGTCTCGGGTAAATAAAATCACCAACAAACCTCCCCTATTTTAGTGTAATCCTTGATTTCCCACATAATCAAAACAATTCAAACTCATTCATAAATGAAAATGTCTTGCGATATTAGTATACTACACATTCCACATATTCGAGAATCAGGGTGTCGAAACGATTGAACCCGTCAACTCATTTGAATACCTGAAGATAATATACACACGAGTTTCTACATTTCTTCAATGTTTATGCTTGACGCTTTACAAGCCATGCGTCCCTATCCATTCATGAGTATATACTAAGCCAAGTCCAAGCTTATTGAAGCGGCAAAACTTCATACTCATGTAGGTAGTTTCTTTTTAATCATGCACTGCTTGCACTTTTTCAAAAGAACTATTAAGAAGATAAACATCAACCTTCTCATCTTGCAGGTCCGAACACATACCTTGGGATGTATGACATGTGTTCCGATCTCTAAGTGTGAGCTTTCCACATTGAATTCAACCTTTAGCGTTGTACTAGAGGGGAATTGGGTATCTCACAATTAGATAATCTAATAGACTTTTCATCCCTATTAGCGACTTTGTGCACTAAGTCTAGCGAACCTCTATTTCAAGCGGTAAGCTATTGATTCTTTTGCAATAAAAAGCATTTAACATGGTAACATTAACTTTTAAACATAAATGTTTAATCAAGTCCCTTTACCATTACACTTCTATCTCAAGAAGCTAAAACAACAATCTTGATGCCATCATGGATACGTCGCGCAACTTAAAACCTTTGATCCCAAATATTATGTTCACACTAAGCGTAAACCCAACACTTATCGATGTGCAATATTTTTGATCGGTTATCCAACCTGTATCAATTCATCGTTATCATATTCAATGATCTCCGTCGTATCATAAATCACAACCCATGGTTTTTCTACAAATATGACGATACTCGAGTTGTAAAAGCACGACTTATTAACACGTCTTTCAACCATTTTCTAATGAGCAAGAAGCTAAAATGACTAATCATGATGCCCTTATAGTTTATACATTATAAAACTTTATATCTTTGATCTAAGATACTAATTCACACCAAGTTGTGAATGTCATGCCATGGTCTTTTTATAAACTATACATTTGCATCATTATTTATCATTTCCATGTTGAAAGATCTCAAAACCAAAATCCATAGTTTTAATTAAGTAATTAAATACTTGATTCTAGTAGCCAAATAAATCAAACAAATGATATTCCTTTGACTACAAATAAACTTGTCTAAACATATGAATACTATGTATCCAATTAGACCAGATGACTTATCGATTATACACATTTGCCATTTGGCGTAAAGAAACTCAAACTGACTATACTCTTGCGTCTTTTCCCTCTTTTACATTTTTGTATGTATTCAATAAAAATTACATGTGTTGATAGATATATCTAAAAACACACATAAATTCATAATACGAAGGGAAACCAAGTATAATACAAGATAAATCAACTCATTATATATGATTCATTTAAAGGTGGCATTATTAAACATTAATCAGTACCTATTAATAACACTTCACCCACAGCGAATCAATTTCAAAAATGGGTATTGTACTAAATAACCGTCTTTGCATCCAATCCATATACAAAATAAGTTTTCCATTAAATTAAACTAGGCAGTACCCGCGCATAGCGGCGGAAATTCGTGCTAGAGATAATTAACGATATACGATATAGTGGTAAGTGTTTCGTGTAATGTTCAAAATATACCATGAAAAGATTAACATGAAATTAAAAACACTCGTCATGCGATAAATTATTAATATGTATTTGAAAACATATAAAATCTTCTAGTGAAATTAGAAGTGAAAGCTTTATTAAACCAATTGCTGTTCTTTTCTTTGTGCGTTCACATACGAAACATGAAGCAAATTCTACGCATTGTAACCAGCTGCTTCCATATTAGTGCACATTCACACAGCCTATAAAATCACGATTATACCACAAAAATAGCATCACAACATCAGATTCGTTAGTGGTATGTATATGTTGCGTCTTTATATGTATGAATTAAAAACAGTCCAAAACCATGTACCTGCTATTGTACTCAAATCAGAATACGTACCTTATTCATAACTCTTGCGTATATCTCTGGATCACAACACAAACACAAATCTCAAAAGTATAAAGAGTACCTGACTTGTACTACAGCCATGTCCAAATCATATTATCTCACTCACACTCTGCTTGTATCAAGACGTATTGTTATGATGATCAAGTATATGGACCACATCAAAAACCCTTCAATCCAACACAAGCATGGTACAATCTGCTGCTGTCGTTCTTTAAAACATCAACCTATCATCATACTCATTACCATATCTAGGGTTTATAACAAACCCTAAAAATGATTTTTAATATTAAAACCCTAAGCCAGGGTTTGAGAATCGAATGCCATAAAAACGAATCTGGAACACCTTTTCTGTTTAGAATCGATCTAGGGTTTAGGGGAAGAAACCCTAAATCTTATTAATATTGTGTTAAGCATATTTAAAATAGAACGTGAAAAGATCAAAATGAAATTTCAAACCTAATACTTTCCACTTACTGCACACGTAATACTTAACAGGTTTGGACTCTACTGTATAAATCTAAGAAAGTTTATATGTTACGATCTTTTCGAGCTCATCTACAACAAGTCTTTAATTGTCATAGTATCGACAACTACTGATGATCAAGACTATGAGTTTAGAAAGGTTTTTATAACTTCACTTTAAACTAGATGAGTTAACAAAATATTTGGCGAGCTTTAAAAATTTTTAGTCTGTTGCTATCCCCCTATATCATCTTATTAAATCTAGACAATCGCTTTTGCTCTATCTCAACACTCGAGTTTGTCTCACGATAGTTTTGCAGACTTCTTTTTTACCTCAAGTAAGATGTTCTCAGTCTAAAGTGGATTACAAAGCATATAACCAAAAATGTGTTACACTTTTCTATAAACCCATCCATTTTCCTTATCCATTTTGTTTTCCTTACTTATTCTTTGTAATGCACACCTTAACACACTTATAAAAAGACAGCCTATCAAATTTATGTGTAAACCAATCTCATAGCTTTATGAATGTTTTAGTAGTAGGTGAAACAATAGTAGCAGGTGAAACAATGTACACTAAAGTCACATTAATATCGCCACGATAACTCATAAAAGAATGTTAAATTAAACCTGTGACCTGTGTAAATCGCAATAGCCATCACCAATTAGGCAACTTGAGCTCCATATTTTTTAACCTGCAAGATATATAGTGAATGATCAGATCATAATTGTGGATGTTTACACAGACTTTACATTTTTATTATTGGTTGTGAGCATTTCTCCAAGTATAAGATAATCATGATTAGCCTAACCTTAAAAGGAAATCATATTATAAATTTAATTAAAGCACAATTACATTGATAAAGTTTTCCAATTACATAATAATGAAAAAAATGTGTTTAAACAGTTTTAAGGCCACACGCCCACTTTGTGTAGCCAATCCACCCCATAAACCTTTTGTAGACAACATTAACGAAAAACAAATTCGAGAGGGAAATTTTAATGTAGACAAGTAGACAACAAATCTTCCTGGCTTCACCTCCGCATTTCATATTCAATGAGCAGCCAAGAACGGATAACATCTCGTATATAACAGAGGACGCTGGAAAAAAACCAACATCACATTACATCCATTAATTAAAAAATAAACTTTTGGCATCAATTGATAAAAATAGTATATGTTTATGATTACAATTACAGACGGTGTAACTCGAAACCAGTTCATGATAATAATTGTGAGGGTTACAAACATCTGCATATCCGGAGAAAGCACTTTTAAAGTAATTGCTCTTAATCCCTAAGAATGCCATACTTGAAATTAATGTGTCGCCATACCTGGAATAACAATGTCATCATACATCATTAAACAATACCAAGCTTACTCCTAAATTCTTTTGGACATAAACACTCAATATGATAGCTATATCTAACGTGCTCTCTAAATTTTCTCGAAAAAGACCAAAAAAAATCAACCCATCTGTAGAAAAAAGACCCATAGTTTTAAAAAACAATTTAATGCAACCTCTATATAGGGTAATCAATTAGCAATTATAATGCAGTTTCAATAAACAAAAAAGAGTATTATGCAGTTTAAAACTTTAAATAACTGATCCTACACAACCTCGAGCAGTTTCATTCAGTAGCGTTGTTGATTGCATGACGTACCTATAATTGCTCAAAAAATGCCTCTTGACACCTGTAGTTACTCGAAAACTGGGAACTGAGACGTTTGATTAATCAAAAGTACATAGTATTGCCCAACAGCTTGTGCTTAAAATTAAAACACATAATCAAGAGAATAAGCAATCATAAACACCCCGTCAAAATAACTTACCTCCAGCATAAAAATGGCGCTTACTTTATCGTATGTGATTTCGAGGCAACTGTTGTTATGCTACCATTTACTAAATCCTAAAAAGGTGTTTTAGATCTAAGAAAAAAAAAACAAAAGCTTAATTCAAATATCTCGGCTATCTATGACACAAAGCACAAATACATTCAGTTTATGGTTTGAGGCTTTCACCCAAACTATCATACATTGGCCACAAAACCAAAACATAAACACATTTAAATTAAGGAAACAACTTATTTTCTAACCTAACAACGTCAACCATGTTTTGTTCGTTGTTCATTTCTGTGAGTGCGTCTTTCTAGTATATAAGAAGGTTGATGAATGAGATGATTCAAGAAGTTTTGATTGTTTATATACGCAATGGAAAAAACTATTACCATATATATTTTCTTATGTTTCAACTCAATATGATACACATAATGACAGAATTCTCCAGCTTGAACATTCCAATTTAATAGTAGCTTCTGTATATAGTTATGGTTAAGTTCCTTCTGTAAGAAGTATTGTTGAATTTTTTCAACTTTCAACAAACTGGATGCCTAATTTATAGATAGTAGATAAAAAACATAAAAACAGAATACAGAAAAAAACCTTTCTCTGCAGCCAATTTCGATGTACTGTAACTTTTTCTTTCGAGCTCAAATCGAAGATCTCTCCGGTGAGATCCTAGACACATGAGTCGAGAACCTACAACACGATTTTCAAGACGAGCCAACGGTTAACGAAGGCGATATTGCTGTTTGAATATCACTGCGCAGAAAAACTCGACCATAAAACCCTAGACGGGTTTTTCTTGTTACACCTTGTTACATGTAGGATACATTCCCAGCTTATACACAAAAATCATGCTGAGATTATAATAATACTTGAGTTTTATTTAGTTATAATTTCTGGCCAATAATGCCCTTACAATTAGGCTCCAACAAAACTCACCTTCTAGGAAGACCATTTGCATCAGTAGTTTTTGCAATCTCAGTCTGCAGCCACCCTGTGAGCAAAAGAAGTTGAATAACTAACTGTATGTCGCAAATTGTATCAATACAAATCGGCAAAGATATACCATCATCGTCTGTTGCTAAGTAGTTTCATTATGCATTCCCAAACGAACACGACAATACCATCCGCTATATACCCTGTATACAGTAAATCATTTCTAAACATAGCAACATCATGCTAAATTATGGTACAAACTGTTTTGTTTGAAAGTGTCAAACTTATACACCTGATAATGAGGATGGATAAAACTGCTTCGAGTACACTTCACACTTCAAAACAACTATATTCTTAAGATGAGCATATAAACAATTTTATCCAAACACTGAAATTGGGTATTTGCTTTAAACCGGCACGCATAGTCGTATCCACACATGAACATATATACACACATACATGTACATAGCAAAGTTATACCTTAATTCAGCGTCAATAGCATATCTGCTCGCGAGAAACTTAGCCTGGTCAATACTACAGTGACATGACCTCTTTTGCCTAGACATAATAACATACCAACATTCTCTTGAGGGCATTCCTGTAATTAGACCAAAAATATAACTTTTTATGTTCTACTACTTTCCTATATTCTATAAAAATAGATATGTTTTTCCATGTACTATAAAAAAGCAAAAACGCAGACTGGCGACAATGAAATGTAGTCGTTTGTGAACTACTTAAAAGTAACCTCTTGGATGTTACCTAATTTCTTAGGAAGAATGCTTGATCCTTAGTTGCAGAAAATGTTCTCTAGCTTGACGTGCAGCCATCCTTCCACCCACAGGGCCACAGATATACAGAAAGTCTACAACACGCATAATAATGTGTATAATTACTCTTCTATGAAATTCAGTAAATAATTACTCTTCTGTTGAATTCATTAAAATCAAAATAAAATGGAGATGATAAGAATGCAGATACTTACCGGTTTCAATTAAAAAAGAAATCAAATCCTTCCACTTTAATTATTAACCTTCTTCTTCTACCTCCTCCTATTTCACCACCGCAGGCGTAAGCACATTCAGTGGCGGCGGCCGTGGGTCTGTGGTGAGAGAGGGATTTTGGTTGGATCTCTTGAGTGAATACGAATTATGAAACACATAGATTAATGGTGGTTTAATCGGCGCTTAAGACCTGTACGGTGGAGGTGATGGTCGCAGTTGGGTTAATGGTGGAGATGACGAAGAGATTTAGGTTAATGGTGGAGGTTAGAGAGAGCAGTTATATTAGGTATTCAAATTCAAAAGGTTTGACAAATGATGTTTTGAAACAGCATAAGGGTTACAAGTAACATGAATCATAACATTGAAGTTGAAATAATTGCCTTGTTTAGATGAATGAAACTTACAGGAGAAGCTACATAAGAAATTTTCAAGTTTCAACATTTGATATCCCTCTTTTATAGTTAGTATAGATGGTAGACTAATGAATCCATCGGTATAACTTTAAAGTTATCCAACCGATGATTTTGTATCATTCTATATACCCACTTTTGGATTTCATGATTATCAAAGACGAATAAGTGGAAACCATACTCTTACACAACCATTTATTGAAAGGAAATTAAAGTCATCGTTTTAGTTAATCACCAAAATCTTTTTACCGATTTTGTAATAACTACATAAAGATGAATGAAACCCTTTAAAATACTCATCCCTTTCGCACTGTGTCATAGTCGAGTCATTGATCACATAAGAGAAACCCATATTTAAAACCAACGTAAAATTTTATGACGAACTTGCCATCGAATAAATATCTTGAATGATTTTAAGAAATAAACCATTATATATTAATACTAGTCATGGCACTTAAAGTAAACGAGATACTTTGCTTCTTTAAATTTCACCACATATAGATATGTAATGTTAAACAACAATGATAAGTGGTAAGTGGTAACCAAGCCCTTTTTTTCAGAATCCATACTTTTGTATGTTTTCAAACCGTTTGAAGTTTCCAGTAATATACTAATGATCATAGATCATTATCACAATAGTTAAGATGAGACAACATTTATCAGATCAAATGTAATCCTAAGCATTGTTATAATTCAGACCATTTACGAAAAAATTACCACTTTCATCATTAATATAATTTTATTTCTTTATTCATTTGCAACATGCGAACATAAATTCAGAAAGACTTGTCTTTTCTTTAATAAATCATAACAGGCCCATGGCCACAATTTATTATACATGTTCATAATAAAACTGATGATTAACATGCGTATTATCGCAAGTAAAATGTACCAGATTCCGACAGTGGTTACACGCGTTCTACCATAGTACCATATACATACGACTGATTCGAGTTACCGTTATGGTTTTTACCCATATATGCTGACCCAAATCCATGCTTGTCATAATACCCCATTCCAATATTATATACCAACATAGAAAATTTTCATGCTTTTTGTGCAATAGTATGTGAACATCACTTTCACAAGATTATCCAACCATGATCATTAAAAAGTAAATACTTTATACGTTTTTAAGTAATAGGGTTACAATATGTGATGAATCTTGGATATCTTGCTTGAATCGTGTTGAGTTCACTTTCCGTATAAAGTATTTCGACCCTATCGGTGCCTGGGTTACACGAAATCCTTATCGGGATAAGACAAAAAGAACACTTTGATTTCTAGGCACAAAAGATTAAAGCAAAACATGAAGATGATTGTATGCGTTGTTATGATTCTTCATATTTGTTCATATGAAAGACCAAAGTGATGTTTACTATATATAAACACATGTAGGGAAAAACTATCACCCTTAATTGTTGGGCCGATTTCACAGCCCACCAAGATAATCCCAAAACCCAAATACAGACAGTTATTTGACAGTTAGAAAACAACGGTTATTGGCAGTTATTACAAACTCCAAACCGACACAACGGTTCTTGAAACATCACAACGTTTCATCGTACCGTTTAGAAAACTATAAATAGGATATTCATTTGTAAACAACTGATGATGCATATTTTGATGATTATTGATAACAATTATATCAAAGCTTGATTCATAAAACAACTTTGCATATTTCTGTATATCTTGATTGAGTCCGAAGATCCAAGACATAGATTAAATTCAATATTTGGCATCAGAGCTTTTGGTTGGAGAACCAAATCATCATATACCAATTTTTCTGCTTTCGAATCAAAACCAACCCACGAAATCATTTTCAAAGATTTTTGCACAAACAAAAAACACGAATCACAGATTCATCATAGTGTTTTTATCAAAAGAAAATCCTATCCACCGCCTGAATCATTGACTCGGCAATAGGGGTTTTTTCCCACAAAACTTGCAAAAATCAAACCCACCGAAAATAGATTTTTGCCTAATCTAAGATTAGACAAGGATTGATTTTTAAGACATAGATTCGAAAACAAGGTAGAAAACATACCGGGATTCGGATATCACAACTCTCGAAAAATTGGTAAACCCCAATCAAATCCGAAATTAGGACTTGATAACCCAATAGGAATCATCACGATTCGACATATCCGAACAACATACCAGATCCCCAAATTTCTTACGACAACCCTAATTTTCGCAAGAACACAATCAGGAGAATCAAACGTTTTATCAACAGAACGTTTGAATAAATCAAAGGAGGATTATTAAATCCGCCGTTTGATTTGCATAAAACCATCACAAAAAACCCAAAACTTTGGTTACTGTGAAATAAGGAAGAAAGGGGACGGAGTAAACAAGGAGAAGGAGAGAGAGACAGAGAGGCTTATTAAACACACATCTAACGTGTGTTAATAAGTGACACAAGATAGGACCGGGTATAAGCATACCCCAAAAAAGGAGAACTGGGCCGATTTTTATCTGCACCAAAGGATCGACGGGCCAAAAAGCCCAAACTAGGTTTTATTAAAACCAAAATACCATCTTATTATTATTTATAGGTTTTCTTAGAAAAATTTTAGACAACTTATAAACTTTTAAAATTTTATTTGGTAGATCATACTTTTAAATTATAAGTAGATTTTATTAAATAAAAAACTTAGATATAATTTTTAGTGTTTTTCACTATCTATTATATTTTAGAATAATTTTAGGGAGTAATTAACCTTATTTTTATTCACTATTAAAGAAAATAGAAATTTCCAAGGAAAATTTTTTATAAAAAAATTAAGCCTATTAGAATTAAAATAGCCTACTTGGCGATAGAGATCTCATTAGAAAAATAAAGAATATTTTTCTCGACACTATAAGTGTCAAAAATTATTTTAATTAGGAAATTTCTCAGTCACTATCATTAAGATAATTGATAATATGACTAATGAAGATGGAGGAGGATCGAAGAAGGAGGTTAGTACCACGAGTACACCTCACTTCCAATGTCCTATGCTTAAATCCTCGAATTATCCATTATGGGCAATTCGAATGCAAATCATTCTAGAAGCGAATGATTTATGAGAAATGGTAGATCCAACGGATACTACCCAAACTGATAACAAGAAAGACAAGACCGCAATGGCATTTCTTTATCAATCTTTACCCGAAGAACAACTGCTTCAAATATCGAAGCAGAAGACCTCCAAAGAGATATGGGATGCTTTAAAATTAAGGCATATGGGGGAGGAAAGAGTCGAACAGGCGAGATTACAAACGCTCAAATCCGACTTTGAGACGTTACAAATGAAGGAAGACGAGTCAATAGACACCTTTACTGGAAAATTGACACAATACGCGAACAAAGCCGCTAGCTTAGGACACACTTGAAACGCCCCATACTCGAATTGACCAAAAATTTAAAAACTTTTTGTATAAACGACATGACCCAAAATTGACCTCCTGTGAATCTTTTATAAATCGACAACAATCTATTTCAACTCAGACCTTGATATTATATCTGCATTAAAGTAGATTCGATTACCAACGAAATGATACGTGACACGTATACCAACGACTTACGGATTACGAGATATGACCTTTTAAAAGAAATAATCAAAATCTGTCAACCCCTCTTGTGCACTGTGGACACCTCAAATGCACTAAAGACCTCTTTAGTGCACTAGGACCCTCTAATACACTAAGGACCCCCTTTGGTACAATAAAGGCCTTCTAGTACACTAACTACTCATTTGATACACTAAAGACCCTCTAGAGCACTAAATACTCCTTTGGTACACTAAAGACCCTCTAGTGCACTAAAGACCCCCTTTAGTGTACTATTTCTCAAAACGACCCATAAGCTATTTAAACATGAGATCAACTCTCAAACCTATACTTAAACATATGAACATCACATTAAGCTAGAAATATACCATGTACACTGTTTCATATAACTCTTGACCCGTTTGACTAAAAATAGGTTGACATGGACGTTGTCCCAAACACCCCTTTTCCTGCACATTCCTTTTGTGGTTTACCAAACACCCGTTTCGACCCGTTTATATACATTAGAACTTACAACTATAACAAATGATCTTGACTCATTCTAACTTTATCCTATACAAAGCATTTTACTCATATCAACATTACCAAAACACCGTTTATGACACTTGGGGTTCAACTTTACCATGAGCTCGGTATTCTAACTAAGCTCCTACGCATAAACAAAATACTCCAATCCTTGCTTCCAACTATGAAGTCATTTATCAAGTGCTTTACCTTTTTGGCATATCACCTACAAAACATGTCAACTATAACACATAAGCTTTCGCTTAGTAAGTAACCGGGAATAACATGATATTATACATCATTTACATCATTATGCATCTAAAACAAACAACTTACAATCAAACACGTTCTTCTAGCACATAAGATCAATCGATGCAACTCAACATTTAACCACATAACACATAATGGTAAAATCCATATAATAACACATTAAGACCGATTTACTTACCTTAGCTCCATAGTTAACAATAATAATAGGCATCATCACCATCATCATCTTCAACCTTGGTTCTTACTCACTAGCCAAACACACCTATTATTCCATTAGTGCAATACCATCATCAATGGTTTACTCAACCCATTCACATAACCTTACAAACATTATCAATAATCATCATATGATCATACCTTGATCATTTGATGAAACCCAAATTACAAAAGTTAAGCTTAAACCATTAAGTGGACATAAACCCTTAACCATATTTATCATAAACATCTTAATTATTTCTTTAGAAGCATAATTACCCAAAATCCCAATTTTGAGTACATGAACCCTAGTTCTTCTTTATCTAATTAACCTAATTAGAGTTACTTACTTGATGAGGATCATTGTTATGAGTTTATCTCTTGGCTTGGAACACTTTTTATCTTCAATCATCATCAAGATCATCACCATCATTTCCCCCTCTTTTCCTTCTCTCTAAACCGACACACATATATCTGGAACCTTATTGAAGTTATGGGAAAGTTTAGCTATTTATATGACTAGAAGTTTGCCAACTTGGCAACTATGATCCCTCAAATGTTAATCTTCACAATTTGGCCACAAAAACTTTTATAACTATTTATCATATGATAACTTCAGCCTTTTAACTCTTATTTCTCATACTTGTGACACATAATACTTTCTAAAGTCATTTTACATATATTTTACTATTAGTTTGATTAACAAGTTTGACTAGCCAATCACATATCACGTTCAAACTTATAAAAGTCATAGTCAAACAACCAAATGGCAATATCGTAAAAAAAAATGCTTAAGAACCGGTTTTCGGGTGTTACAAATATATCCCCTTATTCGGATTTCGTCCTCGAAATCTTTTATCTATTACACATCATATCTGGATTACATTACTCATACATTCTTACGACTTCCCATTTTATTCGTTTAGTGTCGATGATATACCTGATCTCGTAAATTCTAAGTATACTATAACTAACCCTAGGTTTTAATCCATCACATACCTCTATAACCATATATTTTTTAAATAATAGTCATTATGTCCTCCGAGACATTACTTAACTTACGCCAACATATAATTTAGACACTCTATTACTCTTTTAATATTTTTTTCTATTATACTTTATTTTCTCTCTTTATTTGAAGATTTTCATGTCAACGAGTATAAGTTACTTGAAAAATTTGTTACTTTGACTTACCAAAGTCAAATGTTTACTATTATCTTCGCAATCTCAAGAGAGTTCCGTATATTATAGTGGTCATACCGAAGACATACTATAACATATATTTCATTCATTAAAATGTATCTTACTTCTCTTTAACCAACTCCTTAGTATATGCAAACCTCTCATGGGTTTATCTAACACATTCTTTAATCTCATATTACTCATTTCAATATATTAACATGATTCAATAATAAAAATAACACACGTTAGATCACATACTTTAAGGGTCGGTAACTCATTTTTAGCTTATAATAAATACTTTCCAAAAGTTATTGTATTTCAACCTTCACAAACATTTTCCTTTTAAAATATTTCGGAAACTATTTAACCGTTCATCTTTACTACTTAAAGCAACTTAATTTTAAGTTTCTTTCTTTAAGACTTTACGCATAACGTTAATGCCATCATATTTTTCCATTCTCATATAACATCTTTTTTTTACAATGTCAAACTTCTTTTTTTATACCCGTACTCATGCAATGTCGGATACACATAAGCCCACTCATTTACAATTTACCACTTACATAAAGAGGCGTCCCAATTTATGTAAGTAATGAATTATAAACTTATGGTTCAACGACTTACAACTTCCTTATTTAAATGAAAAGGCGTCCCAGTCCGTTTAAATAAGGAGATTATAAATCATCCTACTTAAGCATGCCCAACACCACACTCATACTCACTTCATATTCCATCACTTTTCATTTATCACAATTTGATAACATATTTGTTTTCAGTCTCGTATTTTTTAGCCTTAGATCCAATCTCATTAACTTTCTTTTCTTGAGGAAGGTTGACACTCCCCTTAGGGATTTACCCTTTACACATACCTTTACGGTATCACCAACCTTGCGTTGGTCTTTACATTATCACGAAGGATACTATCACATTAGGCTATCCCAAAGGATACCATCACATTCAGCTATCCCAAAGGATATCATCACATTGGGCTATCCCAAAGGATACCATCATATTTGGCTATCCCAAAGGATATCATCACATTTGGCTATCCCGAAGGATAACATAACATTAGGCTATCCCGAAAGGACACCATTATATTAGGCTATCCCGAAGGAGACCATTACATTAGGCTATCCCGGAAGATACCATTACTTTAGGCTATCCCAAAGGATACCATTTCATTAATCATTGGATCCAAGCTAAATTTAAATTTACCATTCTTTACCCCTTTTCGTTATTTACGTACTTTTCTAATCAAATACTATTCATTTTAATTATTCTTGCCTTACCCAAATACAACACACCTTTTATTATTTTTTTATTATATTTTACAAGATCCATATGATACTTGTAATTTCATATCTATGGTGCATCAACACATTGCAATTAACTTTTTCTCGTCAACCACAAGTTGACTCCTTAGTTCATTTTACGTAATATATCAAGTTAGATCATTAGACTTAATAACTTCTCATTCGGCTTACTTTACAACATATACATTAATCCATTTTATCATCATACATCTCTTTTATTCATCAACATGAATATATTCATTCTTTATCATCCATTTAGCGCATTAAGCGTCATTTAGATTTTTAGCGCAACTTTACTTAAGCATCATTCATTTATCACATTTATTCATATTTTGTTATTTCAATTAAGTTATCATGTTATATATAACATATCTCATTACTTTTTATCATTCATTTAATAATAATATATTTTTTATGCATTTAAGTAAACTCATCTTTCTTCCTTATTCTCATAAGAATATCTTTCTAACGGTATATGACATAACATCTACCTCCTTACGGTTTATTATATATACAAAATAAACAAAACGACTAAAATCTAGCAAACTCATTTGTGCACTAAATGACCCATCAAGTGCACTATTTTCTACAATACCCTTCTAGTGCACTAAAGAACTCCTCAAGTGCACTATTTTATGCAATACCCTTCTAGTGCACTAAAGAACCCCTAAAGTGCACTATTTTCTGCAATACCCTTCTAGTGCACTAAAGAACCCATCAAGTGCACTATTTTCTGCAATATCCTTTTAGTGCACTAAAGAACTCCTCATGTGCACTAATTTTTCATACATGCCTCAAGTGCACTAAAATACCCTCCAAAGCACTATTTTTCCGTAAAACACCTCTTGGGCACTTTTAACCCATTTTCCTGTAAAATTACCTTTGTAACTCAAGACAACATGAGACTTTCTAGAAATCGTTATCATAACATATTACATCATTGTTATAAACATTCAAGGTCTAAATGACCCACATACACATACTTCACCGGGTTTAATCGATTAAGTCATAACTTCGCTTTTATACAATTTTGTCATCATACACTTAACATTATCAATAAGGGTTGAAACATACCAATCACAATTAATTCAATTCTTTTTATCTTTTATAACATACCATACAACATTCATATCTAAGCATTATTACTATTCTATCATAGTATGCATAAGGTATGATTAAGGCGTCTACTTTGCATATTAAATTACACCTATGGCAAACGCATCTACAAGTGGTCTAAGTTTAGGCAACCTATCATGGGAACCTATTTCTCTTAGACCGAAGCTCTGATACCAAGTTGAAACGCCCCATACTCGAATTGACCAAAAAATTAAAAACTTTTTGTATAAACGACATGACCCAAAATTGACCTCCTGTGAATCTTTTATAAACCGACAACAATCTATTTCAACTCAGACCTTGATATTATATCTGCATTAAAGTAGATTCGATTACCAACGAAATGATACGTGACACGTATACCAACGACTTACGGATTACGAGATATGACCTTTTAAAAGAAATAATCAAAATCTGTCAACCCCTCTTGTGCACTGTGGACACCTCAAATGCACTAAAGACCTCTTTAGTGCACTAGGACCCTCTAATACACTAAGGACCCCCTTTGGTACAATAAAGGCCTTCTAGTACACTAACTACTCATTTGATACACTAAAGACCCTCTAGAGCACTAAATACTCCTTTGGTACACTAAAGACCCTCTAGTGCACTAAAGACCCCCTTTAGTGCACTATTTCTCAAAACGACCCATAAGCTATTTAAACATGAGATCAGCTCTCAAACCTATACTTAAACATATGAACATCACATTAAGCTAGAAATATACCATGTACACTGTTTCATATAATTCTTGACCCGTTTGACTAAAAATAGGTTGACATGGACGTTGTCCCAAACACCCCTTTTCCTGCACATTCCTTTTGTGGTTTACCAAACACCCGTTTCGACCCGTTTATATACATTAGAACTTACAACTATAACAAATGATCTTGACTCATTCTAACTTTATCCTATACAAAGCATTTTACTCATATCAACATTACCAAAACACCGTTTACGACACTTGGGGTTCAACTTTACCATGAGCTCGGTATTCTAACTAAGCTCCTACGCATAAACAAAATACTCCAATCCTTGCTTCCAACTATGAAGTCATTTATCAAGTGCTTTACCTTTTTGGCATATCACCTACAAAACATGTCAACTATAACACATAAGCTTTCGCTTAGTAAGTAACCAGGAATAACATGATATTATACATCATTTACATCATTATGCATCTAAAACAAACAACTTACAATCAAACACGTTCTTCTAGCACATAAGATCAATCGATGCAACTCAACATTTAACCACATAACACATAATGGTAAAATCCATATAATAACACATTAAGACCGATTTACTTACCTTAGCTCCATAGTTAACAATAATAATAGGCATCATCACCATCATCATCTTCAACCTTGGTTCTTACTCACTAGCCAAACACACCTATTATTCCATTAGTGCAATACCATCATCAATGGTTTACTCAAGCCATTCACATAACCTTACAAACATTATCAATAATCATCATATGATCATATCTTGATCATTTGATGAAACCCAAATTACAAAAGTTAAGCTTAAACCATTAAGTGGACATAAACCCTTAACCATATTTATCATAAACATCTTAATTATTTCTTTAGAAGCATAATTACCCAAAATCCCAATTTTGAGTACATGAACCCTAGTTCTTCTTTATCTAATTAACCTAATTAAAGTTACTTACTTGATGAGGATCATTGTTATGAGTTTATCTCTTGGCTTGGAACACTTTTTATCTTCAATCATCATCAAGATCATCACCATCATTTCCCCCTCTTTTCCTTCTCTCTAAACCGACACACATATATCTGGAACCTTATTGAAGTTATGGGAAAGTTTAGCTATTTATATGACTAGAAGTTTGCCAACTTGGCAACTATGATCCCTCAAATGTTAATCTTCACAATTTGGCCACAAAAACTTTTATAACTATTTATCATATGATAACTTCAGCCTTTTAACTCTTATTTCTCATACTTGTGACACATAATACTTTCTAAAGTCATTTTACATATATTTTACTATTAGTTTGATTAACAAGTTTGACTAGCCAATCACATATCACGTTCAAACTTATAAAAGTCATAGTCAAACAACCAAATGGCAATATCGTAAAAAAAAATGCTTAAGAACCGGTTTTCGGGTGTTACAACACTTTTTGTAGCAATTCGTAACTTTCGGATCAATATTTATAATCTGACTTATATTTATCATGTTTATTTTTATAAAAATAAAAATAAAAATAAAAATAAATATTGAATTCTCGGTTAATCAACAAGGTTATGGCTTAACGTATCAAATACTGTCATTTATTATTTATTGGCAGAGTCTATGCCCGTCACCGACCGTAAATATTCTTGTCCTGACATAAAAATATTTTCTATTGTCGTCATTTTAATTTTTCGTTTTACGACCATTTTTCATATTTTCCGTTAAACCTTTAAGCGTCATTCGTTAATTAGACGTGTTAACGTTTATTCAATCATAAGCCTCATTTATTTATAAAAATATTAATGTTCTTCGAATGTCGATGTTTTTATTTTATATTGAGCGTTTATTTTTCGTGCTTAACGTGTATTTTTCAAATCGCGTAACTTTTAAATTATCGGACTTCAATAATACCCGCTTTAGCAAATTGTGAAACAAGATTTAATTAAATCTCATCTACAAAACTTTTGTCCTACACGTGTCTTGTGAAACATTTGTTTTGGAAACACGTAACTATATTTTAGCATATGTTAGGCGTATGAAAGGCACCTCATCACAATATTATCTTTCAAAAAAAAAAACAAATTCTCATTTGCTTCCCTTTCTATAATTGCCGTACAACTTCAAAAAAAAAACAAACAAATGTTGTATTTTTATTTTTTTGTTATATTGGAGTGATGATGTTGATACTAGTATCAAGTTTCCTTAATTTATTTATAATACTTAACTTAAATCACAACATCACCTAAAGCCATTATTTATTGAAGGTTAAAGGCAGAAAATAATAATTTTGTGAGAGTTCTTACAAGATTAAGTGTTGAAGTTGGTTAAGGTATTTGTTCCTTATTTTCATCATATATTGTATTGTAAGAATCTTGTTTATTTTATATTTTTATTTCTAAGTAATTTTCATAATATTTGATCGTGTAAAATTTCATTCAGTATAATAAATATTATTTATGGTATATTACTTATGATTACTGGACATTGTACACAAGTTTTAAATCATGAAAACCATTAGAAAATAACTATATATCTTAGTTTGATTTTAAATCAAAATTTTATACATCTTATAAAACGCTAAGTACAATGTCCAATCTATCTGAAAAGTTTTATTATAAAAAAAACTCATTTATTCTCTTACGTTTTTATATTTCTAAGACGGACCATTTTGTTTTAGGTCGTCGTTAGAAGCTTGTGGTTTCTCGGCTTATATTATTTCATCGTTTCACTCCTGTCACTATATCTTGATCATTATTCTCGTTCGATATCCTTATCGTTAAGGTGAGTTCATAGCCTCGCTTTTACTTATTTAATTGTTTTATTAAACCCGCGAGAGGGATACATGCTACTTTTTACAAATAGACGCAAGTACTTGAACCGTATGCTTATTTTATCCCTTTTAGTCATGAACCGTTAATTACTTGGACCGACAGTACTGGTCGAGTAAACACGAATGCTGTGAATAGATCTATTGGGATTGACCTCTCCGTCCGGGTTTAACGGAAAACCGACTGGACGCACTGTATTTGAAACTTGAACGGAATAACGGATGTTAATGTTCGGTTTCATGAGCTAAATGCGATAACTGATGCTATCTGACTTTTGTAATCTGAATACTAAAATCTTGTGGTCCACTGTTTTTACTTGCAAACCTATGAATTCACTCAACCGTTGTGTTGATGTTTTAGCATGTATTTCTCAGGTACTCAGGTTTAATAGCAGCTGGAGCATGGAGTCGCACTGGATATTTTAAAGGCAATAAAATACTGATTACCATTCGATAAACTTTCTTAAAATGTTTATTATTATATTATTGTTGGACCTGTTTCTGTCTGCTTGTAAACTTTGATTTTAAATTATTGAATGGATTAAACTTTTGAAACGCCTCTTTTGAGTGCGTTTTCTGTAACTTGTGTGCTGTTCTATGAAGTAATACTGACAATGACCCTTCCGCTGCTATCCGAAATTTGGGAGTGTTACACTTTTGAGGATTCGACACTAGTTCAAAAACTCCTAAATGGTGTACCTGATAGGTTCCTTCAAATCGTCGCATCAATCGAGCAATACTCAAATTTAAATAAGATGACTCCAGAAGAAGCGATAGGCCGAATCAAGACCTACGAAGAAAGGATTAAACATAAGAAGGGTAAACAAGTGGACAATCAAGAAAAACTGATGTTCACACGACATGAGAATAGGGGAAGGAATTTTAGAGGACGTGGACGTGGAAACTACAAATTTTCACATAACAAAAACCACGCAAAATTCAAGGATGAGAAGCAGAAAGAAGAAACTTCTCAAAATAACAATAGAAGAAACTTCAACACAACAAGGAATAGTAGAATCACTTGCTTTAAGTGTGACAAGACAGGGCACATAGCATCGGACTGTTTCACACAAGTAAAGACAAATGAACACTCAAAGCTAGTCGAAGAAGAAGATTTAGAGCCAACCCTCCTGATGGCAATCTTAGAACCTCAAAATAAGAGAAAGCGACTTAAGGATGTTGAAGACCAAGAAGTCTCGCTACACAAAACTGATGTAAGATATAAAGAGACAAACATGGATAGTCAATGGTACCTAGATAATGGGGCAAGCAACCATATGACTGGAGTAAGGGAACACTTCAAGGATTTAGATGAGAAGGTTAGTGGAAAAGTAAGATTTGGAGACGGTTCATACATAGAAATAAAAGGAAAAGGTTCAATCATAATAGAGTGTGATGATGACGAACAAAGAATCATATCACATGTCTACTACATACCAAGCCTGAGAAGCAATCTATTGAGCCTTGGACAATTCACAGAAATTGGTTGTAAAGTAGTAATGGAAAACGATGAATTACGACTTTATGACATGGAAAACAAGATCTTCTTAAAGGTCACAAGACAAAGGAACCGACTCTACAAGGCAAACCTAAGGATAGTCACACCTATCTGCCTTTTAGCAAACTTACAATACACATCATGGTTATGGCACGCAAGATTAGGACACCTAAACTACAAGTCACTCACTATGATGACTCAAAAGAAATTAGTCCATGGAATACCTACCATTAAACCTACAACACAAATTTGTGATGTTTGTTTAATTGGAAAACATAGTAGAGCGCCATTCCCAAAGAAAGCCAAAACTAGATCTACATCACCATTGGATTTAGTATATGGAGACTTATGTGGACCAATCACACCTCCAACACCTTCTGGAAAGAGATACATATTCTTGTTAGTCGATGACTATTCAAGATTTATGTGGGCATATTTCTTAAGTACAAAAGATCAAGCTTTTGATACTTTCAAGGAATTCAAGGAGACAATAGAAAAGGAGCTAAGAACAACATTAAAGATGTTGAGAACTGATCGTGGAGGAGAATTCACTTCAAATAAATTCACACAATATTGCAAAGACAATGGCATAGCACGACAACTTATCGCACCTTACTCACCACAACAAAATGGAGTTGTAGAAAGGAGAAATAGAACAATAATGTCGAAGACAAGATGTATGATGAAAGCAACGAACATGCCACAAGATTTTTGGGCTGAAGCTGTTAGACACACCATATACATCCTAAATAGTGCATCCACTAGAGCACTAGAAAATATCACTCCATACGAGGCAATTAAACAAAGGAAACCAAATCTAGAAACCCTAAAGATTTTTGGCTGCATAGCTTACGCGAAGGATCCATCACAACATCTAACAAAATTAGATGATAGAAATATCAAAATAGTATACTTAGGAACTGAATATGGATCAAAAGCATATAGACTATTTGACCCAATAAGAAGAAGAATTTTCGATAGTAGAGACGTGAAATTCAAGGAGAATGAAACATGGGATTGGAGCGACTATTTAGACGAGCACATCAACGAAGAACCTGAGTGGATCGATTTCATAATAGATAACTCTAACAAAAATGATCACCCTGATAATGAAACCGAACCAAGGGATGAAGACGAACCACATAACGAGCACGATGACTTTAACAATTTTGACGATGATGGATATACATCACCAACACATTCTCACACGACTCAAACACCATCAACAAGATCATCTCGAGTAAATTCCCAAGTTACACCAAATAACTTGACACACTCATTCAATCAAAGAAATAGTGAATCAAGAGCAACCACAAGCTCTCACTCACGATTTGATCATACACCTATAAGGGGATATAGATCATTGAATGATGTTTACAAAGATACTGAGGAATTACTACTAGCAGAAGATGAACCCAAGAATTACAAGGAAGCTTCAAACGATCAAAAATGGATAGAAGCAATGAAGGATGAGTTATATTCTATAAATAAAAATAACACATGGGAACTCACAACCTTACCTTATGGACATAAAGCAATTGGCTTAAAATGGGTGTTTAATACGAAGAGAGACGCAAATGGGAATATAATCAAGCACAAGGCTAGATTAGTAGCAAAAGGCTACATACAAGAGCATGGCATAGATTTTGAAGAAGTTTTTGCTCCTGTAGCAAGAATGGAAACCATTAGATTACTACTTGCCATAGCTGCAAACAGAAAATGGGAAGTGCATCACCTCGACGTAAAATCTGCATTTCTACATGGAGATTTAAAGGAAGAAGTATATGTTGCACAACCTGAAGGATTTATAAAGAAATATGGAAACATCTACAAATTAAGGAAAGCACTTTATGGATTAAGACAAGCACCACGTGCATGGAACATAAAGCTAGACAACACCTTGAAGTCTTTAGATTTCAAGAAGTGTGCATTGGAACAAGCCATATACACGAAGGCCACAAGAGACTCAATCCTATTGATAGGAGTCTATGTGGATGATTTAATCATTACTGGCACACCTAAGAAGGACATTGACTACTTCAAAGCTCAAATGGAAGAAAAATTTGAAATGAGCGACTTAGGATTATTAGCATACTATCTTGGCATAGAAGTCACACAATCAAAGGGTGAAATATCTATCAAGCAATCTGCCTATGCAAACAAGATACTAAACGAAGATGGAATGATTGACTGCAATGAAACATTGACACCAATGGACCCTGGAACAAAGCTAACAAAGAAGACTGAAGGCACATTGGTAGACTCAACTGAATATCGAAGCATAATTGGATGCTTAAGGTATTTACTACATACAAGACCCGACTTAAGTTATTCTGTTGGATTACTTAGTCGATTCATGCAAGAGCCAAAAGAGCAACACATGAAGGCAATAAAGAAGGTACTACGTTATGTAAAAGGAACAAAAGATCATGGAATCACCTACAAACATAATGGAAGAAACCAAATACAAGGATATAGCGATAGTAGCTATGGAGTTAACACTCTAGAAGGCAAAGGAACTACTGGCATTATATTTTACTATGGAGAATCACCTATTAGCTGGAGTTCACACAAACAAGCCACAGTAGCACTATCATCATGTGAATCAGAATTCATAGCCGCAACTGCAGCAGCAACTCAAGCATTATGGTTAAAGAGACTACTTAGCAAGCTCACTCATACAAGAGAAGAAAAGATTACCATAATGGTGGACAACAAATCAGCAATACAACTAATGAAAAACCCAGTTTTTCATGGAAGAAGCAAGCACATCGACACTAGATACCACTTCATTCGAGAATGCGTTGAAAGAGACGACATACAAGTGGAATTTATAAGTGGCGAATATCAAAAGGCTAACATTCTCACAAAGGCACTACCGAAGATAAGATTTCTTACGATGAGGCAACTTATTGGACTACGAAATCTACAAAAACACTGAAGACGCATTTTGTGATTATGGGGGAGATGTTGGGCCGATTTCACAGCCCACCAAGATAATCCCAAAACCCAAATACAGACAGTTAGAAAACAACGGTTATTGGCAGTTATTACAAACTCCAAACCGACACAACGGTTCTTGAAACATCACAACGTTTCATCGTACCGTTTAGAAAACTATAAATAGGATATTCATTTGTAAACAACTGATGATGCATATTTTGATGATTATTGATAACAATTATATCAAAGCTTGATTCATAAAACAACTTTGCATATTTCTGTATATCTTGATTGAGTTCGAAGATCCAAGACATAGATTAAATTCAATATTAATGGAAAGTCACACCCTTTAGGAAAAGTCACAACCCTTGAATTAACTGTATCCAGCGACAGTTGTGTAACAGATACAAACTGTCGCTAACTGCTGTCAATTAAACAATATGTTATTAGTGACAGCCTAGTGACTGTAATTCTGTCACTATCGCGTTATTTAGACTTATTGCCTATCTTTTCCATGATCGTGTCCGAAATCAAATTAATTTGTTTATACGAGCGTGTACTCCACACCTCCGAACTCGTATTATAACTTAACTCGAAATTCCTTTGGTCTCGGGTAAATCACTATTACACAAAATGATTTGATAACACTAAAATCACCAACAAAAACAACTCCTAAGTTTGCATTGACTATGATAAAATGCTGATTTCGCAAGGTTAAAATCTTACAATTATTTTCTTAAAATATATACTAGAATAAACCTTGCGTCTTTTTGGTCTGTTTATATCCTCTTGAGCCAGCTAATACTTGTATGGAATGAATGTGTACTTTGTTTGTGGCTTAATGATATTCATTGCTGATATGACCTTAAAAACGAGATGACAAATCGAAACTGTTAATTTTAAGGAATATCAAAAACGATTCTCAAATGAATACCGATAATTAAGATAAATTCTTAGCAAATGGGCCGGATAAACAAAATCCACCAAAATACAAATTAATCATAATATTATTTTTTTCATACTGACTTTTTATTTTACACTAAATGCAAAATAAAATAATATAAATCAACAATTCTCGTATAATAAATTACTTACCAAGAAATTAGATTTACCTATCAAACGTGCTTTTTAGAAAATAATAAACCTAGGTACTTCAAAAACCCTAACAGAAGAAAAAAAAAGGTTAGGGTTTTATTCTTCATGGAAACGATTGCTGGAGACTTTTCGAAACTTCCTGTATGGCCAGTCGCCGATGACATCAACAAACTCCCTTGGTCCGTACAGACAGTCGTGTCAAATGACGACCTATTAAGCGAAATTTTACTCTGGTTGCCTGTTATCGTGCTTCTTTTGTTTAAATCCGTATCCAAACGCTGGCTAGCTGTTATCAACGACACTAACTTCATTAAGCGTCGGAGCCAAATACCTAAGATCGATCCTTCTTCCGGTTTCTTTATCATGCGTAATCATTATAGATATGATACATCTGATTTTGGACGATATGATTTTTTGCGTTTTGATACCAGAATACAGGTCTGCAGATCTCAGCTTAAGACCACCTTTAAAATAGGCTCTGAGGCAGGTATTAATGCTTTTGTTGTGCAGTCATGCAATGGTTTGCTTCTATGCCGTGCTAATGCGCAGGATAAGTATTTTGTTTACAATCCATCCACTCATCTTTCTAAGTTGCTTCCACAACCACCACATATGTTACCAGATACATATATTCGATGCGGTTTGAGAATGGCTTTTGATCCTACCATATCACCTTACTACAAAGTGGTGTATGCTGGTACCATTACTGACATTATAACAGGCGTAGCTTTTGGGATAAAATTGATGTTGTGATCCAAATACAAACTTACTCTTCACAAACGGGCAATTGGGCTGTTGTTCGCGGTGGTCCATTTCCCAGTACATGTTTTTTAGGTTTTCATAATGGAATATATTGGGATGGTGCTATTCATTGGTTGACTGAGTTTTCTGGTAGCTGGTATACGCATTACAAGTTAGATTTTGCGAATGAGCATTCAACATTAACAAATGTTCAACTACCGGAAACCGTGAATAATGCGGATATGGATCACCGTTTGTTTGAGTCTGGTGGTTGTTTGCTTCTTTTTGGTATGGCCAAAACTCATTCTCTACAGTTGAATGTTTACAAGATGAGGAATGGGCATTCTGAATGGTCGTTCAACCACTTCGTGAATGTTTGTGATATTATGACACCAGTTTCCGGAAGAGGTAGCATTCGTATAATCGTCTCGTGTATTGCAGTGGGAGAAAGAGAAGAAGATTTGTGTATGTTGATTAGACCAGGTAAGAAGACTTTTCAATACGGCTCCCATACCCATGTAGAAATGGGACTCAATATGGCAATGAAAAGCCCCAAACACCCAGGTTATTCGCTTCAAATCTCAAAGCGATCCGTCCGTATGTTTTGATTTACTTTGTCCAGCGGGCGAACCGGTAACTTGTTGACTCGACCGGGTTAATTAACCCGGTGGTCGAACCAATGATCTGGTGACTCGATCGGGTTAACCAGGTGGTCGAATCAGTGACCCGATGACTCGACCAGGTTGACCTAATGGTCAAACCCGTGCACCGTTGACAAGATTGAGTTGTGTTGGTGGTTGAACCCGATGACTCGATGGTGTTGACAGGGTGGTTGATCTCGTGCTCCGGTGACTCGAACGTGCTGACACGGCGGTCGATCCCATAACCCGATGACTTGACCGGGTTGTTTCGGTGACTCGATCGAGTTGACACGATGCTCGAACACATGAACCGAAAATATTACGTGGAAAAACCAATGTTGAAATGTATATATGAAAATGTTGAAAATTTTTAACTTTTCAATAATTTACATACATTCGAGCGATACATAATTAACGACATGCAATATTGTGGTAGGTGTTTCGTGTAATATTCAAAATATCAACGTGAAAAAAGCAAAATTCTTAACATGTATCAAATAACTTATAAAAACATTGATAGTTATGGTGATATTTTGGTTAAGTGTTTTTTTAACCTTTTTGTAACCAAAATATCATAATAATTATCTACTGTTACAAAATAGTATTTTTATTCATGAGTAATCGTCTAGTTTTAAATGAAATGTTTAAAGTTTCAACTTTCAGTAAAATATTTAGGGTTAAGCCCATATATTAGAGATGTACATTTTATCGTTTACACATATAGGTAATCAACTAATTTTATTACTAATATGGCTATTCAAACTAGCTAATGTTTAACAATATAGGTAATATGACCGGCAAACTAATTTTTTTTCTTTTTAATTCTACCTAGA
The DNA here is from genome assembly GCA_025667525.1 of Glebionis coronaria. NCBI lineage: Eukaryota > Viridiplantae > Streptophyta > Magnoliopsida > Asterales > Asteraceae > Glebionis > Glebionis coronaria. The sequence continues at coordinate 628,938,456 of CM046875.1, read as the reverse complement.
CAATCCACGTCACTAATTTTATATCCACCTATTTTTCATCTTGTTTAAAATTATCTATATTTCTTATACACCATATTAATGAAATAAAGACTATCAACAATTTAAAATATCCTTGCTGGGATCGTCCATATGGATGGCTTAAAAAATTCATGTTTTTTAAAACTTACTAGTATATCCTTCATTTGTTCTATTTGGATATATCTATAAGTGTTGGATGAGGTTATTCCACTAACTGATATCAGTGGATTTCTTACTAACCAGTACCTTTACCCTAGATCTTGTTCATCCCACGTGGTGTGTTCGTGTTTTTTGTCTAGATCTAAAAAACCTTCGTCATAGAAGGGTGTTTGGATCTTGATTTGTGTTTGATAATCGTGTTTAGATCTGGTCTTTTGATAATCGCTATAGAAGGGTCTTTTGTTTAGATCTTGTCTTTTCTTTAGTTGATAATCGAATTTAAAAACATTCATTGTAGAAGATTGTCTGAATTTAAAATTTTTTGTAGTTGGATCTAGTTTAAAGGTTTTTGTGGTTGGATTTGAAAACCAGGAATAGGTGAAGAAGATGATGTTTATGGGTGAAGAAGATGATGTTCATATGTAATATTTGAAATATTGAAGATCTGGGATTTAAAGTGAGAAGTTACATATTTAATATAATAAATTACGAAATTGCCCCTATGTTTATCACTTGAGAAAAAAAAGAAAATATCAAATATCCACGTATGCAAAAAACATGATGTGTCAGTGATTTTTTAGTTACAACCGGCTCCCAACCGGTCATATTACCTATATTGTCAAACATTCGCTGGTTTGAATAACCATATTAGTAATAAAATTAGTAGATTACCTATATGTGTAAACGATGAAAAGTACATTGATAATATATGAAATTAACCCAAATATTTAAGGTTTAAAGTTGCATATAGAATCAATTTTGAAATAACCATGACACCTTCTCGTACAAGTAGGGGATTTTCCTTGTCTAAGTCAGTTTAGGAGTGAGCTTAAACCTCGTTGATTAGTAACTATAGTTTAAAAAACAACATACATATTCAAGAGTCTTTGTGAAGCCAAATCTAAAAACAATTTTGACATTAGTTATTTGAATTGTAATATAAGTAATCAATATAAGACACTTTTTTGGTTTAAAGATATACTAATCACTATCATTTTGGAGCCATTATAACTATAATAATATATGGGAATTTTCGTAATTAAAAAAAACGCTTCTCTCACAGCAAAAAAAAAATCGCCTCTCTAGCATAAAAAGAAAGCATCCCTCTAACATTTATGGTTAGTGACATTAGATGATGGTGCCTTTTCATGACAACGTTTAAGATACATTTGTAAAAACGTACACTAATTTAACAGTCGTATCTTTTCACGAATAACCACTATGCGATAACCGTCAACTGTCAACCGTCACTACAATACTTATAAATACATCTTTCACACTCACCATTTTCCGTACTCCCAACATTCTTTCATACATACCTTCTATATATAATCTCATTTTCGATTAAACATTACTATGGCAGGCACTCCTTGTCACACTCCCAAAATATCAGAGTATAATGGCAACAAGGGAGTGGTGACGTCATGATTATCATACACACATAGTTACAAAGAACGACCTCTAAATGAGACGTTCGGAAAATAGATCAGTTTTAATTAATACAATAAATAGTTTTAACATAGTGCGGAAGCATAAAACTGGTCACAGTTACAAAACATAGTTTTCCAAATAGTACAAATGATCTTTGTTTCAATAGAAATGACGGCAATGCATGAGACCTCACTTAGCATCTTCCTTCTTAATACCTGAGAAAAACATTGCTAAAGTGTCAACATAAAGTTGGTGAGTTCATAGGTTTAGTTAATTTGAAATGCTTAATGAACCACAAGATTTTCCCAAAAGTGATGACAATATAACAAATATAAAGTCGTCATAAAAGTATTTATTACAGTCTAAGCTCGTGACACCGAAGCGTTAACAACACTTGTAGTATAATCATATAAATGTAGCCCAAATGGATGCCTAAACCCACGACATCCTATCTCAGACTCAAATGAAACTGTGCCCGCTTGTCCCTTGTTGGACAAGACAGACAGGGACGTCAATCCCGATAGATCTATCCATAACATTCGCGCTTACACAAAGTAATTAACGGTTCACGATTCACGGGCCAAAGCAACTGGGTTTTTAGTGGGACTTAGACTAGTATATAAACCAGTAAATGCACTTGTGTTCATACGTTTAAATCAAGCAATGTCTCACCCCAAAAGCAGTAAAAGCAGTTAAAAAGTGGGGCTATAAACTCACCTCGTAAATCAGCAAAGTGACAAAATGTAAAGGTAGCTCGAGAATACGGTTACGCTAGCCGCGACCTAATAGATTATAAAGATCGTGTTACGGCATTAAAAATTATACTAATAGAAGACATGACATCCTAGTTGTGCTTGACAATACCTTTCGTTTACGGGAAACACGTCACTTAAAAAGTCGGGTATTTAATAAATGAGATTTACGGGCTAAATATACTCTTAAGTTAAACAAAATCGTTTTGGGCCTTAAATAACCCAACACACCCAACCGGCCCAACAATAATCCAAGTTACCCACCCAATGGTTCGGCCCAATGGCCTTTTGACCCGGCCTGGCCCAAAGGCGATACAAACAAGGAAGGGGAGTTAAATACGTGTTTTAATCTCTCACAATATCCCAAAACACCCAGTCAAACTCTCTCTCTTTCTCTCGAAAATACTCCAACCGTCCCTTTCTCTCTCTCTCTAAAACCAAACGGATCTAAGCTCTCCCATGGCTAAATGGTTTCACTGATTATTTAATCATCATTATTTATGGAGACTTAGGTGAATAATCACGTGTGGGATGTGGGGTTTTATCCCCACATCAAATCAATTCGATTTCGAGGGGTTTTCCAGGAGATTAAATGATAGATTCATCATCAAAGATAAGTTTTAAATCCTTTTTCCTTTTAATTAAATAATCTACTGATTTTCGTTTCATAAAAGGATTTTTGGGTTCAATTCGTTTGTATTAATAAGCTGTGAACAAAAGGGCCTCTCGAATTTAATAGAATCAAATTAGGGTTTTCGAAGTAATTGGGGGTTTTCCAAATCTAGGGTTTCATTTCAATTAAACAATGTTTTCATACGTATATTAATGTTAATTTTTGAATAAAATAAGTTTCCGAAAATTAGGGTTTCGAATAATTGGGGGTTTTGGGCGAATCTAATGTTTAATAATAATTAATTAACGTTTTCTATCATAAAAACATATTAATTTCATCATATAGCCGATTTGTAAAAATTAGGGTTTCGGTCAATTGGGGGTTTATTCATATCTCGGTTTTAGTTTAATTAACTAATCAATTCGTGTTTGGATTGGGTCTAATTAGAGTTTAAATCAATAAAATGAAATTAGGGTTTATATAAATTTGGGGGTTTTTATACACGGTTGTTTATTTGTAAATTAAATAATGTTTTTGGAACATATAATGTGTTAATTTCATAAATAAAAAGGGTTTACAATTTTAGGGTTTCGGATTAATAAAGGGTTTTTATACCCGCGGCTAAATGGGGGTTACAAAGATGTTTCTGTAAAAAAAAGAATTGGATAAATCTTATGTTATGATTAATTTTGGGTAGCAAGGTCTCGGCAGTAATAATGGGTCTCAGTTTGGTCATGATTTGGTTATGGTTTGGTTATGACAGAAATAATGTAAAAAGATTGTTAAGGGGGTCACGGTTTGGTTAAGACAGGAACAATGGGGTCTTGGTTTTGGTCAAAGTCCAGTTAATGTTATTATTCTTATCCTTATATTATGGTTTAAACTGAACCGTAACAAAGACTAATACAATTGTTTTATTTTCGTAGGTTTGTTTAAAAGTGACGAGCACAACTAAGACGTGTACAGAAAATTAAAGAAGGTGATTAAAAAGACTCACAACGGGTGTTTCGTTTCGGTTTGCAGGTGTGGACGAGAAGGAAATGGATCGGCTTGACACTACTCTTTTACTTTCACCCAGAATTTGTATTTGAAACTGCTCAGGAACAATTTTTGTAATATTTGGACTGTGGATAATGTTTTGTGTTATGTTTGGACATTGAACAATTTGGGCTGTATTTAACTTTGTATTATTAGTTTAGGGTTAGACTAAAACTGGAAATGGTATGCTTGTGATGTACCTATTTTGGGTAAACTAGGCATGTGTGCTGGATTTTAGTGGTTAGTGGGTGTATAAACAATGTATTTAGTTCCAGGTCTGAATATTGACTCTTGTTGACCAAGTTTTGAAAGAAAAATAAATAAAAAGTTCACTAATTTTAATTCTTGCATGAGTTGTACCATTGTATCATTTGGCCCAGGTTTGTCAAATGTTAGACGCGAAAACATGACATGAACAACTTGATAACAATTCGACACACGACTTAAATCAAAGGCGGATACGCGTATTCTCGAGGGATTTCAGCAAACAATCCTAATCGACACACGGTTAATGCATAAAACGCTTAATAACTCGCACGTTTCATTCATAAAAATAATAGACGCGAAAACTCGAGTTGTTACATTCGCTCTCCCTAAAGAGGGCTTTGTCCGTAAAGCAAAACAAACAATATACTTACATCGACACCTCATTGGTAAATAATTAAGGTACTTCACTATATGAAGAAATAAAGATGAAAAATTTGACGGATGTCACAGTATTCCCATGTTTTAGAGATTTCGTCACGAAATCAAGACGTTGTTGTAGTAGGGTGATTAGCGAAAAGATGAGGATACTTGCTCTTGAATTGATCTTCACGTTCCCACGTGTATTCTGGACCTCTACGCGCATTCCAACGGATCTTTACAATAGGTATACGACTTTGCTTGAGCTGTTTGACCTGACGGTCCATGACCTCCACCGGTTCTTCTACGAAGTTGAGTTTGTCGTCGAGTTGAATCTCTTCTAAAGGAATAACGAGTGTCTCGTCGGCTAAGCATTTCTTCAGATTGCAAATGTGAAACACATTATGCACTCGACTAAGTTCTTGAGGTAACTCCAAACGATAGGCTACGGGGCCAATCCTCTCTATGATCTTGAATGGTCTAATGTAACGAGAATTCAACTTTCCACGCTTTCCAAAACGAATCACACCCTTCCAAGGTGAGACCTTCAAAATGACTCTATCACCAACCTCAAACTCAAGGGGTTTGCGTCTCACGTCAGCATAACTCTTTTGTCGATCTCTTGCGGCTTGCATACGGCTCTTGATCTTAAAGATCTTCTCACTAGTCTCGTGTATGATCTCGGGTCCAGTGAGTTGTGCCTCACCAACCTCTGCCCAACACATGGGTGAACGACACTTCCTCCCATACAATGCTTCGAACGATGCTGCTTTAATGCTAGTGTGATAACTATTGTTGTATGAGAACTCCACCAGAGGTAGGTGCCTATCCCATCTATTTCCGAAGTCGATCACACAAGCTCTCAGCATATCTTCTAAGGTTTGAATGGTCCTTTCACTTTGACCGTCAGTTTGGGGATGATACGCAGTGCTCATATCCAACTGCGTTCCCAATGCCTTCTGCAGCGACTTCCAAAATTGTGAAGTAAATCGGCTATCCCGGTCAGAGATTATAGACACAGGCACACCATGCCTCGTGACTACTTCCTCCAAGTAGGTTCTTGCTAACTTATCCATTCCATCTGTCTCTTTGATTGGTATGAAATGAGCCGATTTGGTGAGTCGGTCGACGATTACCCAAATAGTGTCAAATCCAGCTGAGGTTTTAGGTAGCTTTGTAATGAAATCCATAGTGATCCTTTCCCACTTCCATTCTGGCAGTTCGGGTTGGACCAACAATCCTGATGGTTTCATATGTTCGGCCTTGACCTTGGCACAAGTCAAACACTTGCTAACGTAGGTAGCAATGTCCGCCTTCATGTTCGGCCACCAATACAACATCTTAAGATCATGATACATTTTGTCAGATCCCGGATGTATGGAGTATTTTGACTTATGCGACTCATGCATAATCAAAGGTCGTAGGTCACCATGGCACGGTAACCAGCTCCTATTATCAAGGCATAATGTCCCATCCGAGCGAGCTTCTAACTTCTTTATCATGCCTTCAACATCTTCAGTCTTGAGAATTTCTTCCTCGACCGCCTCCTTCTGAGCCTTGAGAATTAAGGATGGAAGGTCTAAGTCAATGGTCATCACCAAGGCCTTCAGCCTAAGAACTCTCTCCTTTCGACTCAAAGCGTCGGCCACGACATTTGCCTTTCCCGGGTGATAACGGATCTTGTAATCGTAATCACTGAGAAACTCTAGCCAACGTCGTTGTCTCATGTTGAGTTCTTTTTGATTCAAAATGTGTTGTAGACTCTTATGATCAGTGAATACAACACACTTTGTGCCATAAAGGTAGTGTCTCCAAATATTCAGGGCAAACACCACTGCTCCTAACTCTAGGTCATGAGTTGTGTAGTTCTTCTCGTGCACTTTTAGTTGTCTTGATGCATATGCAATGACCTTAGTCCTTTGCATCAATACCGCACCTAACCCTTTTATGGATGCATCACAATACACCACAAAGTCTTCATTACCCTCAGGTAGGGCTAGTATAGGTGCTTCACACAACATCTGCTTCAATGTCTGGAATGCCAAATCGTGATCCTCTTTCCACTCAAACTTCTTGTCTTTTTGAGTTAACTCCGTCATTGGTTTAGCTATCTTGGAGAAACCTTCAATGAATCTCCTATAGTAACCATCAAGACCTAAAAATTGGCGGATCTCTGTGGGTGTTGTTGGAGTCGCCCAATCTTTCACGGCCTCGATCTTAGCAGGATCAACGTGAATACCACTGCTATCGATTACATGCCCAAGGAATTGCACCGTGTTTATCCAAAACTCACATTTGGAAAACTTTGCATATAACTTCTCCTTCCTCAACAGCTCTAATATGGTCTTCAAATTCTCCTTGTTTTCTTCTTCATTACGAGAGTAGATGAGAATATCATCGATAAATACAATCACAAACTTGTCCAAGTATGGTTTGCAAACTCGGTTCATGAGATCCATGAATACCGCGGGTGCGTTTGTCAAACCAAAAGGCATAACTTGGAACTCGTAGTGTCCGTACCGGGTTCTAAAAGCCGTCTTATGAACGTCTTCTTCTCTAACCCTTAGCTGATGATATCCTGACCTTAAATCGATCTTCGAGTATATGCTAGATCCTTGCAATTGGTCGAAAAGATCGTCAATTCTTGGCAATGGGTAACGGTTCTTTACCGTCAGCTTATTCAACTCTCGGTAATCAATACACATCCTAAAGGATCCATCTTTCTTTTTGACAAATAGGACCGGTGCTCCCCAAGGTGAGGAACTCGGCCTAATGAAACCTTTGCCAGAAAGCTCTTTTAGTTGTTCAGCTAATTCTGTCATCTCGGCTGGTGCTAAGCGGTATGGGGCTCTAGCAACAGGCGCGGCTCCTGGTGTAAGCTCTATGTGAAACTCCACTTGTCGTGCTGGTGGTAATCCCGGTAAGTCCTCTGGGAATACGTCTGGAAAGTCTCTAACGATCGGTACATCTTTGAAGGCCTACGTTTTCTAAGGATTTGGTAAATGATGGATTAGATCTATTGATTAATGGTGGAAATGGGGAAGGAGGAAGATGAAGTGTAGAGAGAGAAAGGAGAGGGAAGAAAAGTAGAGAGAGAAAGTGATTAGATTAAAATGAAAAGATGAATGAATGAACTCACCAACCCCTCCTAACATGCTAGGAGGGGTATATATATAGCCCACCCTACATGTGGGCTATATGGACTATACATTACTAAGTGGACCACGAGCCCATTACATAATTATCGTTGGAGCGATCGATCCTTCATAAATACGTAAAACGTATTTCCAACAATCTCCCCCTAAGGGAGGTCGCTCCAAGTTACAAAGTTCTAAATATTCTATGGCTCGTGATCTATGCTAATAATGATGTGACCGAGACTTCCTTTGGGAAAACACATTTCCAACAATCTCCCCCTAAGGGAGGTCACACCATTTTACAAAATCTTAAACCTAGCATACTATGCTTGAGTCTTCGATCTTGTTCTTGTGAATATGCTTGATGTGATCTTTGACTTTAGTCTTGAGCATGTTTCCTTGCCTTGACCTTGTGCATTCATCACTTGTGAAATTTGCCTCTTCGTGACTGCATGTCCCACATACTTATACCTTTAAATTCTTGAAAGCTTCAGAGTTTGATACAGCGGAAGACTTGACCTTCAGACTTTCTTGAATTTGTTGAAGTACTAAGTGTATGTAGTACAAGCATGTGGTGACGACTTCTTTTGGATTGTACACCGCAATGCCACCTTCTTGTTACGCTGCATAAGACAGTTAGCAACAAAACAATATACACGGATGAAATGGCCTTGAACATTTCATTCTAATTCGGTAGCATTTTACCTCCGGTCGGTGAAGACCGTTGGACGATATTAAATATCGTACTTATGGCAGGTAGTTTCAATTAAGAACCTCCTTGACAAGATTTCGCGGGTAAACCCGTTCTCTTTACTCGACCGTCCAAAGCTGACTGCGAACGTAAAGAGTGAATCGTTTGGATAATATTATCCGCATGATTTGAAGCCGTCAATTCATGTTCCTGGAACAAGTGAAGTTCAATTAAGAACCGCACCATCGTTGCTTTCCAGTTGTCACGAGCTTGATTCGTATAGAATCTTGCAAGTTACCTACCAAGTGCTGTTTGATGTTAACACTAGAAGGATTTCCACTCGTCACTGTGATCAATAAAGAGTCACTCTGAGTGTTCTGGCAAGATCATATGATAATGCGTAGAGGCCTGGAACGTGTTTAAATTCATTTAAGAATTAAACCACTGTTGCTTTCCAGTTATCACAAGTTTGATTCATAAAGAATCGCACAAGTCACCTACCATGAGCTTTTTGATATTCGCTCAAGAAGGATTTCCATCTTCATTGTAAATACTTTCGTATTACTCGGATGTTCAGGCAAGATCATGAAGATTTTGCGTAGGACTCTTAAGAACTTTCTTACTTTTCACAGTGTGTGAAGAAGCAAGTAAATATGAAAGTGTGTCCTAATGAGATATTTGATGATCTCAAATGGCTCTAGACTCGATCGTGCATTTTGGATTTTAGTGATCGGAGGCTGGAGAGGAGTGCCACCTTTTCAATACCAATTTATTCGGAGTAAATAAATCAATAGATAATGTGTTGTCTCCGTGTGATTAAAACAAATATCTTTTGAGAGATATCTGAGTTAGCTGGGATGGGTTGTTCCTTGCATCACTGGGTCCATGATGTCTATCTTCAATATCAAGAATCATTAAAATGATCTCAATAGCATATGAATTGACCCGGTTTCTGCCTAAGGTTGTAAGGAGGGCTTCTTTCTTTACACCCTTTATCTTTACAATTCTTTTTCATTCTTCAACCCCTTCAATGCTTACCAATACGTCATCACTAGCACCTTGTTGTGATTGTTCCAGTGCTAACTTAAGTACTTGGTCGGCATTCAGCTACGTTCACAATCTTTCTCCATCTTTCCTAAGGACTACTATTTCTAGCTATGGAATGTCCTTGGGAAGATTCCTCCGGTTCTAGAGAAATCATTGGACTTTAACCTATCCTACCATCCTTATGTCACCACAATCTTCATCGTCGTGAAATAAATGGGTTGCGGGTAAGTATAAATCACCATGAAATCCATTTTGAAGTGCAAATCCATTTTGCTCCCCCTTAGCATATGCTACGATATTCGAAAACATTTCGCACATGTCGGGATGAGCTAACACGTTAAGTCAAACCATGTGTGATTAATCATTTCCCATATTAAATCACATTTTCTCCCCCATATTGAAAATATTAACCCAATCGATGTTTTTAATATCAATTGATTTAATAGCATTTTAAGAAAATTTGGGAAGAAAAATGTAAATCCAATTATCTTCATGAGGTACACAAGCTCCCCCTCAAATTAATGAGGGTGTACTTGAAACGTAAATTAAATACCTTTTAAACACAAGTGTAAGGTATTTATTACGTGCAAAGATCATATATAATAATGAATTCACAATATTAGCAATGTACGAGGTTGGACCTGAATAATGGAGAACAGCATATGAAAGAAGCACATGGTTCTTGTTCACGAATGTTGGTCACCTCGTCACGTCCCCGAGAAAATTAATTCCCGTTGTTGAGTCAAAGCTTTCCGGTGAAATGCTTGACTTGATTATGAAAAGCGGGTTGCTATCGGAAATAATAACAAACCATATGGAGCATGTTTTAAATCTTTTAAACTTCTGCTCGAACTTTATTTACAACCCCGTGTCATTATTGAATGACATTTCTAGGTTCGTAAATATTATCGATTCCAGAAGACATGCTCTTTTTATCAAAACATTTTTGAACACACAATTTTGAAAGATTTAGAAAAACCTTTTGAAAAATTCTTGAAAAATTGTGTTCAATGTTTTGAAAACCAATTACTTGAGCTTAAGATGTTGAATATCTTTCAAAACGAGCTCAAGTCCGAGAAGTTGTAAACTTCCCGTTGTTAAGGATAAGTTTATCATCGGCGATAAACTTTCCTTTTATCTGAAGAACGAGTCCTAAGCTGACATTTACTTAGAAGTCGTTTTCATGAGCTTGAAAACTTTGACTGTTTTAACGGAAAGCTCATGACCGAGAAAGGTTAATTTCTCGTTATGAGGAAAAGTTCTCTTATTTAAAAGATACACTTTCCTTTCTGAGCTTAAAACTTCGAATGTTTTAATACAAGCTCATGACCGAGAAAGGTGAATTTCTCGTTAAGAGGATAAGTTATCATAAAAGATAATCTTTCCTTTATTTTAAGTTCGAGTTACAGTCTGACATTTAACTGTAAGTCATTATGCATGAGCTAAAAAACTTAGAATGTTTTCGATATAAGCTCATGCCCGAGAAAAATTAATTTCTCGTTGTAAGGATAAGTTTATCATCGGCGATAAACTTTCCTGCCTTTGAAGAACGGGTTATAGACTGTCATTTATCTATAAGCCTTAATGCATGAGCTTAAAAACTTGGAATGTTTTTGATATAAGCTCATGCCCGAGAAAAATTAATTTCTCGTTGTTAGGATAAGTTTACCATCGGCGATAAACTTTCCTTTCTTTGAAGAGCGAGTTATAGTCTGTGATGTGACTATAAGTCCTTTTTACACGAGCTTAAAACCTTTGAATGGTTTTAACATAAGCTCGTGTCCGAGAAAATTTAATTTCTCGTTTTGAGGGTAAGTTATCATTGCGTAGATAACTTCCCTTTCTTTTGAGAGCGAGTTACAGTCTGTTATGTGACTGTAAGTCCTTGTGCAACTTAACCATGAATCCCCTGAGACATTTGTTTCTCTGATATCTGCTTCTTCAGCAACCAAACTCTAAGAGTGTCCTTAGTTGAACGGTATACAACGATTGGACCGCTTCGTTCTTTTGGAACATCAACTTTGGTACCTGCAATCTCATTAGGAGTTTGTATACTTTTGCATGGGTTAGAGATATCTATTTTTGAAGCACGTGGGGGTTCACAATTGGCTTTACTTGTGTCAGAGGTGACCTGAGGAGATGATTCACTTGTCTTAGTTGGCAAACGTTTCCTTTTATAGAAAATCTTAAGTTCAGGCTTAAGTGATGTATCATCCTTTGCAAGTTCTTCCCTAGTAGACTTAGTAGAATCGGAGACTATCCTAGTTAAAGGGCACTCGTTTCCTACAAGAGTGAAATTTCTACCAGTGGGGCGCCAAACTTTACCAAAGGGTTTGATTTTAGCTATCCACTGGGACTTAATTCGAGCACGGGAGTTCACCTCATCAAGTAATTTTTTGACACAAGCATCATGATTTGCCGTAAAGACACATTTTCTACATGTTTTACAAGTAGCATATTTAATGTCTGAATAATTCCTAGATGATTGATCGATGCTCCTAGAAGATGGCATGCTACGGTTAGCAGTGTTGGGTAATCTAGAAGGCATCTGACTAGGTTGGACATTGCTATCTCTTACATGTGTCTTTTCAATAGTTTCCCTTTGACCAAGATCATGGCCCACACTAGTTGAACTAGTTCTAGACGTGTTCTTTAAACTATTCTTAGAGAAACTAGAGGCAATCATGTGATGAGGTCTTGCTAAAACTGATTTAGTCACATTAGGCCTAGTTGCTGGAGTGACTGGTCTAGGAAAATGAACCAAATCAACTTGGGAGGCAAACCGCGGTCTCGAGGAGTGTGGTCGCTCGGATCTAAATGCAGTAGGTTGTCTGACAATCGGTTGTCTGACGAACTGATTTGTAGGCGGTTTCCCCAAGATTGATGGTTTTTCAAGCTTAGTGTCCACACTAGGTCCTTTACTTTTCCTTAACTCGTTTTTCAACGCAGCTATAGCAAAAACCTTTTCCTGTACTTGGGCCTTTAAAGTCTCATTCTCTTTGAGCAAGTTATCTTGGGATGCCAACTTAGATTCAAGCAGTTGAATTTGTTTCAAAAGATTATCCTTTTCAGCTTTAGAATCTAAAACAGTTTGATCCAATTTTCTTTCAAGAACAACGTTTGATTTTTCAAGTTTTTCAAAGTATGTTTCAAATTTGACCGTTTTCTTAGAAAATTCAAGTTTGGCATCCTCAAGATCTTTTGATTGTTGAGCTACAATCGTTTCGAGCTCTCTAATCTTGGAATCAGAAGCAATCAATGAAGCAGTTATAGGATAATTATCATGATGTTTAGCATTCTGAACATTCTCTCCCCCATTATGACTTACATCGGATGAATCAGAAGTGGTATTGCTATCACTCGTTTCCATCCCATGTTTGTCATAATTAGGTTCAGAATTCTCAATATGCGGCATATCATCAGCATATACATCATAAACAACATTACATTGTGCCATGTTTGCAGGTTCTGCGTCATAAATGGGTAAGGTGTCATCAAGAGAAATCTCGTGAACGTTCCCTGACGTGCCACCGGCATCATGTTGTCCTCCTGATTCTGTGCTCGTACCATCGTTAGGCTCCAAGTTGTCAACCGTATAACCAGTTTCCTCTTGCATCAAAGAGTCTTGCACTCCATTATCATATCCTTGCTGAAGTCGAGATCTTTCATAAATCGAAGACGAGACCGATGTCATGAGTTTCAAAATTGTATCACGGAAAGCTCTAAACTCGGTATGTGTATCTCGAAGAAATGATTGGCAAATCAATGAACTTTCAGGTTGGATGATATTGAATCGGAGGAAAGGCGTGAGTTGTGTCACAAGAGCCTTATAAGCAAGTGCCGATGCAGAGTGATTAAAATTTTCATTGTTAAGTTGCTCTGCGAGTTGGGTCAAGATGGTGAACATTGATTCCATGAATATGTGACTATCTTGACCAAAGATTGTCACAAATTCGCTCCCTCCTTGAAGCCGTGAAAGAGTAACAAGATGATACTGGAGCATTTGAAAGGAAGCGATGCCGCTTTTCCTAACATTGTTTTGCATTAAATGCGATTCTCCCTTTTGACATGTCGAATCGAACGAATCCATTAAATATCGATTAAAAATGACGTGGATGATGTTGTTTTCGGGATTTTACAATACGACTCGGCTCAAAAATTGTTGTCGGCTCAAACGATTATGAATTAAACCCGATCAAAAATCCGTATTTGCTAAAAATATATCCCGTCACGTTCACTCGTCACTTTGTCTTCAAATCCGGCCACAAAAAACTTTGAACCCGTCAATTATTTTTCCACGTTAATTCTTTTAAAATACCCGCCTCAATACGATTTGCCAAAAATCAACAAGTGACAAAATATAGAAAATGAATTTAACTAAAAAAATAAACTTTTGATATTTTAAAATGGAAAATAAAATAAGAAAAATAAAAAATATCTTTTAAAGATAGAAAAATAAAAAAACAAAATTTTTCCAAAATAAAAAAATTTAATAATAATAAAAAAAATAAGATATTTTAAAATGGAAAAGAAAAGAAGAAAAATAAAAATAACTGATATAATTATAAAACGTTTTATATAAAAAAAAACTGATATAATTTTTTAAAAAATAACTTAACCAAAAAATTAGAAAATAAAGGAAATAAATAAAAATCTGATAAAACTCCTCAAACACGTGTCCCTAAAAAATCTGTTTCTTGTTTTCTCCGTCAATACAAGATACGTGGCCCAATCAAAGAAATTCCACCGCCCCACTAGCTCTCTTTGTTTACTCCGTTCTTTGACCTAAGACCTCAAACAAACCGCCACATAAAATATAATCTGCTAAACTTTCTCTCTCACAATAAACGTCTTCTCCCCAAATCGTATATCTCTCAAAAAAAAGAACTCTCTCTCAACTTTAATCTCAAAAACCTAATCTAATCACACCACTTTTCACAAATCACAGGTATCTTCATCAAAAACTATCTCCTCCGACTCCTTAATTTGCTCAGGAAATAAAGTCTTCAAGATCCTTAATGTGGGTCTCGGGTAGGTGTGTTTATCTTGATTTGTTGAGTCCCTCTCTCATCTGTAGCGTCATTCTGTCGAATGTCTTGTCAAAATAAAAAGTCGAGGGTGGGTTTGGTGTTGGAGTCAGGTCAGTGTCGAGGGTTGGTGGTTCTAAGTCGTGAGTGAGTTGTCCGAAAGAGATTTGGGTCGATGAGCGTTGTGAGACTGAGATCTTGAGTTGGGTCGTGGGTGCGAGTCAAATTTGTGTTGGTTGTTTTGTGTCGAGGGTGTAGTGAGTCGAGTTGGTGTGAGATGTGTGTGGGTGAGAGTCTAGGGTGAGTGAAGTTCGAAAATTTTTGTGGGTTGTGTTGAGTTTGTCGAGAGGTTTTGGTTTGGGGTATTGTGAGGGTCTGTGTGAGATTTGGTTTCAGTCGAGAGGTGTTTGTGACGAGAGTTGTGACGAGGGTGGTTTTGTGTGTTCGAGAGTCGAGAGACGAGGGTTTGAGGGTGTAAGTCGTGTCAGGGTGAGAGGGTGTTTGTTTGTGGGTGAGTTTTTGGAGTCGAGTCTTGATTTTCTATGCGGAAAAAAAAAAATTTCTATGCGGAAAAAATTTCTATGCGGAAAAAATTTTCTACGCGGAAAAAATTTTCTATGCGGAAAAAATTTTCAAAAATTTTCTATGCGGAAAGTCCTATTCGGAAATTGTTGTCTATTCGTAAAGTTGTGTCAATTCGGAAAGTTTGGTCTATTCGGAAAGTTTAGTCCTATTCGGAAAATATGTCTATTAGGAAAGTTTAGTCCTATTCGGAAAATATGTCTATTCGGAAAAAATGACCATTCGGAAAACCTGTGTCTATGCGGAAAACTTATTCGGAATAGAATGGAAAACTGATAACGGGATGGATCAAAAAGGACTAAAGGACTGATGACACTTTAGACATCTTTTGGACTGTTTTGGACAATATTTGGACAGATTGGATTGGACTCATGGACTATTGGACTGAATTGACCAAAAACCTGAGACTTTGGACAGATTTGAAGATGAAGAAAAAACTGATTAAAAAATGACTCATGAAAAATGATTAAAAAAAAAAATGACTGATGATGATATAAAATAATAAACTGATTATGTTAAAAAGAAAAAACTGATTATTTAAAAAGTTGATTATAAAAAAAAATCAACACACGTAAAAATAAAACTAATAAAAAAAATAAAAATAGATAAAATTGATAGAAGAAAAATAGATAACTTTATTAAAAAATTTGATAAGATTTATAAAAATTGATAAAAAAATTGATCGAATGATGAAAAGATGGATAAAAAATTAGAAAAGAAAGGATTTTTACCACTAAATCAAAAGATAAAAAAAATAAGCAAATCCTAAGATTCAACCATGGCTCTTGATACCAATTGAAGGCCTACGTTTTCTAAGGATTTGGTAAATGATGGATTAGATCTATTGATTAATGGTGGAAATGGGGAAGGAGGAAGATGAAGTGTAGAGAGAGAAAGGAGACGGAAGAAAAGTAGAGAGAGAAAGTGATTAGATTAAAATGAAAAGATGAATGAATGAACTCACCAACCCCTCCTAACATGCTAGGAGGGGTATATATATAGCCCACCCTACATGTGGGCTATATGGACTATACATTACTAAGTGGACCACGAGCCCATTACATAATTATCGTTGGAGCGACCGATCCTTCATAAATACGTAAAACGTATTTCCAACAATCTTCCACTTTCTTCTCATGATCTTCTTCTTTTTCCTTTTGCGTTATTTGAACCAAGAATACTGGACATCCCTTCTCAATGTATCTTTGGGTTCTAATACATGAGATGACTTCCAGTCTTGATCCATTCTTCACTCCACTTCTTTCGCCTTGTATGATTAATACATCGTTTCCATAAGGAACACGGACGCACTTCTCATGACATACAATTTCCGCGTGATGCTTCGACATCCAATCTATTCCAATGATGACATCAAAACTTCCCAATTCTATGGGGAGTTAGTCGATACTGAACGAACGATCTTGTAACCTTATACTACATCCTTTCAGAATAGCATCGGTGGTTACTGACTTCCCATCGGCTATTTCTACATTATACTTAACATCTAACGCAGTAGGGGTAATATTTAGGCGTTCACTAAATACAGATGACACAAAACTCCTATCCGCACCAGAATCAAATAGTACTGAAGCATAGTTGTTATTGACTAGAAACGTACCAGTCACAACATTGTTGTCCTGCGCCGCAGCCTCAACACATAAATGATACACCTTGCTAGGTGCCGTGAATCCTCCAGGAGTACTAGTTGTGGCTCGGTTATTTCCTCCCCGGCTCCCTTGATGCTGCTTTTGGTTCCCTTGGTTGTGATTCTGATTGCCTCGAATCTGATTACCACGACCTTGGTTCCCACCGCTTGGACACTTATTCTTGTAGTGACCTTTCTCTCCACATCCAAAGCAAGTGACATTTGCTCCTTGGCCACCCTGTGTTCCTGGTCCTCTTTGGTTAGTAGGACGAGGTGGTGCTCGGCATTCCTTTGCCTTATGTCCAACCTTTCCACAGTTGTAGCATGTAGGGGGACATGTTCCTTCGTGGTGTCGGCCACACTTTCCACAGAAAGGAAGTCTTCCAGCGTAGTTTCCAGTATTACCTTGTCCAGCAGTAAACACTCTTGCTACTTCTTTTCGCTTGGTCTGATTGTAGTTGTTTGTGTTGTTGCTGTTGTTGCTATTGTTGGTATTGTTGTTGTAGTGGTTGCCAGACCACTTCCTCTTATCTCCAGTATTTTCTCCCAACTCTTGTACCACTTGGTACATCAAACTCTGAGCCATATCGATTGCCTCGTGCAAATCGGTTGGCTTGGATGAAGTCACATTCCCCTTGATGCTCAAAGGTAGTCCTTCAATGTATCGCTCCAACAATCGGTCGTCGTTGGGCACCATTTCGGGACATAACAAGATCAGCTCTTGAAAGCGCTGATTGTAAGCAGTAAGAGCGGTACCCTTGACCTTTAGGTTCCACAGCTCAACCTCCATCTGCTTGACTTCATTCCGTGGGCAGTATTTCCTCACAAACATAGCTTTGAACTCACTCCAGGGCGTTGCTTGGGCAACGTCAATGGTCACTGCACGAGCATAGACGTTCCACCAAGTCAAAGCACCATCCACTAACGTGCTTGACGCAAACTTTACCTTATCAGCTTCAGCAACATTGCTAATCCCAAATTGGGATTCCAACTTCTCAAACCATCTGGTCAAACCTACTGCTCCTTCAGTACCTCGGAAACTTACTTGCGTAACTGCACGAAATTCCTTGTAGGTACAGGTCCGTGCAATGGCAATAGTAGCTCCTTGGTTGGTCTCCTCCTGTGTGCTTGCTGTACGATTCGCTTCAGCTGCTGCGAGTGCCTCGGCCACCCGTTCCGCGATCATTTGACTGAGCATGACGGGATCAATACCACCGGTAGTAGCTGGTGGATTCTGTGTCTCAGATCTTCTAACTGGCGCCATAATCTAAAAAGGTAATAAGACAATGAGTTTTGCCAGACATCACATGCAAGGCATGCACAATACAATTATGAAATGCTCCATGGTATAATAAACAATATATAATGATCTCATAATTTTTGTAACCCAAATAACATAATATCATTCATAAAAATGTTTTGTAATACATCATAATTCGCCATACATAATAAAGAAAAAAGAAAATGCCAACTAGCTGAGATAAACCTCAAAGCTTAGTGGTCGTACAACAATAAGTCAATGGTACAAGATAAGTCTAACTAGTGCCCTCACGACACTGATGAAGCTCTCTCTCCAACTCTGCTAACCTCCTCTCAACCACGATCTCACGAGCCTGGGAATCCCTAAGTCTAACATCGGTATCATAACAAGCGGCCCTAAACCTCTTATCCAAGTCAGCAATAGGGTCCTCCACAGGTGCCTCTAGTCCACCTGTCTCAACCAATGGCTCTACTCCCCAACGGGTCATCAGGCTCTCGATCTCCTCAAGACGAGCATTCGGCATGGTATCCATCTGATCGAGAACAGTATGGAGCTGTCCTCGTAGACGGGTCACACAAACCGTCAATACTGTCTCATCCCTAACTGGACTCTTCTTCGTCAGTGCCTCCAGCTTATCTTGCACCTCATTATACTCCTCACCCAAAGCCTCTACAGCATCCTCCAACCTGTTTAAACGGGTCGTCACACATCCATCTGCTGCTCCAAGCATCACAACTGTCGATGTAGCTCTCCTAGGAAGAGGAGTCGTAGCTCTCGGCCCAATAGAGATGCCAACATCAGCAAGCATCTCCTGATACACAGCAGGTACAGTCTCTGGTGGTGGTGGTAGTAGTGATGCCTCTGGGGCAGGACTGGCAGGTGTGCGGGCTGCATGCCTGTCAGTGGCAGAGAAGGGTATGAGGGGTCGGTAAGGTGAAGGTGGTGGTCGGGCAGCTCTCCCCCGAAGACGTCGCCTAACATAGTAGAAAGGCAGAGTACCAGGTGCTGGAGTAGGGATGCCTGTCCTCTCCCCTTCGTCTTCAGACGAAGACGAGGAGATGTGTGTGAGGGAAACCTCAGGAGTAGCAGCATATGTAGCAGGGGGGGTCCTCAGTGTTAGTGACCTCCATGGGTTCGCCTTCTCCATCGGTGAACTCCATATCATCATCCTCTGTCTCCTTCATCGACTCATCCCTAGTGACTGATGCCTGACCTGGTGACTGCACCACATCAGCGTCTAGGTCATCCTCTCCTCCGCCTTCTAGGATAAGTACGTCATCAGCTGATGCATCAGGGATACGGATCGGTGAACGGTAAACCTCCTCAGTCTCTCTCTCAGTCTCATCGTCTGAAATCATCCGGTACCACGGATATCCTGATGGTGATCCTCTAGGTAGTCCTACTGATGAACTGATAGTCGACTGTGAACTGCGGTTGTAGTATGCTCCTGTAGACGTGGAATCATCAGAAGAAGACATCGATGTAACATAAACAGAATAAATGTGTGTAAATATCTCATATAATTAGTCCTTAGAAAGGACATTGACATAACATATAACAATCATTGTTCAATCCACACGTATCCCATATAACATAATTCAGATTTTGTTGTTGCACATGTAACCCATGTAAATATACCTCGTAATTGTTAAATCACATGTATCCCATTTATTACTTATGTATATATACCAATGTATATATATATATACTTAATACTTACAATCCGTATGATAATCGATTAAACACATAGCAGTTATAGTCTAGAGTTACTAAATGCAACCTAGTTCTCTATAACCATGGCTCTGATACCAATATGTCACACTCCCAAAATATCAGAGTATAATGGCAACAAGGGAGTGGTGACGTCATGATTATCATACACACATAGTTACAAAGAACGACCTCTAAATGAGACGTTCGGAAAATAGATCAGTTGTAATTAATAAAATAAATAGTTTTAACATAGTGCGGAAGCATAAAACTGGTCACAGTTACAAAACATAGTTTTCCAAATAGTACAAATGATCTTTGTTTCAATATAAATGACGGCAATGCATGAGACCTCACTTAGCATCTTCCTTCTTAATACCTGAGAAAAACATTGCTAAAGTGTCAACATAAAGTTGGTGAGTTCATAGGTTTAGTTAATTTGAAATGCTTAATGAACCACAAGATTTTCCCAAAAGTGATGACAATATAACAAATACAAAGTCATCATAAAAGTATTTATTACAGTCTAAGCTCGTGACACCGAAGCGTTAACAACACCGGTAGTATAATCATATAAATGTAGCCCAAATGGATGCCTAAACCCACGACATCCTATCTCAGACTCAAATGAAACTGTGCCCGCTTGTCCCTTGTTGGACAAGACAGACAGGGACGTCAATCCCGATAGATCTATCCATAACATTCGCGCTTACACAAAGTAATTAACGGTTCACGATTCACGGGCCAAAGCAACTGGGTTTTTAGTGGGACTTAGACTAGTATATAAACCAGTAAATGCACTTGTGTTCATACGTTTAAATCAAGCAATGTCTCACCCCAAAAGCAGTAAAAGCAGTTAAAAAGTGGGGCTATAAACTCACCTCGTAAATCAGCAAAGTGACAAAATGTAAAGGTAGCTCGAGAATACGGTTACGCTAGCCGCGACCTAATAGATTATAAAGATCGTGTTACGACATTAAAAATTATACTAATAAAAGACATGACATCCTAGTTGTGCTTGACAATACCTTTCGTTTACGGGAAACACGTCACTTAAAAAGTCGGGTTTTAATAAATGAAATTTACGGGCTAAATATACTCTTAAGTTAAACAAAATCGTTTTGGGCCTTAAATAACCCAACACACCCAACCGGCCCAACAATAATCCAAGTTACCCACCCAATGGTTCGGCCCAATGGCCTTTTGACCCGGCCTGGCCCAAAGGCGATACAAACAAGGAAGGGGAGTTAAATACGTGTTTTAATCTCTCACAATATCCCAAAACACCCAGTCAAACTCTCTCTCTTTCTCTCGAAAATACTCCAACCGTCCCTTTCTCTCTCTCTCTAAAACCAAAAGGATCTAAGCTCTCCCATGGCTAAATGGTTTCACTGATTATTTAATCATCATTATTTATGGAGACTTAGGTGAATAATCACGTGTGGGATGTGGGGTTTTATCCCCACATCAAATCAATTCGATTTCGAGGGGTTTTCCAGGAGATTAAATGATAGATTCATCATCAAAGATAAGTTTTAAATCCTTTTTCCTTTTAATTAAATAATCTACTGATTTTCGTTTCATAAAAGGATTTTTGGGTTCAATTCGTTTGTATTAATAAGCTGTGAACAAAAGGGGCTCTCGGATTTAATAGAATCAAATTAGGGTTTTCGAAGTAATTGGGGGTTTTCCAAATCTAGGGTTTCATTTCAATTAAACAATGTTTTCATACGTATATTAATGTTAATTTTTGAATAAAATAAGTTTCCGAAAATTAGGGTTTCGAATAATTGGGGGTTTTGGGCGAATCTAATGTTTAATAATAATTAATTAACGTTTTCTATCATAAAAACATATTAATTTCATCATATAGCCAATTTGTAAAAATTAGGGTTTCGGTCAATTGGGGGTTTATTCATATCTCGGTTTTAGTTTAATTAACTAATCAATTCGTGTTTGGATTGGGTCTAATTAGAGTTTAAATCAATAAAATGAAATTAGGGTTTATATAAATTTGGGGGTTTTTATACACGGTTGTTTATTTGTAAATTAAATAATGTTTTTGGAACATATAATGTGTTAATTTCATAAATAAAAAGGGTTTACAATTTTAGGGTTTCGGATTAATAAAGGGTTTTTATACCCGCGGCTAAATAGGGGTTACAAAGATGTTTCTGTAAAAAAAAGAATTGGATAAATCTTATGTTATGATTAATTTTGGGTAGCGAGGTCTCGACAGTAATAATGGGTCTCGGTTTGGTCATGATTTGGTTATGGTTTGGTTATGACAGAAATAATGTAAAAAGATTGTTAAGGGGGTCACGGTTTGGTTAAGACAGGAACAATGGGGTCTTGGTTTTGGTCAAAGTCCAGTTAATGTTATTATTCTTATCCTTATATTATGGTTTAAACTGAACCGTAACAAAGACTAATACAATTGTTTTATTTTCGCAGGTTTGTTTAAAAGTGACGAGCACAACTAAGACGTGTACAGAAAATTAAAGAAGGTGATTAAAAAGACTCACAACGGGTGTTTCGTTTCGGTTTGCAGGTGTGGACGAGAAGGAAATGGATCGGCTTGACACTACTCTTTTACTTTCACCCATAATTTGTATTTGAAACTGCCCAGGAATAATTTTTGTAATATTTGGACTGTGGATAATGTTTTGTGTTATGTTTGGACATTGAACAATTTGGGCTGTATTTAACTTTGTATTATTAGTTTAGGGTTAGACAAAAACTGGAAATGGTATGCTTGTGATGTACCCATTTTGGGTAAACTAGGCATGTGTGCTGGATTTTAGTGGTTAGTGGGTGTATAAACAATGTATTTAGTTCCAGGTCTGAATATTGACTCTTGTTGACCAAGTTTTGAAAGAAAAATAAATAAAAAGTTCACTAATTTTAATTCTTGCATGAGTTGTACCATTGTATCATTCGGCCCAGGTTTGTCAAATGTTAGACGCGAAAACATGACATGAACAACTTGATAACAATTCGACACACGACTTAAATCAAAGGCGGATACGCGTATTCTCGAGGGATTTCAGCAAACAATCCTAATCGACACACGGTTAATGCATAAAACGCTTAATAACTCGCACGTTTCATTCATAAAAATAATAGACGCGAAAACTCGAGTTGTTACACTCCTCCTCCATCGCCAAAGAACAACACTCCTCCTCCATCGCCAAATATATGGAATTAACCCAAATATTTAAGGTTTCAAGTTGCATATAGAATCAATTTTGAAATAACCATGACACCTTCTCGTACAAGTAGGGGATTTTCCTTGTCTAAGTCAGTTTAGGAGTGAGCTTAAACCTCGTTGATTAGTAACTATAGTTTAAAAAACAACATACATATTCAAGAGTCTTTGTGAAGCCAAATCTAAAAACAATTTTGACATTAGTTATTTGAATTGTAATATAAGTAATCAATATAAGACACTTTTTTGGTTTAAAGATATACTAATCACTATCATTTTGGATCCATTATAACTATAATAATATATGGGAATTTTCGTAATTAAAAAAAACGCTTCTCTCACAGCAAAAAAAAAACCCGCCTCTCTCGCATAAAGAAAAAGCATCCCTCTAACATTTATGGTTAGTGACATTAGATGATGGTGCCTTTTCATGACAACGTTTAAGATACATTTGTAAAAACGTACACTAATTTAACAGTCGTATCTTTTCACGAATAACCACTATGCGATAACCGTCAACTGTCAACCGTCACCACAATACTTATAAATACATCTTTCACACTCACCATTTTCCGTACTCCCAACATTCTTTCATACATACCTTCTATATATAATCTCATTTTCGATTAAACATTACTATGGCAGGCACTCCTCCTCCATCGCCAAAGAACAACGGCTCGCGTTCGACGGGTCTTTTATTGCTATGTATGGTCAGTATATGATCTAATGATTGATGTGATTGATCTTGGTTTGTATAGTTCTGAGATTAGGTGAATGATTTGATAAGATTTGTTCAATCTGTGGAGATGGTGGTTGGGATGAAGATGAAGAAAGGAGGCGGATATATTAAGAGTAGGTTTAGGGTTATGAAATGTTTAGTTTAGTGTTATCCATCCATTTTATACCCACGTGATATTGGAATTTGTGGACCGAGTTTTTCACATATGCCAATTATATTATTAATGGAGTTGGGTTGCATGTGTTATTGGAATTGGTTTTGGGCTATGGGCTGTTTGCAACAACATGAGATTGGACGGAGTAAAAGGCACTTGATATGGGGCCAATTTTTTTTTTCCTTACACGTGATGATGACTTTTAGTATACTACAATTTTTTGTTTAATGTGCTCTATTCACAAAAGATTATGAAATCTTTCATAGAATAAACGTATAAATTACGTACAACATAATATAATATGTAAAAATACGATTATGTCACACATATGTATAATTTATATGCGTTATTTGTATATAAAAAATGCAGTCAGGTTTCGAAAATCGGATTAATCCGAGTCACCTCAAATCTCACGGATTTAACCGGATTTCAAAAACGTAAAATGAAATTTAATATGAATCATTTTTTCAACCGGGATCATGTTAACTGGTTGACCCAACCGAATTGAATCGTGTCAACCGATTAACCTGTTCAGGTCAAACTGGTCAATAGATTAACCTGATCAGATCGAACCGATCAACCGATTAATCCAACATGATCGAACTGATTGACCTAGCTTGATTGAACCGGGTTTCAAATATCTTTGAAAAAGTCTTGGATGACTTTAAAAGACTACCCTATATTTTAACGAAATAAAAATATGTAAAAGTATAGATGGTCAAATGGTTAAGTATAAACAAATTTATGGATTTTAGTTCTTAAAAAAATTATTACGAAAAGACAAATTCTAAAAACAAAGAAATATAACGCTCACATAAAACACGACATTTCTATGTAAACAGCTTTAAGGTTTTTCTTTCTTTAAAGGTCAACCACATATGCGAACAACCTTTGAATTATCGGTCTACTGCTTTATTAGTCCCGCATGCATCGCTGCAACGCGCGGGCTATAAATCTCGTTAGTTCTCATCGAAGAGTTGATTAGTCAAAATACAAAGATACTTGTTTTTACACACTAATTAAAGAAATGACAGTGTTTATTGTGTTATGTGACGCTTTTCCTCCAAATCATGAATAAAGCTAAATTCATTAGCTTGTTTGCTACAGTAATAGCTAGAATCAAGAAACAGATATAAAGCGCCAAGAAATATACATATAGGACTATATGAGTGATTACTTAAGTAAAAATTATTGACACTTATATATGATGACTTACAAATGAAAATAAGCCATATTAGCTTATCTCGTTTTCTACCATGAATATAACAGTTAATGTATTACCAAACTACCACAGGCTAGAGTAGACGTGGCATGTGCAATTATATACTTCACATCTTCCCTGACCACCCTGGATTGAGATAAGGCCTTCTTTCTCCACAAAATCAACCCAATACCTGATTGCAAATATGCACTTATTAAAGATTACACATGTTTCATGTTGATTCGACTACATCAAGTATGTTTTATTAGCGTGAAGATGGAGACAGAAATGTTTGAAAAATGAACTACTACATGCCTACATGTGTTCACTGACTAACCATATGAGGGCATTTGTTTGATAACACAAGTCCTCCACTTGGCTGAAAAATGAACAGTAGGGCTTTTGGATCGAGTGTAGATTAGTGTGCTAAATCTAAACAAAATCCTTCCCTCAGTACGCATTAGTTTCTCTCAGAATGCAGCAACATAATTATTTTTAAGACCAAATGTGTCTATGAATCATGATAACCCTGTAAAACTCAACAATCCTCATCCTATGCCAATCATATTTTAAGTTCCTTAAGTTCTGCCCTATCTCAGAGTGAGCTAATAAAAAGTTATCCAGTCACCACCGAAAATAAGACCAACAGTATTTGATGAAAATCTCTTCCCGATTCACCCATGAGCAAAATAGCCACAATCTAAGCTCAAGTGGGTTGCGATACAAGTTCAAAGGATAAAATAAAGAAGACATAATTATACCAGTCACTAAACACAACAATGTTAAATAAGGATAGATGCGGATCACATATCAAATAACCACGCATACGCATATCCAGCCCAATACCTCATGTTTGAAAACCATTTAAAATATTAACAAACAATGTGACCTAAAAAGGTAACTAATGAATGTGATATTCATAACTTAAATGAATCTATAACAATGAGATGTTAAATAAAACTATTGTATAATACAAAACAAAAGGGCTTACTGATAGTATTTAACTTGACCTTAAAAGACACTACCTCAAATCTTGTACATAAACATTTTAAATAGTACTTGCAGCGAGGAACTTTCTAAGATATTTTCTAAACACAACAACAGGTAACATGCCAAGGTTTATTGCACCAACAACATAACATATGTGCCTTTTGACATTTTATGTAAGATATTGTAAATCTATGTATATTCTAGAGAGAGAAAGAGATAGAAAGATGGTAGATTTCACACACTTATAGAGAGAGAAAATAAAGGATTACACCTTGATTACTATGTGAAAAGTATGAGAAAGCACACCCTCTCCATCTAAGGAGAGGGTTTATATACTCAAGCCTTATGATGGGCTTGGGCTTACATATTGGGTCATCCATACATTTCATGGACTAGGCCTTTCTATGTTTACTTAATGTAAAATAACTAAACTACGAGCTACTACTTAATATATTTTCGGAGTGACCGAATCTTCCTAAATAAGTAAAACGTATTTGTTCGCATTAACATTGTTGATTAATACATGTCGTTGGTTATAAAATTGAAAATGAGGTCTAAAGCTTATCAGTGAAAAGACTCGAAATGAATGTAAATATGTGTGACCAAAGTCTTGAGTGTTCGCATCTTATAGTTGGGATAATTAGATGTTTCGAACCTTACCAATTACCACAACATCTCATTATCAGAATATCAGTAGTAGGTAATATATATCAACTACACAAAATGATCATTTATATCCCACTACTAGTATGAGTTGCAACATATATGTATTCACCAATCAGACAATCTTACATGCCAGGATCCTATCATGACTAAACAAAGTCACAAGACAGTGAAAATATCTTCTTTCCGCTGTGACCTAGTCGAACATGGCTTTATATGTCATTTGATCATTTGCGCACTATTGTTGGTTCGATGCACCAGCTTTTGAAGTTAAAGTATGGAGCATAGACATTCTTTATGGAATTCACTTATACATAGGGATGGTGTTTGTTGGAAATTTTAAATAAATCTTAAAACCTGTTGTTATGTCTAAAATTCTCCTTATACTTTTGGTTTTGAATACTGAGTTTGGAAGAATTTTTTAGAAACGAGGACTTGCTAATTATCTAATGCACCTCTCTATATAATTTTATTACTTTTTGTTACAACTATGCCTATATCATAAAACCTAGAGACCATTTAGTTTAGATATCGTAATATTTGCACTAATATAAGTAAAATCTTCGATTGGATTGGCATAGCTCCTCCGAGTCCTTCAAACATTCAAGAGGTTTTCACATGGATGGACGAGCTCCACATCTCTGCGTCTCGCAAAAGTATCCTGGATACG
Organism: Glebionis coronaria; assembly: GCA_025667525.1. Classification (NCBI taxonomy): domain Eukaryota; kingdom Viridiplantae; phylum Streptophyta; class Magnoliopsida; order Asterales; family Asteraceae; genus Glebionis; species Glebionis coronaria. The sequence goes on along the minus strand of CM046875.1, from coordinate 628,911,096 downwards.
ATATGTAGCGTCGTCCTTTGGTACTTATGGAGATTCCGAAATGAGCTGCTCATTGGTACCATCCTCCTAAACGAAGTAATTTACATAGTCGATTCTTCTTATAAGTGGTATTCTACTAGAAACAAAACTTCTTCTATTTCTTGGAACAATTGGTTACGAAATCCCTTAGAGATTTCTTATTTGTAATTGTTTTTCTAGCTTCTTGCTAGTTTAAATTCAATCATTGCCGTTCGAAAAAAATATAATAGATGGAAAATGATAAAAACCAATTTAGTAGACATCAAATACTCAACTTTTATGAAAAACATCCTTTATACCCGAAAAACTAGCAAGATGATCTTCCAACTCGCAAGGTAAGTCAACCTTTTGATTTTTTTTAAAGAATCGTAAGATTTGCTTTCCGAAGTCAAATTATATCCTTAATAAAGAAGGGGAATTGCGATTCCCTATGAACAGTACCCTCACTCACATAAGAAATAAAAAAAAATATCCCACCTCCCTCACATACCCCTCACACATATTTTATTTTCTCTCCCTCACACCTCCCTCACACATATTTTATTTTCTCTCATTCATTCATTCTTGAAAGTTCTGTTTCTCTCTCTAATCATCTTCTATAGATATTAAGGCGCCCGATCATCAAGCGTATTTGATTATTTATCAGGTATGATTTTTTTTATATTCAATCTTTTTGCCTTCGTTATTATTTATACAATATGTTTATAGATCTTCGTTGGATGTGAAACTTTCAATCTGACTTTAGGTACATCTTGCGTCGATCTAAAACTGGTCCGCTGGATGTGAAACTTTCATAACTTTATAGATCTTCGTTGATGAGATGGGTTATGGGTTTGATCTAAAACCTTAATAGTTTGATAGATTTCTTGATTAGACTAGCGTGATCGAAACCTTTGATTAAAAAGGGTTCGTCAAAACTAGTGTACGCTTTGATTACAAATTCTTGATGATGATTGATGCGTTGATCGTTTTTTTATTGGTTTTTATTTAATCTGAATGAATGAGAGAAAAAAAAATATGTGTGAGGGAGGTGTGAGGGAGAGAAAATAAAATATGTGTGAGGGGTATGTGAGGGAGGTGGGATATTTTTTTTATTTCTTCTGTGATTGATAATGATCTAATCTATATTGATGATCTGGGTATACCCATTTGGCCAGAAGCCCCTTCATTGTCATTGACTTCTTCGTTGCCCCGTTGACGGTGTGCGGCGTTGATTGTCAGTAGGCGGCGTTGGTTAGCTTAGGTGTGGGTGATGGTGGTCGTCAGTCGGCGCTACCTGATGTTGACCATTGTGAATCCTCATACCAACTTTTGTGCTTTTCTGAGGTATTCTTTTAACTTTGCTTTTATGTTTGAAGCTTTATGTTATTTTAGTGTGCTTAGCTTGACTGATAAGTTTTGTCCGGGCGACATACATATGATTGGTGACGCGACCAACAAGGTATTAAAGGCACTATTATGATTATCAGCGGTCGTATGAAGTATAGTTGATATCTAGTTCCGATAATGTCATTTGATTTTGCCCAGGCGACCTTTTAAGGTTGTCGGGGTACATTAGTATGAAGTGTAGTTGATATCCAGTTCCGATAATGTCATTTGATTTTATAATGATAGTGACGACCCCTATCTTGGCGGCACAACACGGAAATGTACGCCATGGCAGTTTTAATAAAGTGTACAAAGAAATACACTTTATGACAGTTTTAATAAAAGAGGGGGATTACGAAAACTAATGTATGTGATTACTCAGGCTATGATGAGTTTAACGGCATGGGGTAAATCTGAGATTACGCGTATCTTGGCGGGGCAACCTCTCGGGGCTGCAGCCATGGCGTGCCTATCCATTTAATGGTGCCATATCTGAGCCTATACGCGTGGAAACTACAACGAGCTTCGTAAGTTCCTTTACTGTGTTTATACCACTAATAATTTGTTGATACAACTGATCAATTTTGATTAATAATCTTATGAACTTAGTATTATCTTATTTTGTAGATATAAATGTGATTGAGACCATTTTAAAAAAACCCATTACCTTTTTAACACGTTTATTGTTGGTGTTTTTATGAAGTTGTTGGTGTTTCTAAGTTTTGAGGCTACCACTGAAATTTTAGATAAGTACTTTTTTTTAAAGTTACCATTGGTAAGTAAAAACAGAGGTGTTTGGATATGTTCAGGGTATAAGTTGTTTTTTTTTTAAAAAGAAGTATAGTCATTCAATTGAAGGTTCGTTGCCGCTATTCATAGCAGGCGACGATTGTGACAATTGTGGCTTTTAGTGCCGCTCTTGACGCCTGCTGACGATAGGCTGTAAGGGGTGTTTGTAATGTGAAACTATGGTACTACCCTGTTTAATGTAGTTCATTCTCAATTAAAAGTACTGCTAGCGGTAACTTCAGTTGCGAATGGTTATGCTTTTATTTGGTTCTGGTATCGTTCTTTTGCTATCGATGTGGGTACCTTTGGAAGCTTCGTTGTTTTTCCCCACTAGAGTTGGTTCACGGATTCTCCTGTTTTAAATAAACAAACACTATCCGTTCCATCTCATTTTGGGTGGCGTGGATTTCCATTTGGTTGGCTGTTATTGGTTGGCTGTGATGATCCTTTGGTACGGTGTCTTGCTGGGAAAGTGGAAGGATGGCGGAATACGAGCATCGCTCGATTCAGCAACCTCCACAAACCCAGCCACGACATCAATTAAGCTGAGCCGATTTTATAACGTGATGTGTCTTCCCACACACATAGCACTCTTATGCGAGGGAGAAGGATGTATTTTTTTGATTTCGTTGGTGAGTGGGGGTACTGTTCATTCGGAAACACAATTCCCCTTCTTTATTAAAGATATAATATAATATAATATAATATAATGTCATCCCTGAATACTGACTATCGGATCCATCTTATTTTGGGTGGCGTATATCTCTATTTGGTTGGCTGTGATGATCCTTTGGTACGGTATCTTGCTGGGAAAGTGGAAGGATGGCTGAATGAGAGGATTGCTCGATTCAGCAACCTCCACAAACCCAGCCACGACATCAATTAATCTGAGCCGATTTTATCACATATTCGTTGAAGATGAAAGCCACACGACACCGATTTTTTACTACGTGAAGTTACTGCCTAAAGTTAAACATGTCATTGACTTCTTCGTTGCCCCGTTGACGGTGTGCGGCGTTGATTGTCAGTAGGCGGCGTTGGTTAGCTTAGGTGTGGGTGATGGTGGTCGTCAGTCGGCGCTGCCTGATGTTGACCATTGTGAATCCTCATACCAACTTTTGTGCTTTTCTGAGGTATTCATTTAACTTTGCTTTTATGTTTGAAGCTTTATGTTATTTTAGTGTGCTTAGCTTGACTGATAAGTTTTCTCCGGGCGACATACATATGATTGGTGACGCGACCAACAAGGTATTTAAAGGCACTATTATGATTATCAGCGGTCGTATGAAGTATAGTTGATATCTAGTTCCGATAATGTCATTTGATTTTGCCCAGACGACCTTTTAAGGTTGTCGGGGTACATTAGTATGCAGTGTAGTTGATATCCAGTTCCGATAATGTCATTTGATTTTATAATGATAGTGACGACCCCTATCTTGGCGGCACAACACGGAAATGTGTTTGCAGCCATGGCAGTTTTAATAAAGTGTACAAAGAAATACACTTTATGACAGTTTTAATAAAAGAGGGGGATTACGAAAACTAATGTATGTGATTACTCAGGCTATGATGAGTTTAACGGCATGGGATAAATCTGAGATCACACGTATCTTGGCGGGGCAACCTCCCGGGGCTGCAGCCATGGCGTGCCTATCCGTTTTTCCCTTAATGGTGCCATATCTGAGCCTATACGCGTGGAAACTACAACGAGCTTCGTAAGTTCCTTTACTGTGTTTATACCACTAATAATTTGTTGATACAACTGATCAATTTTGATTAATAATCTTATGAACTTTGTATTATCTTATTTTGTAGAAATAAATGTGATTGAGACCATTTTAAAAAAACCCGTTACCTTTTTAACACGTTTATTGTTGGTGTTTTTATGAAGTTGTTGGTGTTTCTAAGTTTTGAGGCTACCACTGAAATTTTAGATAAGTACTTTTTTTTAAAGTTACCATTGGTAAGTAAAAACAGAGGTGTTTGGATATGTTCAGGGTATAAGTTGTTTTTTAAAAAAAAGAAGTATAGTCATACAATTGAAGGTTCGTTGCCGCTATTCATAGCAGGCGACGATCGTGACAATTGTGGCTTTTAGTGCCGCTCTTGTCGCCTGCTGACGATAGGCTGTAAGGGGTGTTTGTAATGCGAAATTATGGTACTACCCTGTTTAATGTAATTCATTCTCAAATAAAAGTACTGCTAGCGGTAACTTCAGTTGCGAATGGTTATGCTTTTATTTGGTTCTGGTATCGTTCTTTTGCTATCGATGTGGGTACCTTTGGAAGCTTCGTTGTTTTTCCCCGCTAGAGTTGGTTCACGGATTCTCCTGTTTTAAATAAACAAACACTATCCGTTCCATCTCATTTTGGGTGGCGTGGATCTCCATTTGGTTGGCTGTTATTGGTTGACTGTGATGATCCTTTTGTACGGTGTCTTGCTGGGAAAGTGGAAGGATGGCTGAATGAGAGGATTGCTCGATTCAGCAACCTCCACAAACCCAGCCACGACATCAATTAATCTGAGCCGATTTTATCACATATTCGTTGAAGATGAAAGCCATACGACACCGATTTTTTTACTACGTGAAGTTACTTCCTAAAGTTAAACATAAACAGGTCAGTCACGTGTATTTATTATCCATTTGTTCAATATGCCTCTTTTACAACATTTTATATTTGCAAAATACAAATAACAATAGGGGTTTCGTGTTCCCAAATGTATGGATATCCTTCAAGGGAATCAGGGGGCATTTTGCGGTCTTAAGTCTGTTCGGAGCAGGCTAAACATCTCAGACTACCCCCTGCTTACCTCGAAGGGTGTCCGTATACTTGCGAACACGAAAGTTCGTGCTACAAAAATATTACATCGTTCCATACTTCCATTTTGCACTATTTATCACCACTCAGTTCTTCATAGGAAGCAGATTTTGTGATTGAGGTTGCTGGTGTTGATTGAATTTGCGTACGGTTATCTTCTCGCGTAATTTGGTGATATATGCAGGTAGGAAGCTGCTGAGTTGAATGAGATTGCAAGCAGATTGGAGGAATTTGGCTAAGAATCTTAAAGATGGAGTATTAGTAGTTGATGATAACAACCTGAGCGTTTGGCAGGACATGTGCTACTCATTCTAAATTGTTAGCTATATAGTTTAATTATACTATTAAATAATTGCTAATTACCAATTGCATGTTATAATCAGTTGCCATCTATAAGGCGATTAGACCTTTGGAGTGATGTAAAAAGACCTGTGAATGACAAAGAATTCACGCACGCATGACGTGGCAAGGGACAAAGTGAGCCGAGCTTCCACGCACGAATGACGTATGAAGGGACAAAGTGAGGCGAGCTTTTCACACTGGATTTATAGATAAAACACAGTGTATCCGACTTCTTATCGTCCCCTAAAACCGTTACCAAACACAAACACAGCCCGCCGCGGCGAAGCGCGGGCAAAAACCCTAGTGTTGCTAATAATTTAAAAAAAATCACAGGTTTGACTTTGCAAAATTAAACCTTGCAAGTTTTCACAAAACTATCAATGCTGATTTCACAAGGTTAAAATCTTACAATTATTTTCTTAAAATATACTAGAATAAACCTTGCGTCTTTTTGGTCTGTTTATATCCTCTTGAGCCAGCTAATCTATATACTTTATAAAGAATTTACACCATTTCTAATTATAGAAGTCTTAAAAAATTAAGCCTCTAACATTTCTATATTAAGAAATTTTGTTTTGTAAGGATTAAACATAAATATTTTGAATTTTGTAACTATGTAAGAATTTACATCTCTAGCATTCATGTAGAGCATTTAAGATAATGTAACAGCTTATTTATAACGGTCAAAATTGAGTCAAATAATCTTGGTACTTATTAATATCATAAAATCTAGAATAATGTCAATTATTAATTCTGTATTTGTAACAACATATTTTAAGCCAAGTAACACTATATAGGAAAAAAATGTAAAAAAAACTATCGAACCAAAACAACGGCAGATTCCGGTTACACTTAAATCTATTCATTTTCATACATAATTGTGTATCAAAATCCGTGTATTTCCACCATCTTGTATACAAGAACAAATCGAACCACATCAGAATATTATGAACATCATAATCCATGTGTTTTACTCATAATCTGGTACACTTACGGTTTTGGTTGTGTTTCACCCAACATCCTTAGACGATCGGATTCATTTGATAGAAAACCACTTGATATGAACAAAGGGTTTGGTGGCATCGACTAGATCTTAAGGTGGATGAAAATGGATCTTTTAGGTCTCGAGCAAGCATCGACAGGATTGAGTTTCTGTGAAGATTCTCCGACGGGTTTTGGAAATGACACCACATATTTTGTTTTGATAAAAGAGGTTGCTAATTAACATCATCCATACTTTGTTGTTAGTGTGTCATTCTGATGACGTGATTTTGTTGTTCATGAAAAAAAAGTTATCGGGTACCCGCCGCTGCATTGCGCGGGTACCCGGCTAGTACTTGTATGGAATGAATGTGTACTTTGTTTGTGGCTTAATGATGTTCATTGCTGATATGACCTTAAAAACGAGACGACAAATCGAAACTGTTAATTTTAACGAATATCAAAAACGATTCTCAAATGAATACCGATAAATTCTTAGCAAATGGGCCGGATTCTTGTCAAAAAGAAAATCCACCAAAATACAAATTAATCATAATATTATTTTTTTCATACTGACTTTTATTTTACACTAAATGCAAAATAAAATAATATAAATCAACAATTCTCGTATAATAAATTACTTACCAAGAAATTAGATTTACCTATCAAACGTGCTTTTTAGAAAATAATAAACCTAGGTACTTCAAAAACCCTAACAGAAGAAAAAAAAAGTTTAGGGTTTTATTCTTCATGGAAAGGATTGCTGGAGACTTGTCGAAACTTCCTGTATGGCCAGTCGCCGATGACGTCAACAAACTCCCTTTGTCCGTACAGACAGTCGTGTCAAATGACGACCTATTAAGCGAAATTTTACTCTGGTTGCCTGCTATCGTGCTTCTTTTGTTTAAATCCGTATCCAAACGCTGGCAAGCTGTTATCAACGACACTAACTTCATTAAGCGTCGGAGCCAAATACCTAAGATCGATCCTTCTTCCGGTTTCTTTATCATGCGTAATCATTATAGATATGATCCATCTGATTTTGGACGATATGATTTTTTGCGTTTTGATACGAGAATACAGATCTGCAGATCTCAGCTTAAGACCACCTTTAAAATAGGCTCTGAGGCAGGTATTAATGCTTTTGTTGTGCAGTCATGCAATGGTTTGCTTCTATGCCGTGCTAATAAGCAGGATAAGTATTGTGTTTACAATCCATCCACTCATCTTTCTAAGTTGCTTCCACAACCACCACATATGTTACCAGATACATATATTCGATGCGGTTTGAGAATGGCTTTTGATCCTACCATATCACCTTACTACAAAGTGGTGTATGCTGGTACCATTACTGACATTAGTAACAGGCGTAGCTTTTGGGATGAAATTGATGTTGTGATCCAAATACAAACTTACTCTTCACAAACTGGCAATTGGGCTGTTGTTCGCGGTGGTCCATTTCCCAGTACATGTTTTTCAGGTTTTCATAATGGAATATATTGGGATGGTGCTATTCATTGGTTGACTGAGTTTTCTGGTTGCTGGTATATGCATTACAAGTTAGATTTTGCGAATGAGCATCCAACTTTAACAAATGTTCAACTACCGGGAACCTTGAATAACGCAGATATGGATCACGATTTGTTTGAGTCTGGGGGTTGTTTGCTTCTTTTTGGTATGGACAAAACTCATTCTCTACAGTTGAATGTTTACAAGATGAGGAATGGTTATTCTGGATGGTCGTTCAACCACTTCGTGAATGTTTGTGATATTATGACACCAGTTTCTGGAAGAAAGAGCATTCGTATCATTGTCTCGTGTATTGCAGTGGGAGAAAGAGAAGAAGATTTGTGTATGGTGATTACACTCGGTAAAAAGACTTTTCAATACAACTTTGCACTAAAGACTTCTCGTGACCTCTCTGATCTGAATTTAGATTTGCCCGTTAAATGTTATTCGTTCGCTGCATCTTTTGCTAGTGTGTGATTATGCTTTCTGTTACAGGTATGACATTCATATCTTATGTTTTGCTGTCATTACAGGCTTTGTTATACTGTTGAGGCTTTATTTTCCCTTTATGTTCATTAACAATTACGTATTATAAGAATTATTGTTTATGCTTTATAGTATCTGTAACTTGTTCCATTTCAACGTATCTGTAATTCTGTAAATTATTTAAAGGCCTTGTTAGTCACTTAGTCGTAAATCACTATCGGGCCTCGTACACACACATATGGCCTAATAAAACCGGCCTAAATCACCTGTCTTAAGGGCTAACTAGTTATTTTTGTGTTACTTGCAGAATAGTCTTGTAAATATTCAGTTTAAACATGCAACTTTTAAAGTCTTAAAAATATATTGCATTTTGTTGATCCAAATCTTTATATAATCAACGTGGCTATCATTTTTACACAAAATAACCAATAAATTTACATTTATGTGTAAATCCAGTATGGATAGTTTCAAAAAAATGTAATAAAAGAAAACCAAAACGATAACCATCTAGGGCCTTAGAAATCTTTTAGTGTCGCCACAACCCATGATAGATGTAGGCAATGTGCCCACTTTGTCAATGCCTTCTTCAAACACCGCTCCCATACCCATGTAGAAATGGGACTCAATATGGCAATGAAAAGCCCAAACACCCGGGTTATTCGCTATAAACCTCAAAGCGGTCCATCCGTATGGATGGACCAGTACTGTATTCTTCATGATTGGGTCTACCAAGTTGTACCTCTTAGGATCTTCAGAAGCATTAAAATTTCCATTTCCATATGCCACGACCCAAAAATCGTGCCCATGTAAATGCCATGGGTGCGTCTCACTAGTATTCACATTCAGTGTGTTTGCATTTTGTAGAATAATGTCTACCGTGGTATTAAACTTTTTGTCTAAACACAGAGTTGCTAGAAGTAGCATTAACATTTAAAGCAACCATGTTTATCTCATAGTTTTGGTGCCCACTGATAATGTCTGGAGGCGGGGTTTGTTCAAATGTGTGAAGTAAGCTTTCTTTAAGTGACACGAGATAAGGTGTATGAGGAAGTGTAAACGAGACATTATTAATAGACCATTTGACACTTCCATTTATGCGATTTTGTGTGTTCAAAATAATAATGACACGGTCTGATGTTTTAGGCACAGGGTGAATGTAGCCAGGGTGGGACTTGATTTTGAGAGTTTGGCTAACTCTAGACTCAATGTCGTTCCAAAAGGGTCCACTTGGTGGAATCGTTGGTGGTGATTTTCTAGGAGGGTTCGGGTAGTAGTTGAACAAGGCTAAGCCATTTGGGGTTGTGTTGTTACGACTCACCATTTTCGACACAGCCCAATAATTTCTTGATGGGTCTTGGTTTGCTGTGACTAAAACTGAGTAAGTTTCACCAGAGTAAATAAATAGATTATTTACGACAAAAGGCTCGACGTAGTGACCATCAGTTTCGACCACAGTCATATTATGCCCCTGTATTTTTCATAGAAAAATATATATTAGAAACAGGTTGTAAATGTGCAAAATAACAAATTATTGCAACTTGCTGTCTAGCAAACAAGCTGTTTTTATTCAGATTTAATTCACACTATTATAATTATTACGTTTTCTCTTTATTCTTCTCATAAAATCTTAGTTCATAAATGTCCAAATTGAAAGTCATGAGATTGCTTAATAAAAAAGTTAATGTTGTTTATTGATTTTTGGCCGGGTACATAAGTTGTTTAAAAATGCGAGAGTTATGATCAAATGAGAAGTAAAATTATAATAAGATGTTTTGTTGGTTTTACCTAGGGGTGGAAACGAGCCGAGCCGAGCCCGAGCTCGTCAAAGCTCGAGCTCGGCTCGTTTAAGTTTAACAAAGCTCGAGCTCGAGCTCGGCTCGGTTTGAGCCTTATTATTTAGGCTCGGGCTCGAGCTCAAGGTATGGTAGACAAGGTCGGGCTCGGCTCGAGCTCGGCTCGTTTATAGGATTTGGCAATGTAAAAATAAAATTTGGCTCGAGCTTGGCTCGTAATATATTTAAATTAGGCTCGTTAATAAGCTTGTTATCAAGCTCGTAAGAAGCTCGTATTTAAAACATTAGGCTCGTTTAGGCTCGCGAGCCTAAACGAGCTTTGTACGTAAAGCTCGGGCTCGAGCTCGTTTAATAAACGAGCTGCAACTTAGGCTCGAGCTCGGGCTCGAGCTCGTTTAGGCTCGGCTCGTTCGAGCTTTTTACCGATCCGATCTCGAGTTTTTCACGAGCAGCTCGGCTCGTTTCCACCCCTAGTTTTACCTCTATTTCGAAACTGAGAACAGCCAAAGCAGTTAAACTTCCGATCCTAAGCCTGTATGTTTTCCCGGGTACAACCGTGAAAACATACAGCGAGCATTCAGGATTTGTCGCGTTACATGAACCCGCTGTAACTAGTGGTGTACTACAGTTAAATCCTCCTTTTCCTTGAATCAACAATGACTGTAACAAAAACCATAAAACATAAGTTTCTACTGGTCACAAACTTTGTACCACCACTTTTTATCATGCACAAAATATGACAAAATGGGTCATGCTTGTAGTTGTCATAAGATATAACTATTTTCTGTTATAGATTTATGATTTAAAAAATTTACCTGAGGATCACCGACCCAAACAAAGGGGAATAGAAGAAAGGTCTGCAGCCTGTTCATATGTGCTTCTATGATACCAATCGTTAAGAATAATGCTTCTATCGTAATCATACGAAAAAGGTTCGGATTCGCCATCCGGGAGTGCTACCCGAAGCGACCCGTAGAATCCAGCCTCTCGTTGCATACCATAATGAGCATGATACAAGTATGTCCCTGCCTGTGTTCAATCACACATTTAAATATTACTACAAGAAATTAAAAGTTTCAACTTGCTTTTTCAAAACGCAATAATCAGATAATCAGTTGTTAATACGAGTTCTTATTGTAACTAGCAGGTACCCGCGCAATGCGGCGGCGGGTACCCGACGAGTAATCTCATGGCGAGCAAATGTTTTTTCATGACTATTGTTTACATGAATTTAGTATTATTTACTTGTGACGAAGTAAAAATCGAAATATATAAATTTTTATCTCGACACTCAAATCCATATCATTCATGATGTCTTCACCTTTAAAAGTTTATGACGAAACGTGTTTTATAATTTATTACGTTTTTTTGTGAAAATAACTATTTAAGTAAGATGTGTTTTTTCTGTTGTTTTAAATAAGTATTTGATTATATAAAAGGGTCTTTCGAGTTTTGATTTCTTAGTTATTGTTTTTTGCGGTTTTAGATTGAGCGGGTAGGCTCGATTTGACGATTTTCTTATATTTTGAATACCCTTGTTTGTAAACCTTAAGTGCACGTTTGGTAAAGAGAATTTAAAGATTAGAAATGAAGCAGAGAATTAAATTTTAGAGAAATGAGATTGATTTAGAAATTTATTGGATTCTATAGTTTGGTTGCGCGTGTAAATTTATATAAAAATTATCACGAAAATCAATTTCTTATCTTTAAAAGACGTATAAATATAAAAATATTGTAATGTCAGTTAAAAGAATTTTTTAAACATTATAAGCAAGAGATGTTGCATGTAATTTGTTTACATGAATCTTAAAAATATGTTTTTAAAGGTACGTGAATAAGATCACAAAAAAACAATAAAAACTAGTGTAATACCCGTGCTTTGCACGGGTCAAACGTAAAAAATTAGTTATTTCGTATCTAATATTAAACAACATATCATCTATTAACACAAAAATCATTTAATTTAACATACGTAAATTTATCATTTCTATTAGTTTTTTAAAATTCATAGAAAACTAATAAAACTAACTTTTCAAAATTTCATAAGCAAGAAGAAGTAATTCAGAGTATAAACCACATAAGGTAATTTTCTAAAATTTCATACGCGAAAAACTAATAAAATGGTGTGATAGTGTAGTCATCCACTTTGGTCGTTCCAGAATGTGTATTAATGCATTGTTTTGTAAACTGGTTTTTAAATCAACCTGGTCGAGTCATTAGGTATTGGTTAAACTGAGTTGAACCAAATCAACTCGGTTTTTCAAAAGAAATTAAAAAAAAACATATTCTCAATGATTAATAAAATTTATATAAAAAATCATGAAATCTTCTGTATATTGAACATATAATGTACAACAAATACGTAAAATTATCACGGTTAAAAAAACGAAAAATTCAAAACTCGGTCTAATCTCGAGAACCGGATTAACACTGGCCACCCAAACCGAATTAACGCGGACCACCCCAAACCCGATTAATTTGTGCATCAGGGCCATCTATTTCTTGCCCGAAACAAAAATATTATGTTCGTAAAAGTATTCATATGGTTAACAAAACCTTACACTATGAACATGGATTCATATTACTAATAAAAATATAAATTACAAAAACTTATGCACATAGGTACTTATCTACCACAAACTTAGATGAGTATCACTATGAATAAAAACCAAGGTCTTCGTCGGTTACCAAAACATACACACGTGGCGTACTACAAATACAAAGTTCAGCCACTTGGTATCAAACAAAAGACAAAAAAATAAAACACATCAATATCACTAACATCGGTATTTATAAACAATACTGGTATCATCTTTCTCTTTCTCTCACATAATCTACAGCAACTCCATGGCATCAAAACTGTATAAATTAACAAAACGATTTACACAAATAGCGTATTAATTATGGGTGGTTGCAACTTCTTGTATTTGATATATAAAAGCGAAGATGGATTCTTAGAAAGGAAAAAGTTCGAGCATGAAAAAAAGAATGGTTTGACGTATTGGTACCGAGTGACAAAGACATTAGTGAGTAAAAAGGGTCAAAAGCACGATCCTATCAGTGGGCCATTCAGTTATACGATTCTGCAATAGTGGTCGTACCTACCATTCACCACTCTTAGATCGTGCTAAGTCAATGCATATTCGTTGCCAGTGATGGGTTGATTTGGAAACTGCTGGTAAAATGATATGTTGACCTATCACTTCAACATTCTTCTCTGTTTTTGAATCGACATCGTGGATGACAATAACATCTTCTCATTTTCAGTTCTTGAGGTTTTCTTCACGCTTGAGTGTCTTTAGTGCAAGTGTGGCTTCATTGTTTGCCATGATTAGTATATACCAGTTTGGTGTAGACTGTTATATTGACTATGAAATCAAGTATGAAATTGATAAGAATGAGAGTATTGTATATTGGTTTCAGCTTTATATAGATGCACAACGACGGCTACCAGTTTAAGGTGCACAAAAAGTGGGAGTTTGTTAAAGTTGGACCAGATTTTCTATATTTATCCCATGTGTGTGTGAATAAGAACAAAATGTAATTTGTACGATTCAGATTATAGTAGTGTGCCATCCAATGGCTGTGAGACAATAACACGTCATATTTTTTTCTCTCTGTTGCATCAGCAATAAGAAGGGAAATAAAATCCGTTTTCACAAAAAAAATCCATTACTCCCATTTCTCTTTAAAAACAATAGAAATAAAAACTTACAAATAACACTATCACTCTTTCTAACAATTTCTCTTCAACTCACTACTTTTTCATTTCTTTCTACCAAAAAAGAAAAATAAATTCAATTTTAATTCTATCAATTTTTCTATATCAAACATGCATTTATCAGTTCCAAACATTCCCTAAGTTTATATAAATCAAATAGTTTATATTTAATCACTCGTATGCAAACATGCATGTTATATGCACGAAAATCGTTGACTTAAACTTTATTGTATCTTTCAAACAATAGTACATGTAAATATACAAAGATATATAAGCATGTTGTTTTTATGTACTAATACAAAATTTATATTTAAATGAGTTTATTAGAATTTAAAACAAAAGAAACTTTTTGTTTATATTCAAACAACTAATGGTAAAAATATTCACATTTAGAAAGCAAAAGGGTGAATTTAAACATTTATAAAAATAGTTGTATCTATCAATTAGGAATACTTGCAATTTAACTTTAATTTAGGTAGGCGAGATTGCAATTTAACTTTAATTTGTATGCGTCCAGGAAGCATTTGAAGGGGTACCCGCACAACAATTCCACCTTCCAATCTATCTGTGGGAGTGGATAGCAATCTTGGGGACAATCTTTATTGAGGTCTGTGAAATCAACGCACATGTGCCAGCTACCATCATGTTTCTTCACCATTACTGGGTTAGCGAGCCAGTCGTGATAGTAAACTTCCCTCAGGATTCATGCATCTACTAGTTTTTTCACTTCCTCGAGTATTACCTTGTTGCGCTCTAGGCCTGTCCTCTCTTCTTTTGCCTAATCGGAGGGTACCCTTCGCGGATTCGGAGCTTGCGTTCGGCTATTGACCTTGGTACCCCTGTCTTATCTTTGGGTTCCCATGCGAAGATGTCTAGGTTGTTCTTTAAAAGGCGACACATGTCCGTCTTTCCTTTGTCAAACAGTGTTCCTCCTATTGTAATCTCTTGATCCGGATATTGCGGATGCACTGCTACTTTTAGATTCGGCGGTGAGTTTACCTTAGGTTCCATTGTGACCCGTGGAGGTTCTGTGATCGCGTTACACTCCGGGGGAGTTATCGTTGTATTGAAGATCGTTATGATTCCTCCATCCACTGGGAATTTGATCATGCCATGAGCTGTGGAAGGTACCGCTCGCATTGCTAGTATAGCTGGTCGCCCTATAATCCCGTTATATTACGATGGCGACCGTATGATCAGGAAATTCATGGAGACGTTTGTTGAGTGCTCATAGTATCCTACTTTCACTACTAGCTTTAGTTGGCCCAAAGGCCACACCGCTTCTCCACTAAAACCGATGAGTGGAGAGGTCGCAGTTATCATTTGGCTCTGTACTTCTGCACTAAGTTTCAGGAAGCAGTGCTCATACATTATTTCTGCTGATGAACCACCATCCACATACATGCGATGTATGATGTGCTGACCAATGCTTATTTCTATAACTAACTGTCCTTCTGCGACGTTCCTCGCGTTGAGTGGGGGAGAGGAAATGTCTTTTCCCTTCGAGAATTTCTAGCTCACCTTTTGTCTGCTCCTTCGCTGCCATGATTCCACCATGTAAATGTTCGCGCTAGCAATTTTTTATCTTTCGTCTTTCGTGGTTTCATTGACAAGGTGTTTCAGCTCGCCCTTCTTTACCATATTTTCGATATATTTTTGCAGCTGAATACACTCGTTCGTAGCATGCCCCCTCTCATCATGGTATTCACAATATCTGTTACTGACGCGCTTTTCGACCGGAGTGGTCATTGGCGTTGGCCTTGGGAATTTCGCACCTTCTGATACGAGGATTTCTGTTGGGGTTAACTTAAGGGGAGTGAACTTAGAGTTATAAGTTCGCCCCTCTCTTCTCCTTCCTAAGTAATCAAGGCATATAGGTCTGCCTTGCTTGTTGGGCCCTTCACTAGGCGCGTGGACAGATCTGTGGTCATAAGTGTTTCGTGCTACTTCTGAAGCAGCTGATTCTCCCTGTATGAAAGACCTTACCCGCCTTAGTACTCCATCGAAGGTTTCGGGCGTTCTTTCATTCAGCTTCTTTATTAGATCGCTGTTTCGTATACCCGCCATGAAGCAAGATACTTTTAGAATTTCTGGGCAGTCTTTTATCTGAAGACACTCGCTCTTGAAACGTTCCAGAAAGTCTTCCAGGTATTCGCCCTGGATCTACTTTACCCTGGCAAATGATATAGCACTCCTATCATGTCTTTTCTGTTGCACATAGTTTCTTTTGAATGCTTTCCGCAACACTTCATACCCGTTGATTTTCCGTGGCAGAAGCCTATCGAACCACATCCACGCGTTACCTACGAGTGTAGAGTTGAACATGTTGCACCATACGGGTTCTGGCCATTGTTCAATACCTGCCTGGGATTCAAAGACTTTTAAGTGGTCTTTTGGATCTGAAGTGCCATCATAAGTTTTCACGTTTGATGGCATGCAACGCTTTCTTGTATCTTTGTAATACTGTATGCGCCTCGTAAAAGTGTTTTTCCTGGCTCTTCTCCATGGTTGGGAGAAGCTCTGGTCATCCGAGGAGTAACTTGCGCGCATGTGTTTTTCTGGGAGGTTATCACTTGATCTTGACAGGTTGCTTTCTCAGGATGCGACGTGCTTCGCGCGCTTTGCTTCTTTTACCATCTTCTCGTGTTTAGCAACCAAAGGGATGAGGGTATGTAGGTTATTAGCTACATACTCCTCCATCATGCGTGCCTCTGTAGCAACGACTTCCCCGCCCTCCTCTTGGAGCGTCTTTCTTTTTTGCTTATTAGGAGGAGGCTGGGTTGACTCTCGTTCGACGCCTTTTCCCCCCACGGCGGGTAGGGGAGTTGAGAACAATCCGCCTGTTCTTAAGATTGGAGGGTTGTTTACATCCCGGGTGTTTGCTTCACTGGTAGATCCAGGAGTAGCATTCACGGATGTGATACGGCCATCTACCGTTGAGGATCCTTAACGGCCCTAATTCTTGCCGCTTTTTGTCATTAGCTAGAGCTTAGTGTGGGTCCCACGGTTGGCGCCAACTTGTTGATACAAAAGTTGGATAGACCGAGCATGACTCAAATTAGGCTTAATTTGAGGTCTTGTGGACTCCGGCTCTTACACTAAGTGAAACTTGCTTTGAGGACCATGCTCACTAAAAAGACACCGTTAGGCTTACAGTGGGTTTGTGATCCACGATTAGACTCCGGCGTGAGAGTAAGTAATCGATTTGAGTATGTAGTGTTTAGGGTATTGTGTGTATCGTACCTTTGTGGAACCTATGGGGCCCCATTTATACCCGAGAGAGTCCTGGCTAGGCTCTCCTACACTTGTGGCCAAAGGAAGAGATAATGACCTAAAATAGTTTGATCCTTATCACATGACCAAGGCAAGTGTATATCTCTTCCCATTAGGCGAATATATATATATGATAGATTATATTCTCGTCTGATCCTGTCACGCTGCGACAAGGACCTGGCTAAGTAATTAACCTTATGTGCGATAGCGGCTTACCGGGCCTCCTGGGCTTGCGCGCGCATCGCCCAAGCATTCAATCCATTCCTGATGGATGCGGGTAGTACCCGCAGGTCGGACTATCCAGCCCGACTAGGGACTATACGTCATCATGAACGCGTATGGGTCGATTCACAAAACGACATTTGACTGAAAAGCATGCAATTTGACATGAGCAATGGTGAACGCCTATGGGTCGGTTCACCAATTAACATTCAACCGAAAACATGAATCTGACATGTGTAAGGGTGAATGCCTATGGGTCGGTTCACCAAAACAAAATCTGAATGAGCAAAGGTGAACGCCGATAGGTCGGTTCACCAAAAAAAAATTCGCCTAAAAAGCACATGCGACTAAATATGGCCAATCCTGTACCAACCTTTTACTTGGTCAAAAGTTTAAGAAAACTGACTGATAAATGCATGAGAAACATGGAAGATAACAAACGCTATAATCTAGGAAGTTTCCTGGTGACTACCCACTAGTCACAGGTCAAGTGTTAGAGCCTATAGATCGAACCTTGGTCTCTGATACCATAATTGTAACACCCCACTTGGATAAGTGGACCGTTACATGTATTTATAGCGTATCATCAAAGCATGCAAAGAAAATGTCTTACAACATTAACTGACCATAACGGAAATACCGGAATCAACATCGGTAGTCCAAACATAAGCTCAAACATAAATAATTAAGTACTGAAAGGAAGGACTAAACAATGTCCAAACAAGCAAAGTAATGTATGAAGTGCATAAAGTAAAGAAATCTAGATAGCTTCCATCCAAAATGCACATACTCTCTTAGAATCTTAAGAGCGTCGTTGTGTACCTGCCGTTTGGAACATGAAAGGAAAACTACGGCATCATAACGCACAATGAACGGATATAAAGCATGATAAGAAGTACTAAAATGAAAAAGACAACCAATATTGAAGCTGTAAGACTGATAAGTAAAGTGTAGCAGAAAACTGTGTATGTTCTAAAAAGTCTGGTTTATAATTAGTAAAGCTGAACTATTATATGTTAAATCTGAAAACGTGCATTTATAGTATTATAAGTGCCAAGAGCTTATATAAGTCATGTGTTGTAACAACGTATGCATGAATACATAGAGGGGTGACCTAGTCATGCTGTGGAGGGGTGACCTCTAACTGATAAGCTGGGTGGAGGGATCAACTCCAATGTGAAGGATGTAGAGCACACATCACATTCACCTAATAAGTTGTAAACTGATAAACTAGGATGCACCCATACGCCCCCTGATAATACTGATAAATGGTCAAGCTGAAATAGAAGGGACGCTTCGAGAAATCACTCCCCCGCAAAGGACTCATGACACCGGTGCCTTAAGTGTCATGGTTACGGTACCTTCGTAACCAGGTGGAACTGGTCATGCATGTATATAAAGCTCAGACAATTTAACATAGTTATCATGGCAATTTATGTAAAGTTTATAACATATACTAGGGAAAACAAATGGCTGCAGACGGGGAATCCTAATCATGCATAGGAAAAGAAGTCCATACTGAAGGACGGAAAATCCGAATACCTAAGATCGATCCTCCTTCTGGTCTCTTTATCAGGGGTAAGCATTCTATACACCGATCTGACTTTGTAAATTATGGTTTTATGCGGTTTGATACTAAAATACCGGTATGCAGATCTCCATTTAAGGCCACCTTTGAAACAGGCTCTGAGGCTTATGCTTATGTTGAGCAGTCATGCAATGGTTTGCTTCTATGCCATAATAGGGTGCATGATAAGTATTATGTTTACAATCCGTCCATTAAACTCTTTAAGTTGCTTCCGCAACGACTAAATATTTTACCAAGTAGAGTTAAATCCGGTATGAAAATGGTTTTTGATCCTACCAAGTCACGTCACTACAAAGTGGTGTATGCTAATAGCATTAGTGATAATTTTGGTGATGTTGTTTCACTTCAAATACAAGCTTACTCTTCAGAAACAGGCAATTGGGCCATTGTTTCGCGTATTCCATTTTCTGATGCATGTTATTCAGGTTTTCATATGGGATTATGTTGGAATGATGCTATTCATTGGTTGAGTAAATCTCTAGATAGCCGGTATTTGCATTATAAGTTAGATTTTGTTAATGAGCATCCACTTTTAGAAAATATTCAACTACCAGAAACTTAGATAACTTGTAGCGCAAATTGTACGAGTCTCGTGGTTGTTTGCTTCTTCTTGGTATGTCCAAAACTCATTTTTTACAGTTGAATGTTTACATGATGAGGAATGGTTATTCTGAATGGTCGTCCAAGTACTTTGTTAATCTGTGTGATATTTCAACACAAATTCCCCAAGTATGGAGCGTGGGTTACTATGTCACATGCATTGCACTGAGAGAAAGATAAGAAGATTCGTGTATGATGATTACTTTCGGAAAAAAGACTTTTCAATACAACTTTGGGCTAAAGACTTCTCGTGACCTCTCTAAAGTGTATCTAAATATTCTTGCTGGTTGCTTTATGTTTACTGCATCTTTTGCTAGTGTGTGATTATGGTTTCTGTTACAGGTATGATATTCATATCTTATATATGTTTTGCTGTTAATAAACGCTCAGTTATACTGTAGAGGCTCGATTTTCCCTTTAACACAATGTTCATTAACAATTATGTATTATAAGAACTATTGCTGTGATATTAGTGAAGCCAATTATGGAGCTTCTAAGGCCTGTATCTCAAGTTGCATAATAAGGTTCAAAATTTACTCAAAACAAGTAGCGGCATGCAAACATAATTAGTCATTTAATTCCAAACATATCATTACTCTTAGATTTAAGTTCTTTTGGATACCAAAGTTTTCTAAGATACAAGGGGACTCATCCCCACCGTCCATCTGCATCTCATCCGATGGCTGAGATTAAATCCCCTAGTTTATACTGCAGGGGTATTTTCGTCTTTTTACTTCTGGATATATATATATACGCTTTAACAAACACGTTTCATTCTTCCTTCTTCTTTCCCGATTAAACTGGTACTTTCTCTCTCTACATTTCTCTCTCTAGATATACTGTTTGTTAATAGTGCTTATTAATAAGCTTATTAGTAAGCTTATATATAAGCGATTCCCATCTATTAATAAAGTTATTAATGGATCAGATTATTAAATACGCTTATTTATAAGCTTATTAACTATCCGATTGATTAATAAGCTTATTAATCGTTCGGATTGATTAATAAGCTTATAAATCAGCGTATTTAATCGAGCAAATTGATTAATAAGCTTATTAATCAGCTTATTAATCGATCGGAACGATTAATATGCTTTTTTATAAGCTTATTTTATGTGTCTGGTCTATTTTTATGGATATTGTTTATAAGCTTATTTAATAAGCGTTGATTCTTTTAGGTTTTAGATAAGCTTTTTATGAGTTGTTGTTTTTTCGATTTTCTTAGGTTTTAATGATGGATTCGAGTGATTCTAGTGGTCGTGGTGGTGTTGTTGATCCTTCTACGTTGGTCGATTTGACTAATGATCAGTCTAGTGTCGATCAAGGTTTGGATCTGCCATCCGAAAGTGTTCTTCATAGTCTTGCGGATGAGATTTCTGCGTATGAACAAGACGGTGAAGAAGCGGAAGCTGTTAAGAGTAAGTTTTCTAGTTTTTGTTTAACTTAGTATATGTTGCCAATGTATCATATATGATAGCAACGTATCATATATGATGTTTGTATTTTTACATAGATATGATAGCCATGTAACATATACTATCATATATGATACATGTCTATCATATATGATGTTTACATGTGTTGATTTTTTCTAGTATTTTGTAATCATATATGTTTTTATATGTTTCTTTTTGTAGAGTTGAATGCTGTGCAGACTCCTGAGTCGTATATCACTCATTCCAACTTTGATACTCCTGGCGGTACTGTTTACTACATTCCGAAAGTGCCTGCCGAGTTTTTACTTGTTAAAGTGAACGAGTACGATTCGGTTGAGCATTGCATTGCTGCTTACAAGAAGTATGCCGTTAAAGCTGGTTTTGTTGTTAGGAAATCGTGTCAGAAAAGATTGAGGAGCAGGATTGTGAAGCAAAAGTATTTGGTTTGCAACAGGAAGGGTTCCCCCAAGGATATATATGTAGACACCCTAGATTTGGAGAATGGTTATAACCAATTGAGGCATTCAAATGTGCATATCACCGGTTGTAAAGCTCGTGCTGTGTTTGACTTGATCCCTGGTATGACGAAGTTCAAGTTGAGTGTATTTGATACTATCCACAACCACGAGCTTGAACGTGAGGAGTACAAGCATTTGTCAAAGAATCAGAGGCAGTTAACATACGCGGAGCAGGTGTTTATTGTCAAGGCTGCGAGTGTGAATATCAGTGCTACAAGAGCTCATCACCTTCTGACCGGGATCAAGGGTTCTTATCTGCTCGTTCACGGTACTACTGTTGACTTTAAGAACTTCTTCCGAAGCGTCAACTGTTACATCGGGGACTATGACGCGCAGATGTTGATAAACAAGATGGAGAAGAGGAAGGAGTACGTTGCTGATTTTTCTTTTGATTATTTGGTTAACAAGGCTGAGCTTATTGGCTTATTCTGGGCTGATGAAGTGTCCAAGTACAACTACAAGGATTTCTATGATGTTGTCTCTTTTGATGCTACGTTTAAGACAAACAAGTACAAAATGGTATTTGTTCCTTTTACGACGATTGACAACCATAGGAAGTGTGTTACGGTTGCTGCTGGTTTGCTCAAGTTCGAGACCACGGAATCGTATGTTTAGTTACTTAAAGCCTTCATCAAAGCGTTTGGTAAAGCACCTAGCATAGTAGTGACCGATCAAGATAAGGCGATGAGGAATGCCATTGAAGCCGAGTTTGTTGGTACAAAGCATAGGCTGTGCATGTGGCATATCACGCAGAAGCTTCCAGCGAAGGTACTTTTTTTTAAGACTAGTATCATATATGATGAAGTAGCATCATATATGATATTTTAATAGTATCATATATGTTGAAGTAGCATCATATATGATGTGAGAACAGAATTTTGATTCATATCATTTGGTTTTTGTATGTCTTTGCAGATATGTGAGAAACTATATACAATGATCGGGTTTTTAAAGAGAAGTTGAACAAGATTATTTGGAACATGTACATTGGTCCTGAGGAGTTTGACACCAGATGGGGTGATCTAATGACAGAGTATGATTTGGTGGGACACAAGTGGCTGAGGAAGATGTGTGATATGCGTTCAACTTGGATCCCTGCTTATTTTTCTGACTCGCCGTTGTGTGGACTGATGAGGACTACGTCTAGATCAGAGAGCGAGAATTCTTTCTTCTCCCACTTTACCAATTCTAGCTCGACGCTTATGAACTTTATGAATTGCTTTGAGACGGCGATGGAAAAGCAAAGGAGTTTTCTAGAGAGAATGGATCATAATACAATGGATACTGTTCCGAAGTTAAGGACTTTTCTCAAGATTCAGAAGCATGCTGCAATGGTTTACACTCGTACCTTGTTTGAGTTGGTTCAGAAAGAGATTTTCGTTGGATTATGGTATTGTTAGATAGATACTAAGAATGTGCTCGAAGGTTCTGAGGTTTCTGTTATCAGAGTTAGGCATTTTGTTTATGAAGAGCCTGGTAAGAAGAATAATAAGAAGGTTACTGATAAGGTTACTGATAAGGGTAAAGTTGGCGAGTCTTCTAATAATGTGAAAGATAAGGAAATTGATGATGATAAAGAGAAGGAGAAGGAAGATGATGAGGTTGACATGTTTACTAGAGAAGATGGGTTATACAAGGTATGTGAGTTTTTTGTTGATATAATATTTTTTTTGACATATCATATTTGATAAGCACATGTATCATATATGATATTCACTTTTTTTTTTTTGGTTTTTTTACCCAGGTCTTGCGCAACTTAGAGGATGGTTCAGTTATTTGTACATGCCAGTTGTTTATGAGGGTTGGGATATTGTGCAGGCATATTTTTTGCGTGTTCAAGAATGCCAATATCGAGATGATTCCTCAGCAATACATTCTTAAGCGTTGGACCAAGAACCTTATCCCGGTTGCGTTGAGGAACAAGAGGAACAGGTATGGGGAGAAGAATGTTGTATTGGAGAATTATTCAAGCGAGGCGACATCTATTGTTGATCATTGTGTGCATTTGTTGAGCAAAGACGAGCCTAGATTGGGTGCTTTTGTTGAAAAGTTGAAGCAGTTGAAGAAAGATGTTAAAGCGGATTGCCCAAATCCTCCATCTAAGAAGAAGATAGACTGTTTGGAGCAGCTCGTTGGTGTCTCTCATCCGTCTGTACGTTTAGTTGATAATCCAGATGTTGGAACCCCTAGAGGACGTCCTGGGCGTCAAAAGCTGCGTATTAAAGGTGGTAGAGAGATAGCTATTGAGAAAGGCAAGAAGAACAAGATTACATGTTCGGTGTGCGGGGGTACTGATCATAACAAGAGGACTTGCACTGGTAAGCGATTGGAGGAAGTCGTTGTCGAGGATCCAGCTGTTGCAGATGCAAGTACGAGTGGATGAAATTGGATAGAAGAAAAGTTTTTGTTTTAGGAATTTTTTCCTGTTTTTTTTACTGTTTGAAATTTCTGAACATGTCATTTATGATGTATGATGCTATTTTGTCTTGATCACTTTCATTCATGAGAAGTTGTTTTTGATACTCTATTTTTTTGGATAATCATGTCATGAGAAGTTGTGTTTAATCTCTTAGTTTTTCTTTAGTTTGTTTGCTTTTGTCAGTTTATAAGTTTTTTTTGGACTATCAGATATGATACTGATGTATCATATATGTTAAGTTGTCAACACAACATATATGATACGTATGTATCATATATGTTAAGCTGTGTTCAGTCCTTTAGTTTTTTTTATTTTGTTTGTTTTGTCAGTTTGCAAGTTTTTTTGGACTATCAGATATGATACTAATGTATCATATATGTTAAGTTGTCAACACAACATATATGATACGTATGTATCATATATGATAGTTTTTAAGATACTAATGTTACTTCTTTCTAGAATTTCGTTTCCAGAGCAAGTGTGTTTTTACAAGTTTTTTTGGACTATCATATATGAAACTAATGTATCATATATGATAGTTTTATTTTTAACGGTTTACATGTTTTACAATATCCTTCTATTCTCTAGAAATTTAATACAAGAACAATACATATGAAAAAAATATTCATCTTCCATTTCAAAATAGAAAATTCGACGGGTTACAAGTTAAAACAAGTTGTATCCACAAAATGCGGTACATCCTACTTTACCGCCAACAACTTGTCTTCCCTACGATTCTATCCAAATGTTTTCCAATGGTACGTCAGGTGTAGGCGACATGACTCAGGGGTAGTCGGAATAATGGATTCCTATTAAACAATCCACGATCTACGACCAGTTGACCCCAAGCTTAGAGCAACCCATCATGGGTTCTCTTGCACGCCGCGTACTCCTTTTCCGATTGGATAAGTCATCTAACTGCTTCTAATCTAAATAAGTTCACTAATTTCTTTGCCTAGCCTAATGTTCCAGTGGGTTAAGCGTTAAAGCTTATTAAGGTAGGCGCCATGACTCGGGGGTAGTCGGACTAATGGATGCCTATTAACCGATCCATGATCTACGACTAGTTGACCCCAAGTTTGGAGCAACCCACCATGGGTTCTCCTGCATGTCGCGTACCTCTTTCCCAGAGGATAGGCTAAGCAAAGCGGAAGTCTTAATAAAATATCTAAGTTATTACAGACCAAATTCAAAATTAATGTCTTAAACTGTATTGTCTTTTTGTCTTTCCTTCTTCAGATGGCGCTCTTCGCCACATCTCTGTCTTGTTCCTCCTTTCTTGCTTTGATTGCCTCTCTGATAACCTTTGTCTTGAATGGTTGCATCTGGTGGGTTCTTGCAAATTCATAAGCTTCATCCATTACCTGCTGTCTCTTGGTGTTCTTCTCGTGTGACAATATCTTTGTAGCGAGCCTGAACCTCAGCTTCAGTATTTCCTTTCTTTGCTCATCTGAATCACTCGAGAAGTCCAAAACCCAACCTTTTGCACTTTCTCCTTCATAATGCTCCATGTGCATCATCACAAACACCCCACAATCGATGTCGTTGTACATTGTCCCCCACTTTGGTCGAATGATTGTATGCTTCCTGAGTTTTTTCGTCATTTTGTGCTGGATGCTCTCCATATACATCATAAACATTTTCATCTACAAAAAAGCCCCAAGTTTATCATATTCTTTGGTGTGTTATTTTTTTAGATGCTTTTTGAAATGTACATATGTTCATGTTTTTTTAGTTTATTTATGTATTTAGTGACTTACCAGTAGGTCACAGTACGTCTGGTACTTGCTTTCATATGTGCTGGCGACTTTCGAGTTGTCGATGATTGACACAACGCCGTTGATGAGGTTAAAGACCACCAAGTAGTAGTGCTGGTGAGATATTACCGGGAAGAACACCTGCAGAGTTTTTATAAGTTATATTTTTTAATCTATTGTAAACTGTAATATCATATATGTTCTAATCCTACTGCTTTTGATTGCATGTCACTCATCATATATGATAAGTTTTTATCATATATGTTGTACCTTTTTGATCATATATGTTAGTCAATTGTTTACCAGATTTATTGTAAACTGTAACTGTAATATCATATATGTTCTAATCCTACTGCTTTTGATTGCATGTCACTCATCATATATGATAAGTTTTTATCATATATGTTGTACTTTTTTTATCATATATGTTAGTCAAGTGTTTACCAGATTTACACTCTTCAACTTCAGCAAGTCCTCGTCTTCTCCCATGGAGGTTCTCATGTTCTCTTCAAACTTTTGAAACTGCTTCTGGACGTCATACTGTCCGTTTGCCAGTTTCCAATCAAACATGTTTGCTGTCTGTATTGCATAATCAAAAATATATTTTTTGTTTTAGTTTGTGGACATAATTTTGTTATAAAAAACACATATGATGTAAGATGTACTTACAATCATAGTTGACATGAAGTACTGTTTCTTCTTTTTTCCTCCTGTGCGAGTGTGTTCTTCAAAGTTTAGTACATTTGAGTATGTGTCAATGACAGGTGCATCTACCTTTAAGCCCGGAGCTATTGTCTGCATGTTGTCCCTCATGCAAGCATAATTATGGTCCGCCGACTCAAATATGAAATCCCTGCAAACATATTACAATTACTTACTTTTATCATATATATATATATATATATATGATACTACTTGAATGATAATTAGTTTGTTAGTGTTTTAGCTTTTACTTACATGTTGTTATTAAGCATTGATACAAGCTTTTAGATGGGTTCAATTTTGTCTCTCAGTCCTCTCGAATTGATCTCGGCCTTAAGTGGAATGATTGTTCTTGGTTACTAAATAAAAGGTTTGGTTTTCTAATCTACTAAATGTTAAAATGTATTAAAATGAAAACTTAAATCAAAGATAAGTAATTTAATGACAATTAATAAAAACTTGAATAAAAACTTGAATTAAAATTAAAATGAAAACTGAAATTAAAGTTAAAATGAGGAAGCAGTAACATTAAAGAAACAGTAACAATTAATGATGCTCAAAAGATAATTGATTCGGAACTTTTTAACCTTGATTCGGAACCTTGTTCATCCGGAACTTTTCACCCGGAAGTCTTCATTCGGAACTTTTTGGTTACCTTCACTCGGAACTTTCTTCGGAAGTTTGGCTCGGAAGTTGGGTCGGAACTTTTCGTCCGGAACTTTAATCAGAACTTTATCCGGAAGTTTGGTTCATCCGGAAGTTTTGCTTCATTCGGAACTTTAGGTTCATTCGGAACTTTTTAAGAAACAACTCATTCGGAACTTTTCAAAAAGACATTCATTCGGAAGATTTAAAAGACATTCATTCGGAACTTTACACTCATTCGGAACTTTCAATTCGTTCGGAACTTTTTAAACAAAACTCATTCGGAACTTTCTAAGAAACAACTCATTCGGAACTTTTAAGAAACAAAACTCATTCGGAAGATTTTAGCTCATTCGGAAGTTTTTGATTCGTCCGGAACTTTTTGATTCGTCCGGAACTTTTCAGTTCATTCGGAACCTGGGAATCTCAGTTACAGACACTTACCCCGAAGAACAAGGAAAAACGTTTTGAATCCAAAAATCACCAAGTTTTTCACCAAAATCTTAAATAAACTAATCTCTAAGCATCTACTAACTATAAACTACAAATCCCATCAACAAAAACACAAATCCCAACAACTTTTGAAGATCAAAACTCAATAAAATAAGAACTTAAGAACTTGAAGATAAAGATGATGATGAACAAGATGAAATGGAAAGATTAAACAAGAACTTGCATTGAATGATTAATGTTTTGACAAGATAAAACAAAGATTAGAATTACAAGATTAGAAAAACAAAGATTAAAATCACCAATCACCCTAGTGGTGATGGTGATGATACGAACTAAAAGGGAGAAAAAAGGGGGAGAGAAGAAAACTAAAAAAACTGGCTAAAATGTGTGAGGGTGGACTATTTATAGGCTTGTCTTTTGGTTGGTGAGTGGGCTTTCTCCCGTTCTTCTTGTCTTCTCGTCTTTTCAGAAAAGTTGACGTTTTCGATTCTGATTCGGGATTTGTCGTCGATTAAATTCAACTCGTCTTTTAACTTCTTCGTTTAATAGACTTGAGTTTCTTCGACTTATGTAAATCTTCCATCTTTGGTCCTTTTCTTCGATAAATCTTCGAATAGGCCCAGTGACTTCAAATCTTTTGCATCTCTTGGACAATAGACTTTATCTTGAGTCCTTTTCTTCAGTAAAACCCGTGCAATCCCATGTTTTCTCCATTATCCATCCGGTTGGCTCTGAAAACACAATAAACACAAAAACCACGCATAATTCCAAACAAATGATATTAAATACGTGTTTTGGTCTCGTTTTAGCCAGAATTAAGTGGTAAAAGGATGGGTGTTTACACACCTATCAAGCATTGAGAACAAACTCTCTCCTATCATCAACTCTGCTACAGTGAGCTTTCCCCGTGCTGGTGCTTTCTTGTTTATGTAGTTAGAAAGGAGCAAGCGGGATGGCCTCTTTTGTTCTTTTGCAGCATCATCTTCTTCTACCATCATCACTATCTGCTTAGGTGTTGTTTCAGGCATTTTTGTGATTTGGCTGAAAGATGGTGTCGATTTGAGAGACTTTGGTTACCTCGTTCCTCTGGTTTTCCTTGACGCCATTGCTTCTTCCACAAGCTTCTTTTTTTGGCTTTCAATTGCAGCTTGGCGTTCCAACTCCATGCAATACCTGTCCAGGTATTCATCAAACTCTGGGTCGTTTTCAAACTCCCCGGACAATGGCTCGTCTGTGAAAACAGTCTTATGAACATCTGCCAACATCGCTGCTTCTTTAGCTAATTTTGGTTGGTGAACCAACCCAGCTTCGGTGACCAGTTGCTCATTTGCACCTTGCTTTTCTTTATCTTTTTCTTTTTGAGCAGATTCCTCATCCTCAATTTGCATATTTTCAAGAGTAACCGGCTGTTTTTCTGAAACAGGAGCATCTTTTGTTTTCCCATCATCCGTGGAGGTTTGCTCCCAATCCATGAAATCCACATCAATCCCATCGTCCTTGTTTCTCTTGAAAACCACCTGGTATTCTTTGCATAGACCAAGCAATGTGTCATCATTTGCAAACTTTCTAAGTCCTTCTCCAAGTGTTTCAGCAAGCACTCTCCTTGCCTCATATATCTCTCCAAATCGATCAATACTTTTTTCAACAAACTCCTGCAATAGAAAAAAGTATGTTGTTAATGTATTAGTATCTTTCATATACGATACTTTATCATATCATATATGATAGTTCATACTATCATATATGAAATTCATAGTTTTTTGTTTTACCTCTAGTGTTTGTGGTTTCTTGTCTTTTGTTGGTTCTAGATAGAAGTCGTTGTGTTTGTATTGGTCGTTCCCATGTGGACATCTTCTTCCTTGTACTCATGATGATGCTCTAGCTTTCCCAAGCATTCATTCATCATTTCTTCATGTATTCTGTTCTTGATCAGCCGACTGTTCCAGCTTCTTATTGCTGGTCTTCGGCGCATCACGGCTACGTCTGGGAAGTATGTTGAGTCCAAGTAAAGCAGCTGGAATGCAACAGAATTTGTTGTCAATGCAATGAAAACAAAGAAATTAAGTTGTTTATAAAAAAAGTAAAACGAAAATTGTACTTACAGACAAGAATGTAGCTGGGCCGTAGTACCAAGTTTTTCCACCTGGTTCACTCCATCTGTTCTTACTTTTCTTCAGGCATTCAATCACGTAGTAGGACCAGTCTATGTCTCTTATGATGTCCTTCTCTCTTATCTATTTCAATATTTTGAGGGAAAGCTTGCCTCCATTGTCTACTCCACCCATCGTGCATCCAAAGAGCATAAGAAAGTTCATGACAAACGTGAAATCTGCCTCACTAGTCGTCTGTATCTTTTTCGAGATGGCTGCTCCTGTTGGTTTACCATTGAACTGATTCATCCACTGTTTCATGAAACGATCATCTTTTTTTCGTTCTTGCAGTTCATCAAGTGAGATTGTTCCATCTTGAACACCAATCATATCCTGCACCTTCTCTCTTGTTATTTTAATTGATCCCTTTTGAAGTCTTAGTTCCATACTCTGAGGATGGAACTTCTCGACAACAAAGTACAGTAGATGTGAAGATAGTTCCACTATTGGAAACTAGATGTATCTTTCGAAACCGATTTCCTTAAGAACCTTTTTTCTTTCGTTTGACAATCCCATAGTGGCCTCATACATTGATTTGGGAGAGCATCTTGTCATCACTGTTTTGTAAACCTTCTCTTGCTTTTTTTCGTCGGCCCTCTACCCTTTTTTGCTTTTACCACAACCATCTGGTAATCTTCATCACCTCCTTCTGTTTCAATTTTTTTTACTTGATGCCTTTCATCGGAGAACATTTATGAACTAGCATTTTTGATGTATCAACTTCATGTTCATGTTCCTCCTCCTACTCTTCATCTTCAGTCTCATTTCTATCGTCCATCTGCTCATCTTCTTCGTTTGATTCCTCCATTGGAGGTGTTCCTTTCTTCCCTGTTTTCTTTCTACCTCCACTGTATGCCTTTTTCTGTCTTTTTGTCCTTTTGTTTGGACGTTTTGCTTCCTCTCTTTCTTCCAATTTTCTCTTTACATCTTTTTTATCCTTCCCTTTTGTTTCTGAAGGGTTGATGAAGCGTATCTTTGTTACTTTCTTCGTAACATCTTTCACCGTCTCATCTTTCTCAGATTCGTGTTCTTCATCTTCATCATCTTCATCATTATCCTCATTACCTTCGTCTTCACCCTCTGGCTCTTCTTCTCCCTCTGTCTCTTCTTCATCTTCTGCATCTTCGGGTTGTTCAGAGTCGCTTTCTTCTTTGTCAGTTTGTGTTTCGATGTATTCTTCCCCGCTGCTAATTCTCTCGTCTTCTGAAACATCATCTTCCTCCATACCACTTTCTGCTACATTTTTTACAAAGAAAAGAGATGTTTATTAGTGTATGTTTTTCCTAATGAAATAATATGATACGTAGTATATTTTTCTTACCTTCTGTACTCTCTATTTGCTGTTCAGCTTTCTTCGTTTTCGCAGGCGCTTTTCCTTTGCCCAATGTTTCAACAGCTTTTCCCTTGGCCTGTGTTTGAGTGACAGCTTCAGTGACACCTTTGCCCTTCTCTTTGCTTTGTCTTGCTCTTTCACGCGCTGCAACTTTTTCTTTCATTATTTTTATAGTAACTGCTGATAAAAAAAAACTTATCAGATATGATACTTATTTTTACTTTTCTGTATTTTTTTTTGCTTTTTTTACCTAAGCTTCTTTTAGGTTGTTCTTCTGTCTCGTCATCCTTGTTTTTTGTATGCTGTTCATCTACAATAAAAGTGCAAAGTTAGACAAAATTACATCTGTTTAAAGCTTTATATGTTGCATAACTTATGAAATATGATGAATTATATATGATAAGGTTCTATCAAATATGATGTCCCATTTTTTAACTATCAAATTTGATGTATCATATATGTTAAGATGATATCATATATATTCTAAACCTACTGCTTTTGATTGTATTTTCACTCATCACATATGATAAAGCTTTATCATATATGATAGAGTTTTATCATATATGTTTTATCAGTCTAGGAAACCATTTTTGCTCAACCGAGATGTTTATATTCACATACAAGCAATATTTAAACACAAAACTCGCTTAAAACTATCAAATGATGTAAGCAATATAATACCATATATGTTATAATCCTAGTGCTTTTGATTGTATTTTCACTCATCATATATGATAAGGTTTTATCATATATGTTACACTTTTTTTATCATATATGTTCTATCAGTTTAGGAAACTATTTTTTCTCAACTTTTTTAAATTTTTTAACCTACCGAGATGCTTATATTCACATGCAATCTATGTTTAAACAAAAAAACTCGCTTAAAAGTATGAAATGATGTTTATTTTCATAGATCTACTATATTCATCATACATTTAGTTAAAAAGCATAGAAGAATCATTGATATAGCTTAAAAGTATAAAAAAACAGAGAAAAAGCTCAGAAAAAGCTTAGAAAAAGCTTAAAAACCATTTAAAAAACTAAAAAAGCATAGAAAAAGGATGGATCTGTGATTTTATACCTTTTTGCCTTGTTTTTATCGTCCTTTGATCTGGTTTTTTGGAAGATGGCTCGTTTTTCGGCTTCCCTTTCATCGTATTTGTTGATTATTTGATCGGATGTGTGTTTTGAAGGTGAAATCGTCAATGGAAGATGGTGGTTTATGTGTGTGTGTTTTTTTGTGTGTGTGTGTTTTTTTGTGTGTGTGAGTTTTTGATGGAAATGAAAAATGACGGTTGAATGTAGCGAAAAGAGGGGGTTAGGGTTTGGGCGGGGTAGTGAAATGACGTAACTACCCCTCCGCTTTTTTTTTGTTTTAAACGTGGATCGTTGGATTTAAGTTGATGAGTGGCCCAGATTTGTCCCCTTGTATCCAAAGGATACAAGGTATCTTAAATAACCGGACTCTTACTCTTAAGCAAATTACTTTTATTCTTCCACGTTACATAGTTATAATCAATATCTATCTCCTAAGTTTGCATTGGCTATGAAGTAACTAATAAATATTAGGAGAGAAATACAAAATATGAGCATCAACGATGGCTTAATGAATCTATTGATATCAGCACAACCCTTAAGGCCTTAATAGATGGAGGCAAGGCCGGATTTGAGCATGTGCAGAATGATCGACGGTACAGGGCCCAGTTTTTCTGAGGGGCCTCTGATTTTTATAGATTAAAGTTGTATGTATAGTCATTTTTAGATGATTTGATCATGTTACCTGTATTTTACGATCGAAAATATACATTTATTTGATTATATATTGTTGAAAGTAAAAAAACGAAACCTGCATATTAAGTTTAATGGAGTTTGATAGATGGTTATGAACATAGAGATGAACCAAGAAGATGAAGAAAAAAAGTACCTGTGGGACCCATCAATATACTTTTTTAACTCTACTTTCTGTAACTAGTTATAGTACTTTTAAAAAAGTTTATATTTCACCCTTTATATTTAAGGGGTAAGTCCATATATTAGCAACGTACTTTCGGTCATTTACATATCTAGGTAGCAAAATTCAGATATTACTAATATAGTCATTAAAAGTTTTAGATTTATATACATATGGGTAATATCACCGGTGATTTTCGGTTAAAACTAAAAAACGACTTACACGTTAGTTCATATATTACAAACCGGCTAATATTCAAAAATGTTTTACCTTGATCCTGTCGGGTATGTTCCAAAACCATAACAATAAATTTGACATAAAAATTGGTTTAGGAACATACCACGACAAAATCAAGGTAAACCATTGTTGAATATTAGCCGGTTTGTAATATATGAACTAACGTGTAAGTCATTTTTTTAGTTTTAACTGAAAATAACCGGTCAAATTACCTATATGTATAAAATCTAAAACTTTGAATGTCTATATTAGTAATATCTGTAATTTGTTACCTAGATATGTAAATAGCTGAAAGTACGTTGCTAATATATGGATTTAACCCTATTTTTAACTTTGTTTATATATCAACATATGTAGTAGTAAAAGTTTATATCTCATAATTTTAATAGAATATTCAATCTTTTACTAACTCAAAAATCAAATGAATTATAATTGAAAAATATATACAATATATTTATAGTTAGATTAAACTTTTGCTATTTTAGTATACGTACTCTTCAATCAAGGGTGGAAGAAATATATTTGCACATGGCCTCCAAAATTCACGGGACGGCCCTGGATGGAGGCAATGTCCCAACATTCTCGATCTCTTCTGCAAACACTATTCCCATACCCAAGAAAAATGTGCCTCAATAAGGCAATGAAATGCCGAAACACCTGGGCTCACAAGTCACAAACACCTGGGTTATCAGCGGCAAATATCAAAGCGGTTCATCCAAAGGATGAAGTGGTACTGTATTCTTCTTAATTGGGTTCACTAAATTGTACTTCTTAGGATCCTCTGCTGCAATAAACTGTCCGTTTCCATACCCTGCGAACCCAAAAATTGTTCATTACTAGCATTTTGGTTACTTGATATGAACAAACCAACTATATTAATAATATAAATTGGTTAAAAGTTAAAACACTTGACAAACTAAAAGTTTAAATAAATGGTAGGTTGAGTGAAGCTTGCTGTTTCATCAGCTGATGGACTCCCGGAACTGCAAGTTAATTGGCAAATCAATCAATTTAACTTCTAATTAAATTCTTTTTAATAGATCTGTACCTGTTATATTACTTGTTTGATTCCACGCTAATGAATGGAGACACTTCCATTAACAAACTGATGTTAACTATAACTGCGATAAAGTCACCTTGTATTATATATT
The DNA here is from genome assembly GCA_025667525.1 of Glebionis coronaria. Taxonomy (NCBI): domain Eukaryota; kingdom Viridiplantae; phylum Streptophyta; class Magnoliopsida; order Asterales; family Asteraceae; genus Glebionis; species Glebionis coronaria. The sequence continues at coordinate 628,876,835 of CM046875.1, read as the reverse complement.
GCCAATATCATTGGACCAGGACTATCTCCATTAATGGTGGTGACTAGCTTCCTATGTCCTAGTTATATTAAGTATAGTCGTGGCTTCAGTGACCGAGTTATGACTCGAGGTCGAAAGTAGCTGTGTGAATAACAAGAACCTACCCTTTATTAACGGGTCCCTCGTCTATGTTTAACAGGATGAAGAATGTAGAGGCTGCAAAAGAAGCTGGCATCAAGGGTATTCAGTTCAAGAATGCAGATTCACTGCAGCAAGACCTGTCTCTTCTGGGCATCACATTTCCAAGCATCAACACACGAAAGCAAGATCACGCGTTATAAACTGAGTATATAATAATGGTACAAATATTTGTTCGCATTAATATTGTTGATTAATACATGTCGTTGATTATAAAATTGAAAATGAGGTCTAAAGCTTATCAGTGAAAAGACTCGAAATGCATGTAAACATGTGTGACCAAAGTCTTGAGTGTTCGCATCTTATAGTTGGGATAATTAGATGTTTCGAACCTTACCAATTGCCACAAACATTTCATTATCAGAATATCAGTAGTAGGTAATATATCAACTACACAAAATGATCATTTATATCCCACTACTAGTATGAGTTGCAACATATATGTATTCACCAATCAGACAATCTTACATTGCCAGGATCCTATCATGCCTAAACAAAGTCACAAGACAGTGAAAATATCTTCTTTCGGCTGTGACCTAGTCGAACATGGCTTTATATGTTATTTGATCATTTGCACACTATTGTTGGTTCGATGCACCAGCTTTTGAAGTTAAAGTATGGAGCATAGACATTATTTATGGAATTCACTTATACATAGGGATGGTGTTTGTTGGAAATTTTAAATAAATCTTAAAACTAGTATGGATTGTTATGTCTAAAATTCTCCTTATACTTTTGGTTTTGAATACTGAGTTTAGAAGAATTTTTTAAAGGACTCTCTATCCAATTTAATTACTTTTTGTTACTATCATAAAACCTAGAGACCATTTGGTTTAGATATCGTAATATTTACACTAATATAAATAATGAAAAAAAAATCGATGGAAAATGATAAAAACCAATTTAGTAGACATCAAATACTCAACTTTATACCCGAAAAACTAGCAAGATGATCTTCCAACTCGCAAGGTAAGTCAACCTTTTGATTTTTTTTTAAAAGAATCGTAAGATTTGCTTTCCGAAGTCAAATGTTGCTAATAATTTTAAAAAAATCACAGGTTTGACTTTGCAAAATTAAACCTTGCAAGTTTTCACAAAACTATCAATGCTGATTTCGCAAGGTTAAAATCTTACAATTATTTTCTTAAAATATATACTAGAATAAACCTGCGTCTCTTTGGTCTGTTTATATCCTCTTGAGCCAGCTAATACTTGTATGGAATGAATGTGTACTTTGTTTGTGGCTTAATGATGTTCATTGCTGATATGACCTTAAAAACGAGATGACAAATCGAAACTGTTAATTTTAACAAATATCAAAAACGATTCTCAAATGAATACCGATAATTAAGATAAATTCGGATTCTTATCAAAAACAAAATCCACCAAAATACAAATTAATCATAATATTATTTTTTTCATACTGACTTTTATTTTACACTAAATGCAAAATAAAATAATATAAATCAACAATTCTCGTATAATAAATTACTTACCAAGAAATTAGATTTACCTATCAAACGTGCTTTTTAGAAAATAATAAACCTAGGTACTTCAAAAACCCTAACAGAAGAAAAAAAAAGTTTAGGGTTTTATTCTTCATGGAAAGGATTGCTGGAGACTTGTCGAAACTTCCTGTATGGCCAGTCGCCGATGACGTCAACAAACTCCCTTTGTCCGTACAGACAGTCGTGTCAAATGACGACCTATTAAGCGAAATTTTACTCTGGTTGCCTGCTATCGTGCTTCTTTTGTTTAAATCCGTATCCAAACGCTGGCAAGCTGTTATCAACAACACTAACTTCATTAAGCGTCGGAGCCAAATACCTAAGATCGATCCTTCTTCCGGTTTCTTTATCATGCGTAATCATTATAGATATGATACATCTGATTTTGGACGATGTGATTTTTTGCGTTTTGATACCAGAATACAGGTCTGCAGATCTCAGCTTAAGACCACCTTTAAAATAGGCTCTGAGGCAGGTATTAATGCTTTTGTTGTGCAGTCATGCAATGGTTTGCTTCTATGCCATGCTTATGCGCAGGATAAGTATTGTGTTTACAATCCGTCCACTCATCTTTCTAAGTTGCTTCCACAACCACCACATATGTTACCAGATACATATATTCGATGCGGTTTGAGAATGGCTTTTGATCCTACCATATCACCTTACTACAAAGTGGTGTATGCTGGTACCATCACTGACATTAGTAGCATTATGTGGTGGAGGGATAAAATTGATGTTGTGATCCAAATACAAACTTACTCTTCACAAACTGGCAATTGGGCTGTTGTTCGCGGTGGTCCATTTCCCAGTACATGTTTTTCAGGTTTTCATAATGGAATATATTGGGATGGTGCTATTCATTGGTTGACTGAGTTTTCTGGTTGCTGGTATATGCATTACAAGTTAGATTTTGCGAATGAGCATCCAACTTTAACAAATGTTCAACTACCGGGAACCTTGAATAACGCAGATATGGATCACGATTTGTTTGAGTCTGGGGGTTGTTTGCTTCTTTTTGGTATGGACAAAACTCATTCTCTACAGTTGAATGTTTACAAGATGAGGAATGGTTATTCTGGATGGTCGTTCAACCACTTCGTGAATGTTTGTGATATTATGACACCAGTTTCTGGAAGAAAGAGCATTCGTATCATTGTCTCGTGTATTGCAGTGGGAGAAAGAGAAGAAGATTTGTGTATGGTGATTACACTCGGTAAAAAGACTTTTCAATACAACTTTGCACTAAAGACTTCTCGTGACCTCTCTGATCTGAATTTAGATTTGCCCGTTAAATGTTATTCGTTCGCTGCATCTTTTGCTAGTGTGTGATTATGCTTTCTGTTACAGGTATGACATTCATATCTTATGTTTTGCTGTCATTACAGGCTTTGTTATACTGTTGAGGCTTTATTTTCCCTTTATGTTCATTAGCAATTATGTATTATAAGAATTATTGTTTATGCTTTATAGTATCTGTAACTTGTTTCCCTTTCAATGTTTCTGTAATTCTGTAAATTATTTAAAGGCCTTGTTAGTCACTTAGTCGTAAATCACTATCGGGCCTGGTACACACACATATGGCCTAATAAAACCGGCCTAAATCACCTGTCTTAAGGGCTAACTAGTTATTTTTGTGTTACTTGCAGAATAGTCTTGTAAATATTCAGTTTAAACATGCAACTTTTAAAGTCTTAAAAATATATTGCATTTTGTTGATCCAAATCTTTATATAATCAACGTGGCTATCATTTTTACACAAAATAACCAATAAATTTACATTGATGTGTAAATCCAGTATGAATAGTTTCAAAAAAATGTAATAAAAGAAAACCAAAACGATAACCATCTAGGGCCTTAGAAATCTTTTAGTGTCGCCACAACCCATGATAGATGTAGGCAATGTGCCCAATTTGTCAATGCCTTCTTCAAACACCGCTCCCATACCCATGTAGAAATGGGACTCAATATGGCAATGAAAAGCCCAAACACCCGGGTTATTCGCTATAAACCTCAAAGCGGTCCATCCGTATGGATGGACCGGTACTGTATTCTTCATGATTGGGTCTACCAAGTTGTACCTCTTAGGATCTTCAGAAGCATTAAAATTTCCATTTCCATTTCCATATGCCACGACCCAAAAATCGTGCCCATGTAAATGCCATGGGTGCGTCTCACTAGTATTCACATTCAGTGTGTTTGCATTTTGTAGAATAATGTCTACCGTGGTATTAAACTTTTTGTCTAAACACAGAGTTGCTAGAAGTAGCATTAACATTTAAAGCAACCATGTTTATCTCATAGTTTTGGTGCCCACTGATAATGTCTGGAGGCGGGGTTTCTTCAAATGTGTGAAGTAAGCTTTCTTTAAGTGACACGAGATAAGGTGTATGAGGAAGTGTAAACGAGACATTATTAATAGACCATTTGACACTTCCATTTATGTGATTTTGTGTGTTCAAAATAATAATGACACGGTCTGATGTTTTAGGCACAGGGTGAATGTAGCCAGGGTGGGACTTGATTTTGAGAGTTTGGCTAACTCTAGACTCAATGTCGTTCCAAAAGGGTCCACTTGGTGGAATCGTTGGTGGTGATTTTCTAGGATGGTTCGGGTAGTAGTTGAACAAGGCTAAGCCATTTGGGGTTGTGTTGTTACGACTCACCATTTTCGACACAGCCCAATAATTTCTTGATGGGTCTTGGTTTGCTGTGACTAAAACTGAGTAAGTTTCACCAGAGTAAATAAATAGATTATTTACGACAAAAGGCTCAACGTAGTGACCATCAGTTTCGACCACAGTCATATTATGCCCCTGTATTTTTCATAGAAAAATATATATTAGAAACAGGTTGTAAATGTGCAAAATAACAAATTATTGCAACTTGCTGTCTAGCAAACAAGCTGTTTTTATTCAGATTTAATTCACACTATTATAATTATTACGTTTTCTCTTTATTCTTCTCATAAAATCTTTGTTCATAAATGTCCAAATTGAAAGTCATGAGATTGCTTAATAAAAAAGTTAATGTTGTTTATTGATTTTTGGGTACATAAGTTGTTTAAAAATGCGAGAGTTATGATCAAATGAGAAGTAAAATTATAATAAGATGTTTTGTTGGTTTTACCTCTATTTCGAAACTGAGAACAGCCAAAGCAGTTAAACTTCCGATCCTAAGCCTGTATGTTTTCCCGGGTACAACCGTGAAAACATACAGCGAGCATTCAGGATTTGTCGCGTTACATGAACCCGCTGTAACTAGTGGTGTACTACAGTTAAATCCTCCTTTTCCTTGAATCAACAATGACTGTAACAAAAACCATAAAACATAAGTTTCTACTGGTCACAAACTTTGTACCACCACTTTTTATCATGCACAAAATATGACAAAATGGGTCATGCTTGTAGTTGTCATAAGATATAACTATTTTCTGTTATAGATTTATGATTTAAAAAATTTACCTGAGGATCACCGACCCAAACAAAGGGGAATAGAAGAAAGGTCTGCAGCCTGTTCATATGTGCTTCTATGATACCAATCGTTAAGAATAATGCTTCTATCGTAATCATACGAAAAAGGTTCGGATTCGCCATCCGGGAGTGCTACCCGAAGCGACCCGTAGAATCCAGCCTCTCGTTGCATACCATAATGAGCATGATACAAGTATGTCCCTGCCTGTGTTCAATCACACATTTAAATATTACTACAAGAAATTAAAAGTTTCAACTTGCTTTTTCAAAACGCAATAATCAGATAATCAGTTGTTAATACGAGTTCTTATTGTAACTAGCAGGGTACCCGCGCAATGCGGCGGCGGGTACCCGACGAGTAATCTCATGGCGAGCAAATGTTTTTTCATGACTATTGTTTACATGAATTTAGTATTATTTACTTGTGACGAAGTAAAAATCGAAATATATAAATTTTTATCTCTGACACAAATCCATATCATTCATGATGTCTTCACCTTTAAAAGTTTATGACGAAACGTGTTTTATAATTTATTACGTTTTTTGTGAAAATAACTATTTAAGTAAGATGTGTTTTTTCTGTTGTTTTAAATAAGTATTTGATTATATAAAAGGGTCTTTCGAGTTTTGATTTCTTAGTTATTGTTTTTTGCGGTTTTAGATTGAGCGGGTAGGCTCGATTTGACGATTTTCTTATATTTTGAATACCCTTGTTTGTAAACCTTAAGTGCACGTTTGGTAAAGAGAATTTAAAGATTAGAAATGAAGCAGAGAATTAAATTTTAGAGAAATGAGATTGATTTAGAAATTTATTGGATTCTATAGTTTGGTTGCGCGTGTAAATTTATATAAAAATTATCACGAAAATCAATTTCTTATCTTTAAAAGACGTATAAATATAAAAATATTGTAATGTCAGTTAAAAGAATTTTTTAAACATTATAAGCAAGAGATGTTGCATGTAATTTGTTTACATGAATCTTAAAAAATATGTTTTTAAAGGTACGTGAATAAGATCACAAAGAAAACAATAAAAACTAGTGTAATACCCGTGCTTTGCACGGGTCAAACGTAAAAAAGCAGTTATTTCGTATCTAATATTAAACAACATATCATCTATTAACGCAAAAATCATTTAATTTAACATACGTAAATTTATCATTTCTATTAGTTTTTTAAAATTCATAGAAAACTAATAAAACTAACTTTTCATAATTTCATAAGCAAGAAGAAGTAATTCAGAGTATAAACCACATAAGGTAATTTTCTAAAATTTCATACGCGAAAAACTAATAAAATGGTGTGATAGTGTAGTCATCCACTTTGGTCGTTCCAGAATGTGTATTAATGCATTGTTTTGTAAACTGGTTTTTAAATCAACCTGGTCGAGTCATTAGGTATTGGTTAAACTGAGTTGAACCAAATCAACTCGGTTTTTCAAAAGAAATTAAAAAAAACATATTCTCAATGATTAATAAAATTTATATAAAAAATCATGAAATCTTCTGTATATTGAACATATAATGTACAACAAATACGCAAAATTATCACGGTTAAAAAAACGAAAAATTCAAAACTCGGTCTAATCTCGAGAACCGGATTAACACGGGCCACCCAAACCGAATTAACGCGGACCACCCCAAACCCGATTAATTTGTGCATCAGGGCCATCTATTTCCTGCCAGAAACAAAAATATTATGTTCGTAAAAGTATTCATATGGTTAACAAAACCTTACACTATGAACATGGATTCATATTACTAATAAAAATATAAATTACAAAAACTTATGCACATAGGTACTTATCTACCACAAACTTAGATGCGTATCACTATGAATAAAAACCAAGGTCTTCGTCGGTTACCAAAACATACACACGTGGCGTACTACAAATACAAAGTTCAGCCACTTGGTATCAAACAAAAGACAAAAAAAATAAAACACATCAATATCACTAACATCGGTATTTATAAACAATACTGGTATCATCTTTCTCTTTCTCTCACATAATCTACAGCAACTCCATGGCATCAAAACTGTATAAATTAACAAAACGATTTACACAAATAGCGTATTAATTATGGGTGGTTGCAACTTCTTGTATTTGATATATAAAAGCGAAGATGGATTCTTAGAAAGGAAAAAGTTCGAGCATGAAAAAAAGAATGGTTTGACGTATTGGTACTGAGTGACAAAGACATTTGTGAGTAAAAAGGGTCAAAAGCACGATCCTATCAGTGGGCCATTCAGTTATACGATTCTGCAATAGTGGTCGTACCTACCATTCACCACTCTTAGATCGTGCTAAGTCAATGCATATTCGTTGCCAATGATGGGTTGATTTGGAAACTGCTGGTAAAATGATATGTTGACCTATCACTTCAACATTCTTCTCTGTTTTTGAATCGACATCGTGGATGACAATAACATCTTCCCATTTTCAGTTCTTGAGGTTTTCTTCACGCTTGAGTGTCTTTAGTGCAAGTGTGGCTTCATTGTTTGCCATGATTAGTATATACCAGTTTGGTGTAGACTGTTACATTGACTATGAAATCAAGTATGAAATTGATAAGAATGAGAGTATTGTATACTGGTTTCAGCTTTATATAGATGCACAACGACGGCTACCAATTTAAGGTGCACAAAAAGTGGGAGTTAGTTAAAGTTGGACCAGATTTTCTATATTTATCCCATGTGTGTGTGGATAAGAACAAAATGTAATTTGTACGATTCAGATTATAGTAGTGTGCCATCCAATGGCTGTGAGACAATAACACGTCATATTTTTTTCTCTCTGTTGCATCAGAAATAAGAAGGGAAATAAAATCCGTTTTCACAAAAAAATTCCATTACTCCCATTTCTCTTTAAAAACAATAGAAATAAAAACTTACAAATAACACTATCACTCTTTCTAACAATTTCTCTTCAACTCACTACTTTTTCATTTCTTTCTACCAAAAAAGAAAAATAAATTCAGTTTTAATTCTATCAATTTTTCTATATCAAACATGCATTTATCAGTTCCAAACATTCCCTAAGTTTATATAAATCAAATAGTTTATATTTAATCACTCGTATGCAAACATGCATGTTATATGCACGAAAATCGTTGACTTAAACTTTATTGTATCTTTCAAACAATAGTACATGTAAATATACAAAGTTATATAAGCATGTTGTTTTTATGTACTAATACAAAATTTATATTTAAATGAGTTTATTAGAATTTAAAACAAAAGAAACTTTTTGTTTATATTCAAACAACTAATGGTAAAAATATTCACATTTAGAAAGCAAAAGGGTGAATTTAAACATCTATAAAAATAGTTGTATCTATCAATTAGGAATACTTGTAATTTAACTTTAATTTAGGTAGGCGAGATTGCAATTTTAACTTTAATTTGTATGCGTCCAGGAAGCATTTGAAGGGGTAACCGCACAAAAATTCCACCTTCTAATCTATCTCTGGGAGTGGATAGCAATCTTGGGGACAATCTTTATTGAGGTCTATGAAATCAACGCACATGCGCCAGCTACCATCATGTTTCTTCACCATTACTGGGTTAGCGAGCCAGTCGTGATAGTAAACTTCCCTCAGGATTCATGCATCTACTAGTTTTTTCACTTCCTCGAGTATCACCTTGTTGCGCTCTAGGCCTGTCCTCTCTTCTTTTGCCTAATCGGAGGGTACCCTTCGCGGATTTGGAGCTTGCGTTCGGCTATTAACTTTGGTACCCCTGTCTTATCTTTGGGTTCCCATGCGAAGATGTCTAGGTTGTTCTTTAAAAGGCGACACATGTCCGTCTTTCGTTTGTCAGACAGTGTTCCTCCTATTGTAATCTCTTGATCCGGATATTGCGGATGCACTGCTACTTTTAGATTCGGCGGTGAGTTTACCTTAGGTTCCATTGTGACCCGTGGAGGTTCTGTGATTGCGTTACACTCCGGGGGAGTTATCGCTGTATTGAAGATCGTTACGATTCCTCCATCCACTGGGAATTTGATCATGCCATGAGCTGTGGAAGGTACCGCTCGCATTGCTAGTATAGCTGGTCGCCCTATTATCCCGTTATATTACGATGGCGACCGTATGATCAGGAAATTCATGGAGACGTTTGTTAAGTGCTCATAGTCTCCTACTTTCACTACTAGCTTTAGTTGGCCCAAATGCCACACCGCTTCTCCACTAAAACCGATGAGCGGGGAGGTCGCAGTTATCATTTGGCTCTGTACTTCTACACTTAGTGTCAGGAAGCAATGCTCATACATTATTTCTGCTGATGAACCACCATCCACATACATGCGATGTATGATGTGCTGACCAATGCTTATTTCTATAACTAACTGTCCCTCTACAACGTTCCTCGCGTTGAGTGGGGGGAGGAAATGTCTTTTCCCTTCGAGAATTTCTAGCTCACCTTTTGTATGCTCCTTCGCTGCCATGATTCCACCATGTAAATGTTCGCGCTAGCGATTTTTTATCTTTCGTCTTTCGTGGTTTCATTGACAAGGTGTTTCAGCTCGCCCTTCTTTACCATATTTTCGATATATTTTTGTAGCTGAATACACTCGTTCGTAGCATGCCCCCTCTCATCATGGTATTCACAATATCTGTTACTGACGCGCTTTTTGACCGGAGTGGTCATTGGCGTTGGCCTTGGGAATTTCGCACCTTCTGTTACGAGGATTTCTCTTGGGGTTAACTTAAGGGGAGTGAACTTAGAGTTATAAGTTCGCCCCTCTCTTCTCCTTCCTAAGTAATCAAGGCCTATAGGTCTGCCTTGCTTGCTGGGCCCTTCACTAGGCGCGTGGACAGATCTGTGGTCATAAGTGTTTCGTGCTACTTCTGAAGCAGCTGATTCTCCCTGTATGAAAGACCTTACCCGCCTTAGTACTCCATCGAAGGTTTCAGGTGTTCTTTCATTCAGCTTCTTTATTAGATCGCTGTTTCGTATACCCGCCATGAAGCAAGATACTTTTAGAATTTCTGGGCAGTCTTTTATCTGAAGACACTCGCTCTTGAAACGTTCCAGAAAGTCTTCCAGGTATTCGCCCTGGATCTGCTTTACCCTGGCAAGTGATATAGCACTCCTATCATGTCTTTTCTGTTGCACATAGTTTCTTTTGAATGCTTTCCGCAACACTTCATACCCGTTGATTTTCCGTGGCAGAAGCCTATCGAACCACATCCGCGCGTTACCTACGAGTGTAGAGTTGAACATGTTGCACCATACGGGTTCTGGCCATTGTTCAATACCTGCCTGGGATTCAAAGACTTTTAAGTGGTCTTTTGGATCTGAAGTGCCATCATAAGTTTTCACGTTTGATGGCATGCAGCGCTTTCTTGTATCTTTGTAATACTGTATGCTCCTCGTAAAAGCGTTTTTCCTGGCTCTTCTCCATGGTTGGGAGAAGCTCTGGTCATCCGAGGAGTAACTTGCGCGCATGTGTTTTTCTGGGAGGTTATCACTTGATCCTGACAGGTTGCTTTCTCAGGATGCGACGTGCTTCGCGCGCTTTGCTTCTTTTACCATCTTCTCGTGTTTAGCAACCAAAGGGATGAGGGTTTGTAGGTTATTAGCTACATACTCCTCCATCATGCGTGCCTCTGTAGCAACGACTTTCCCGCCCTCCTCTTGGAGCGTCTTTCTTTTTTGCTTATTGGGAAGAGGCTGGGTTGACTCTCGTTCGACGCCTTTTCCCCCCACGGCGGGTAGGGGAGTTGAGAACAATCCGCCTGTTCTTAAGATTGGAGGGTTGTTTACATCCCAGGTGTTTGCTTCACTGGTAGATCCAGGAGTAGCATTCACGGATGTGATACGGCCATCTACCGTTGAGGATCCTTAACGGCCCTAATTCTTGCCGCTTTTTGTCATTAGCTAGAGCTTAGTGTGGGTCCCACGGTTGGTGCCAACTTGTTGATACAAAAGTTGGATAGACCGAGCATGACTCAAATTAGGCTTAATTTGAGGTCTTGTGGACTCTGGCTCTTACACTAAGTGAAACTTGCTTTGAGGACCCTGCTCACTAAAAAGACACCGTTAGGCTTACAGTGGGTTTGTCATCCACGATTAGACTCCGGCGTGAGAGTAAGTGCCATGCCCTCATGCAATGCTTAGTGACAAAGCACATTTACACTTTCCTCATAATCAATCAACCTTGGCCTTATTAATATGCTATTAAACGAAAATCAAAATACTAAGAGAAATTAAATTTTTTAGAATAAACAGAAGGATGGAAATAACTTGCAAAGAAATCGAGGACTTACATTAGGACTTCGGTGCTGCGAAGATTTATCACCCTCAAGTTTCACGTTCCCCAAACTAAGCTTAAAAACGAGATCATTGTTATTATAAGCTAGCAATTCAAACACTTACACACATGGCTTAATTAAATGCTTAAACTCCCTTATTCCTAGGTGTATCTCTTATATTTTATTTTTGTCTTAGAATGATCATGAAGATGCATTTTTGGACTTATTTCGATAGTTTATTAGGGCTGAAAGCAAAGTAGGACGATTTGATCAATAGTTAGCTAAAGGACAAAATCTTTTAAAACTGCTTCTCGGGATATCAAAAAGTTCATATCTTGGCATAACTTGATTCGCGATTTGAGACCTTTCTCGGGCCGATATTTGGCATGTACTTCATACTTCATATCTTGAGAGATGTTCTTGAGATAATGGTCTTCTCATCGTAATAGAGTTTCTTCACTTGGAGACTTTTGAGGGGTACTCCAACTTTGTTGACCACGACTTCATGATTATTTCTTCAATCTCTAATTGGGATTTTGAGATACAACGATCCGCCTCCTTTTCGGACTTGGATCTATTTATCCTCATACCTTGTTAGGGTCTTTTCGGATAGACTTCTCCATGATCTTTATGGGAGTTGATTGCTTTTCGTCGTGAGTCTTGATCCTTCATATTGATTTTGGGAATAATGCTTTTTACATCACTTTTGGATCTTCAGCAATAAAATGGAATCCTCATGCCTTGTTAGGGCCTTTTCGGACTCGCCAATCTTCGCGCCCCGCTTCATAAGTTATGCCTTGGCTATGAACTCTTATCATTACCGAGCAACTTTTAAACTATCTTGGGCTAGAAGCTAAGTAACTTTTCAAATCGTACGACCTTACTTATTGCAGATAAATTATTAGCAAGTGATGGGAGAATAGGCAAATAGTTACACCAAGTGAGCTTGCGCAAGAATACCGACTTATAATTGACTCTATCATTTCTCGTCCTCCACAATTTAAAATCTCAAGTAATGAGACTCGTGGATACTTAGCCTAATAAACCAATTAAGGTTTACATGGTTAAGGATACTAGCTAGAATAAACTTGGATAAGTCTGATCGGGTTGAGTCAAAATAAACGCAACGGGCCTAATATGTCAAAAATTTCTAAACTAGCCACACCACCTTATTAAAATTTGACTTTATTGTGGGATATATACATATGAAAGTAACGATAAAAAATTTAAACATTACGACTAAATGGCCAAAGTTAATTAAAAATTTGAAAAATGTTGAAAAATAGGATTTTCTGGTTAAATGAAGGCATTTTCATGGAAAAGTCCACTTAAAACTTCGATAGAAGTCCCCCCTACACTTAAGATAAACATTGTCCTCAATGTTTTAGCATGTGGGAAAAGTTTCCCCTACACTTATGACATTGTGCACGTTGGTTAACTCAAGTTAAGGAAGAGACGACTAAAGTGATCAATTTCAAATGTGAGTATGAAGAAAATTGAATCACGATAGTTGAGAGATAGAACCGGATTTCGGATAACACGGGAGCACGGTTCTTCAAAAATTCCAAGAGTGCACTTATCCCTGTAATCACACCATACAAAGACAAACACGTATAGTAGTCCCCCCTACACTTAGGGGATTAAAACATACAAGGATAGATACTCGGGCTGCCTCCCGAGGAGCGCTTGTTTTTGATAACCGAGTCACGAGCCTGACTCGACCCAAAGTTAGTTCATGGGGAACGTGGTGAGGGATGGAATCACCTCCTGAGAGGTGTCCTCACCAAAGTACAGCTTCAGACGCTGGCCATTCACCTTGAAATTGGGCCCATTTGGCTGAGAAAGCTCAATGGTCCCATACGGAAAGACGTTGGCGACGGTGAATGGACCAGACCAGCGGCTCTTCAACTTGCCAGAGAAGATCTTCAACCGAGAGTTAAAAAGTAATACTTGATCACCAACGTGGAACTCTCGGTTCTTGATTTTTGCGTCATGGAGGATCTTCGTCTTTTCTTTGTAGATCAGCGAGTTCTCATAAGCTTCATTCCTCAGTTCATTGAGCTCGTTGAGTTGAATCTTACGATGATCACCGGCTTTGTTGATGTCGAAGTTAGCCCACTTCAAGGCCCAGTGCGCCTTATGCTCCAGCTCGATGGGAAGGTGGCATGATTTCCCGTACACAAGACGATAAGGTGTACAACCGATCGGGGTCTTGTAAGCAGTACAGAAAGCCCACAGAGCATCATCTAACTTATCGGCCCACGTGGCACGATGCTCTCCCACAGTACGCTCCAAAATTCGTTTCAATCCACGGTTGGATATCTCGGCTTGCCCATTGGTTTGGGGATGATAAGCGGTGGAAAGACGGTGATTGACACCATACTTTGCCATGACTCTTTCAAATTGATCGTTGCAAAAATGAGTCCCGCGGTCACTAATAATAGCACGAGGAACACCGAATCTAGCGAACAGCGATTTCAAAAAGTTACAAACCACCCTTGCATCATTCTTAGGTAAAGCTTTGGCTTCAACCCACTTGGAGACGTAGTCAACGGCAACAAGGATGTATTTGTTTCCTTTAGATGAAGGGAAAGGCCCCATAAAGTCGATACCCCAAACATCAAAAATTTCACACTCTTGAATGAAATTCTGAGGCATCTCGTCTTTATGTGTGATCGTGCCTTGTTTTTGGCAAGCATCACATCGTTTAACCATATCGTGAGCGTCACGATAGATGGTGGGCCAATAAAATCCCGAATCAAACACTTTTTTGGCGGTGTAGTTGGGACCAAAGTGACCACCAGTGGGTCCTTTGTGGCAAGCATCCAGGATTTCTAAGGCTGCCGGTCCATCAACACATCGGCGAATAATCAAGTCGGCACATTGTTTGAAAAGATACGGGTCATCCCAGAAGTAAGTCTTGATGTCTTTGAAGAACTTTTTCTTTTGCTGGGATGTTAACCCGTCAACGAGGATTCCACCCGCCAAGTAGTTTGCAATGTCCGCAAACCACGGGGTTTCATCAGCAGTCGAGTTGATAGACATTAAGGTCTCCAGGGGAAAAGAATCATTGATTTCTTTGTTCAGATGAGCCCCCTGGTAAGGATCCTCAAGTCTATTGAGATGATCCGCGGCTAGGTTTTCTGCTCCTTTTTTATCGCGAATTTCGATTTTAAATTCCTGGAGCAGTAAAACCCAGCGAAGAAGTCTTGGTTTGGAATCTTGCTTTGTCAACAAGTACTTCAGCGCGGAATGATCGGTATACACAATGGTGGTGGAAAGGACAAGATAGGGGCGGAATTTTTCAAAAGCATAGACAACAGCTAAAAGCTCTTTTTCGGTTGTCGTATAATGCAATTGTGCCCCTGTCATTGTCTTGCTAGCGTAATGGATCGGTTGGAAGTGTTTGTTCACTCTTTGTCCAAGAACCGCTCCAATAGCAAAATCACTAGCATCGCACATTAACTCAAAAGGCAGCTCCCAATTGGGGGTGACCAAGACGGGTGCCTTAGTAAGCTTATCCTTAAGCGAGTCAAAGGCTTCAAGACACTCTTTGGAAAAGATAAAAGGAGTATCTTTTTCCAAGAGGTGGGTCATCGGGCGAGCGATTTGAGAAAAATCTTTGATGAATCGACGGTAGAAGCCCGCATGACCCAGGAAACTTCTCACACCCTTCACGGTTGAAGGTGGAGGCAACTTAGCGATAACATCGACTTTTGCACGGTCTACTTCAAGACCGGCTTTCGAGATCTTGTGTCCTAGGACGATGCCTTCTTTTACCATAAAATGGCATTTTTCCCAATTCAGAACTAGGCGAGTGTCTTCGCACCGCTTGAGCATACGTTCCAAATTGGCAAGGCACGCAGAGAATGAATCGCCATAGACCGAGAAATCATCCATGAATACTTCCATAGTGTCTTCCACCATGTCATGGAAGATAGCCATCATACACCTTTGGAATGTCCCAGGAGCATTACATAAACCAAAAGGCATGCGTTTGTAAGCAAATGTTCCATAGGGACAAGTGAATGTGGTCTTTTCTTGGTCCTTGGGATCGATGGGAATTTGAAAATACCCGGAGAAACCGTCTAAGAAGCAGTAATAGTCATTACCAGCTAGACGCTCGAGCATTTGATCCATGAAGGGAAGAGGAAAGTGGTCTTTTCTCGTGGCATCATTGAGCTTGCGATAATCAATACAAACTCTCCACCCAGTAACGAGACGAGTGGGAATCAACTCGTTGTGTTCATTGGGAACAACGGTTATTCCGCCCTTCTTGGGCACACAATGGACGGGACTTACCCATGGCGAATCCGAAATAGGGTAGATCAAGCCGGCATCTAGAAGTTTGATAACCTCTTGTTTGATGACGTCATGAATTTTAGGATTAACCCTTCTTTGGTTCTGGATTGTGGGTTTGAAGTCATCTTCCATGAGAATCTTGTGAGTACAAAAGTTTGGATCAATTCCGCGGATATCGGAAATTTTCCAAGCAATTGCCTTCTTATGAGCTTTAAGCACAGCGATGAGACGAGTTTTCTCTTCTTCTTGCAAGTCCTTAGCGATGATGACGGGTGACTTCTTCTCTGCTTCAAGGAACGCATACTCGAGATGGGGCGGCAACTCCTTAAGTTCCAAATCCGAAGGATTTTCGACGGGATGCGTTTTCAAAGTCGTGGCATCGATAGCAATAACCGTGGGAGATGGAGGCGAAGGATTGTCTTCGTTGAGAAGATTGTCAAAGAAATTCATGTCTTCATCCCCATCGATAGGAGAATCATTAGTAGCTAAATTCGCATCTCCCATGGTATCTTCAAGATTGTTCCAGAATAAATCACTATCTCCAAATAGGGACAACAAGGAATCAATGGAGGACACGGTCTCAACATTGGGAAGAGAAGAAGGAATACTTTTGCAAGCATCAATAAAGTGTGCTTCACAAGCCTCATCCAGAACGTCAATACAATTAACACTCTCATTGGAATAAGGTTGTTTAGACAACTTTCCCATGTTGAAGACTACTTTATCGTCACCCACTCTCATGATAAGCTCACCGGCTTCAACATCAATGAGAGTGCGACCGGTCCTAAGGAATGGACGACCAACAATCAGTGGCACACGTGGGTCCATCTCGTAGTCGACGACAACAAAATCAGCAGGGAAGGTGAATTTGTCGACTCCTACAATGACGTCTTCGGCTATCCCCACTGGATAAGCAACCGTACGGTTAGCCAATTCCAAAGTCATTTTGGTGGGGATTAGCTCTGGGAGAGATAATTGCTTCCAAACACTTAGAGGCATGAGATTAATACTGGCACCTAGATCGGCTAGGGCCATGCAATTCTCTACTCCCGGGAAATTGCAAGGGATAAGAAAACGACCCAGATCACCAAGCTTGATTGGCAATTTCCTTAAGAGTACTGCAGAGCAGTTCTCATTAAGTTGGGTGTTGGCAATGTCGAGGAGCTTTTCCTTGTCTCTCAGAAGATCTTTAAACATTTTAGCATATTTAGGCATGTGAGCGAGAGCCTCAGCGAAGGAGATATTGAAATTCAGTTGTTTGAACATTTTAAGGAAATTCGAAACCTGAATATCATCCTTGCTTTTGAGCTTCTCTTTCCTCAACCTAGATGGATAAGGTATATTGGAAGAAGAGGAAGGCTTTGGAATAATAGGATCACTCACATCCTTGGGTGGAGGAGGGGTAGAAGGAAGAGGTGGAGAAATTGGGGAAAGAGAAGGATGAGGAATAGGAGCAGGTGACTCGTTCTCCTTAGTCACAACCACCGGTGGAGGTATAGGAAGCTCGGGTTCCTTGGTACCTTTACCACTGCGAGTGGTGATTGCTTTCATCTCCCCTCTTGGATTCGCAACGGTATTACTCGGAAGAGTACCCGAAGAAGAGGGTTGATTACTGTTGAAGAAACTAGCCATCATGTTCCTCAGATCATTCGTTTGGGTATCCAACGTATTTCTCATATCGGCTCTCAAATCATTTCCTTGCTTGACCAAATCTGCTTTCAAATTGATCACTTCACGCTGAAGATTTTCCACAATCACATCGTTCGTCCTCATGTAGGTCTGCACTTCTTGGTGTAGAGCGGTGGATTGGTTAGGAGGAGCATTGTATGCAGGTGGTTGGTAAGCAGGTTGTTGGTAAACTTGATTATTACGTGGAGGTGGT
The DNA here is from genome assembly GCA_025667525.1 of Glebionis coronaria. Classification (NCBI taxonomy): domain Eukaryota; kingdom Viridiplantae; phylum Streptophyta; class Magnoliopsida; order Asterales; family Asteraceae; genus Glebionis; species Glebionis coronaria. The sequence continues at coordinate 628,859,242 of CM046875.1, read as the reverse complement.
TGTTGTTGCTTGTGAGGTGGGATGTATGGTTGTCGAGGTTTTTGTTGTTGTTGAGAAGGGCGGTTAAGGTTTTGTTGTTGGTTTGGGTTGGTAGGAGGAAAGCCAGGTGGTGAAAGATAGTTGTTGCTGCGGTAGCTAAGCAAGTTACGGTCACCTTGAGGTCTAGCTTGATATGTAGGTTGAGGATAGGTGCCATATGCCGCATTCACATTCTCAGCAGGGTAATCTTGGGTGGCGGTACAAGTTGTGTAAGAGTGAGGACCACCGCATATCTCACAAGGTTGGCTTACAGCGTTCACTTGAGCGTTTTTGGCGTTGTTGCTGTTGTTGTTGCTGACGGTGTGGGTGACAAGCGATTCAAGAAGCGTGGTGATTTTGTCAAGTCGCTTGTCGCTGTCATTAGTGCTAGCACTAGCAACATTGGTCCGAACACTCTTGGTTTGCACACGAGATTTGTTCTCAATGATATCCCAAGCAGCATTGGAAGTCTTAGCCAATAAATTACCCCCCGAGGCACTATTCAGTGAATCTTGGTCATTCATACTTAAACCATTGTAAAAAGTATTGATTTGATGAACTTTGGTAAAACCATGTTGTGGGCATTTTCTTAAAAGATCTTTAAAGCGATCCCAAGATTCACTGAATGACTCATCGTACTTTTGTTCAAAGTTTATAATCTCATTCCGCAAAGCGGTAGTACGAGAGGGTGGAAAAAAGTAGTTGATAAACTTTGTTTCCAAATCCGTCCACGAGAGAATACTCTGTGGCGGTTCCTTAGCAAGCCAATGCCGGGCTTGTCCCTCTAAAGAAAAGGGAAAAAGTTGTAACCTTATAACTTCTTGTGGAACACCATTGAGCTTGACCGTGTTGGTGAGTTGTAGAAATCTCTTGATATGGTCATGTGGGTCGTCAATGGTTCGTCCCAAGAATGGTTGAGCGGAGACCATCTGGATAAAGCCTGATTTAAGCTCGAAATTGTTGGCGGCAATTGGTGGTATAACAATTAGATCCGTATTGCCATCGACATGAGCTTGTAGCAATTCAATCATTGGGCGATTATCCGGAAGGTGCTCATTGTTGTTGTTATTGTTCATGTTGTTGAAAGGCGGGTTGTTGTTGTTATTATTGTTGTTCGGAGGTGGTATGTTATTGTTGTTTTGTACACCAGCCATGTCTAAGTTATCGAGAGGCTCGGGCTCTTGATATGACGTGGATCGAGTGCGCATACACCTGCAAAAGAACGAACAAAGAAAAACAAAGCAAAATTATTTTTGGTTTTTATTGTTTTTTAATTTTTAGGATTTTTGAAAATTTTATATTTTTTAGTGTTTTTGAATATTTTTATGAAAAAAGTAACGTTCACGGGGAACGGATCCCAAAATCCAAGTTCTCACAAAAAACTTTTGATGTTAACGAGAAGAGCCGGCAGCGGCGCCATTTGATATTTTGTTTTTGCTAGGTTCAATTTTATGTTCTCTCGATATCCTCTCGAATTGATCTCGGTCTTAAGTGGAATGATTTGTTCTTGGTTAATAAAAAAGGTGGTTGGTTTGTTTATCTATTTTAAACTAATAACAATTAATTAAATGTCGAAGAGTAAAATTAAAGATTTAAATGATTAAAGTAAAAGACGAACTTAAAATTAAATGCTTGGAAATTTTAAAGATTATACTAGAAAAACAAATAGACATTCAAGAAAAACTAACACTTGGAACACTTTGTGAAAAATATGAACTTAATTGATAAGTACTAAAAGAAAGTAGAATCGTAACAAAACACCTCCAATCGGATTAATGACAAAGAAATGCACCAATCGGAATATATTCCGATTGATCGGAATGTAGGGCAAAGTTATAATCGGAATATAGCAAATTGAAACGATCGGAATATAGGGGAAATAAGAACCATCGGAATAATTAAAACTTGTACAATCGGAATACGGCTGAACAACTCCAATCGGAATATTTGAAACAGAACCAATCGGAATATTAAAAATGGCATACAGTCGGAATACTAAAACTTGATGCTGATCGGAATGTTATGATGCTCAATCGGAAACTAGAATAGTGGCTACCGTCGGAATACTCAAGGGTGCAGATCGGAAAAGGAGAAACCCTTTTCCGATTGGTCAATCGGAAAGGGTACCCTGCTCGGAATGGGGCAATCGGAATGGGTGTTTATACCTCTTCCTAAAATTGTGGAATTCGGTTAAGCAAGTGAATAAGCTATATTTGAGAGCTTATCACAAAACTAACCCGAATCAATACCTAAACCGGATCGAATAAGCACTAGAATCAACTTATCAAACCGAAATTAAGCAACTTTTTAAATCAAATCAATAAAAAGATGAACTTTTCATAAAAACTTCAAAAAGTAAATAAGCTAAATCATCAAATAAGCCAATAAGAACAAGGATCTCAAAGCTTATTTATGTAAAAACTTAAGGAAACATAAAAAGTTAACAACTTTTTAAGCACAAATCATAGATGAACAACACGGATCATACGAGATTTGTACCAAAATCAATAAAAATAAAAGAAAGGAAGGATGAGATTAAAGATTAAAACTTGAAAACTTGAACTTGATTAATGAAAAAGTAATACAAAGTTTTGAATATGAAAGAGAAAAAGATGAAATCTAGTGAGAGAAAGTTCTAAACTTTCTCTCTCTAAAACTAGAAACTACCTAGAAGACTAAGTGTCAATTTTTGTGAAGTAAGGGCCTTTATATAGGCGTGTACATGGTGGTGATGGGCTTTTGATTGGGCTTTGATTTGGGCTTCTTTTTCTTCTTTCTTCTTAAGTCTTCATGCGTCTTTTAAATAAACGTTGCCGACTTGGATTTGAGAAGTGTCGGTGAATTATTCCAACTCGTCTTATAATCTATTGTTTTATAGACTCGAGTTCTTCGACATATATGAATCTTCCATCTTTGGCTCTATTCTTCGATAAATCTTCAAATAGGCACAATGACTTCAAATCTTCTACATCTCTGGACAATAGACTTCGTCTTGAGTCTTTTTCCTCGATAAAACCCGTGTAATCCCATGTTTTCTTCATTATTCATCCGGTTGACTCTGAAAACACAATAAACACAAAAACCACGCATAATTCCAAACAAATGATATTAAATACGTGTTTTGGTCTCGTTTTAGCCCGATTTAAGTGGTAAAAGGATGAGTGTTTTCACACTTATCAGTAAGTAATCGATTTGAGTATGTAGTGTTTAGGGTATTGTGTGTATCGTACCTTTGTGGAACCTATGGGGTTCCTTTTATACCCGAGAGAGTCCTGGCTAGGCTCTCCTACACTTGTGGCCAAAGGAAGAGATAATGACCTAAAATAGTTTGATCCTTATCACATGACCAAGGCAAGTGTATATCTCTTCCCATTAGGCGAATATATCTATATGATAGATTATATTCTCGTCTGATCCTGTCACGCTGCGACAAGGACCTGGCTAAGTAATTAACCTTATGTGCGACAGCGGCTTACCGGGCCTATTGGGCTTGCGCGCGCATCGCACAAGCATTCAATCCATTCCTGATGGATGCGGGTAGTACCCGCAGGTCGGACTATCCAGCCCGACTAGGGACTATACGTCATCATGAACGCGTATGGGTCGATTCACAAAACGACATTTGACTGAAAAGCATGCAATTTGACATGAGCAATGGTGAACGCCTATGGGTCAGTTCACCAATTAACATTCAACCGAAAACATGAATCTGACATGTGTAAGGGTGAATGCCTATGGGTCGGTTCACCAAAACAAAATCTGAATGAGCAAAGGTGAACGCCTATAGGTCGGTTCACCAAAACAAAATTCGACTGAAAAGCACATGCGACTAAATATGGCCAGTCCTGTACCAACCTTTTACTTGGTCAAAAGTTTAAGAAAACTGACTGATAAATGCATGAGAAACATGGAAGATAAAAAACGCTATAATCTAGGAAGTTTCATGGTGACTACCCACTAGTCACAGGTCAAGTGTTAGAGCCTATAGGTCGAACCTTGGTCTCTGATACCATAATTGTAACACCCCACTTGGATAAGTGGACCGTTACATGTATTTATAGCGTATCATCAAAGCATGCAAGGAAAATGTCTTACAACATTAACTGACCATAACGTAAATACCGGAATCAACATCGGTAGTCCAAACATAAGCTCAAACATAAATAATTAAGTACTGAAAGGAAGGACTAAACAATGTCCAAACAAGCAAAGTAATGTATGAAGTGCATAAAGTAAAGAAATCTAGATAGCTTCCATCCAAAATGCACATACTCTCTCAGAATCTTAAGAGCGTCGTTGTGTACCTGCCGTTTGGAACATGAAAGGAAAACTACGGCATCATAACGCACAATGAACGGATATAAAGCATGATAAGAAGTACTGAAATGAAAAAGACAACCAATATTGAAGCTGTAAGACTGATAAGTAAAGTGTAGCAGAAAACTGTGTATGTTCTAAAAAGTCTGGTTTATAATTAGTAAAGCTGAACTATTATATGTTAAATCTGAAAACATGCATTTATAGTATTTTAAGTGCCAAGAGCTTATATAAGTCATGTGCTGTAACAACGTATGCATGAATACATAGAGGGGTGACCTCGTCATGCTGTGGAGGGGTGACCTCTAAGTGATAAGCTGGGTGGAGGGATCAACTCCAATGTGAAGGATGTAGAGCACACATCACATTCACCTAATAAGTTGTAAACTGATAAACTAGGATGCACCCATACGCCCCCTGATAATACTGATAAATGGTCAAGCTGAAATAGAAGGGACGCTTCGAGAAATCACTCCCCCGCAAAGGACTCATGACACCGGTGCCTTAAGTGTCATGGTTACGGTACCTTCGTAACCAGGTGGAACTGGTCATGCATGTATATAAAGCTCAGGCAATTTAACATAGTTATCATGGCAATTTATGTAAAGTTTATAACATATACTAGGGAAAACAAATGGCTGCAGACGGGGAATCCTAATCATGCATAGGAAAAGAAGTCCATACTGAAGGAGGGAAAATCCGAATACCTAAGATCGATCCTCCTTCTGGTCTCTTTATCAGGAGTAAGCATTCTATACACCGATCTGACTTTGTAAATTATGATTTTGTGCGGTTTGATACTAGAATACCGGTATGCAGATCTCCATATAAGGCCACCTTTGAAACAGGATCCGAGGCTTATGCATATGTTGAGCAGTCATGCAATGGTTTGCTTTTATGCCATAATAGGGTGCATGATAAGTATTATGTTTACAATCCGTCCATTAAACTCTTTAAGTTGCTTCCGCAACGACTAAATATTTTACCAAGTAGAGTTAAATCCGGTATGAAAATGGTTTTTGATCCTACCAAGTCACGTCACTACAAAGTGGTGTATGCTAGTAGCATTAGTGATAATTTTGGTGATGTTGTTTCACTTCATATACAAGCTTACTCTTCAGAAAAAGGCAATTGGGCCATTGTTTCGCGTATTCTATTTTCTGATGCATGTTCTTCAGGTTTTCATATGGGATTATGTTGGAATGATGCTATTCACTGGTTGAGTAAATCTCTAGATAGTCGGTATTTGCATTATAAGTTAGATTTTGTTAATGAGCATCCGCTTTTAGAAAATATTCAACAACCAGACTACTTAGATAACTTGCAGCGCAAATTGTACGAGTCTCGTGGTTGTTTGCTTCTTCTTGGTATGTCCAAAACTCATTTTTTACAGTTGAATGTTTACATGATGAGGAATGGTTATTCTGAATGGTCGTCCAAGTACTTTGTTAATCTGTGTGATATTTCAACACAAATTCCCCAAGTATGGAGCGTGGGTTACTATGTCACATGCATTGCACTGAGAGAAAGATAAGAAGATTCGTGTATGATGATTACTTTCGGAAAAAAGACTTTTCAATACAACTTTGGGCTAAAGACTTCTCGTGACCTCTCTAAAGTGTATCTAAATATTCTTGCTGGTTGCTTTATGTTTACTGCATCTTTTGCTAGTGTGTGATTATGGTTTCTGTTACAGGTATGATATTCATATCTTATATATGTTTTGCTGTTAATAAACGCTCAGTTATACTAATGAGGCTCGATTTTCCCTTTAACACAATGTTCATTAACAATTATATATTATAAGAACTATTGCTGTGATATTAGTGAAGCCAATTATGGAGCTTCTAAGGCCTGTATCTCAAGTTGCATGATAAGGTTCAAAATTTACTCAAAACAAGTAGCTGCATGCAAACATAATTAGTCATTTAATTCCAAACATATCATTACTCTTAGATTTAAGTTCTTTTGGATACCAAAGTTTTCTAAGATACAAGGGGACTCATCCCCACCGTCCATCTGCATCTCATCCGATGGCTGAGATTAAATCCCCTAGTTTATACTGCAGGGGTATTTTCATCTTTTTACTTCTGGATATATATATACGCTTTAACAAACACGTTTCATTCTTCCTTCTTCTTTCCCGATTAAACTGGTACTTTCTCTCTCTACGTTTCTCTCTCTAGATATACTGTTTGTTAATAGTGCTTATTAATAAGCTTATTAGTAAGCTTATAAATAAGCGGTTCCCATCTATTAATAAGGTTATTAATGGATCGGATTATTAAATATGCTTATTTATAAGCTTATTAACTATCCGATTGATTAATAAGCTTATTAATCGTTCGGATTGATTAATAAGCTTATAAATAAGCGTATTTAATCGAGCAGATTGATTAATAAGCTTATTAATCAGCTTATTAATCGATCGGAACGATTAACATGCTTTTTTATAAGCTTATTTTATGTGTCTGGTCTATTTTTATGGATATTGTTTATAAGCTTATTTAATAAGCTTTGATTCTTTTAGGTTTTAGATAAGCTTTTTATGAGTTGTTGTTTTTTCGATTTTCTTAGGTTTTAATGATGGATTCGAGTGATTCTAGTGGTCGTAGTGGTGTTGTTGATCCTTCTACGTTGGTCGATTTGACTAATGATCAGTCTAGTGTCGATCAAGGTTTGGATCTGCCATCAGAAAGTGTTCTTCATAGTCTTGCGGATGAGATTTCTGCGTATGAACAAGACGGTGAAGAAGCGGAAGCTGTTAAGAGTAAGTTTTCTAGTTTTTATTTAACTTAATACATGTTGCCAATGTATCATATATGATAGCAACGTATCATATATGATGTTTGTATTTTTACATAGATATGATAGCCATGTAACATATACTATCATATATGATACATGTCTATCATATATGATGTTTACATGATATGTGTTGATTTTTTCTAGTATTTTGTAATCATATATGTTTTTATATGTTTCTTTTTGTAGAGTTGAATGTTGTGCGGACTCCTGAGTCGTATATCACTCATTACAACTTTGATACTCCTGGCGCTACTGTTTACTACATTCCGAAAGTGCCTGCCGAGTTTTTACTTGTTAAAGTGAACGAGTACGATTCGGTTGAGCATTCAATTGCTGCTTACAAGAAGTATGCCGTTAAAGCTGGTTTTGTTGTTAGGAAATCGTGTCAGAAAAGATTGAGGAGCGGGATTGTGAAGCAAAATTATTTGGTTTGCAACAGGAAGGGTTCCCCCAAGGATATATATGTAGACACCCTAGATTTGGAGAATGGTTATAACCAATTGAGGCATTCAAATGTGCATATCACCGGTTGTAAAGCTCGTGCTGTGTTTGACTTGATCCCTGGTACGACGAAGTTCAAGTTGAGTGTATTTGATACTATCCACAACCACGAGCTTGAACGTGAGGAGTACAAGCATCTGTCAAAGAATCAGAGGCAGTTAACATACGCGGAGCAGGTGTTTATTGTCAAGGCTGCGAGTGTGAATATCAGTGCTACAAGAGCTCATCACCTTCTGACCGGGATCAAGGGTTCTTATCTGCTCGTTCACGGTACTACTGTTGACTTTAAGAACTTCTTCCGAAGCGTCAACTGTTACATCGGGGACTATGACGCGCAGATGTTGATAAACAAGATGGAGAAGAGGAAGGAGTATGTTGCTGATTTTTCTTTTGATTATTTGGTTAACAAGGCTGAGCTTATTGGCTTATTCTGGGCTGATGAAGTGTCCAAGTACAACCACAAGGAGTTCTGTGATGTTGTCTCTTTTAATGCTACGTTTAATACAAACAAGTACAAAATGGTATTTGTTCCTTTTACGGCGATTGACAACCATAGAAAGTGTGTTATGGTTGCTGCTGGTTTGCTCAAGTTCGAGACCACGGAATCGTATGTTTAGTTACTTAAAGCCTTCATCAAAGCGTTTGGTAAAGCACCTAGCATAGTAGTGACCGATCAAGATAAGGCGATGAGGAATGCCATTGAAGCCGAGTTTGTTGGTACAAAGCATAGGCTGTGCATGTGGCATATCACGCAGAAGCTTCCAGCGAAGGTACTTTGTTTTTAAGACTAGTATCATATATGATGAAGTAGCATCATATATGATATTTTAATAGTATCATATATGTTGAAGTAGCATCATATATGATGTGAGAACAGAATTTTGATTCATATAATTTGGTTTTTGTATGTCTTTGCAGATATGTGAGAAAATATACAATGATCGGGTTTTTAAAGAGAAGTTGAACAAGATTATTTGGAACATGTACATTGGTCCCGAGGAGTTTGACACCAGATGGGGTGATCTAATGACAGAGTATGATTTAGTGGGACACAAGTGGCTGACGAAGATGTATGATATGCGTTCAACTTGGATCCCTGCTTATTTTTCTGACTCGCCGTTGTGTGGACTGATGAGGACTACGTCTAGATCAGAGAGCGAGAATTCTTTCTTCTCCCACTTTACCAATTCTAGCTCGACGCTTATGAACTTTATGAATTGCTTTGAGACGGCGATGGAAAAGCAAAGGAGTGTTCTAGAGAGAATGGATCATAATACAATGGATACTGTTCCGAAGTTAAGGACTTTTCTCAAGATTGAGAAGCATGCTGCAATGGTTTACACTCGTACCTTGTTTGAGTTGGTTCAGAAAGAGATTTTCGTTGGATTATGGTATTGTCAGATAGATACTAAGAATGTGCTCGAAGGTTCTGAGGTTTCTGTTATCAGAGTTAGGCATTTTGTTTATGAAGAGCCTGGTAAGAAGAATAAGAAGAAGGTTACTGATAAGGTTACTGATAAGGGTAAAGTTGGCGAGTCTTCTAATAATGTGAAAGATAAGGAAATTGATGATGATAAAGAGAAGGAGAAGGAAGATGATGAGGTTGACATGTTTACTAGAGAAGATGGGTTATACAAGGTATGTGAGTTTTTGGTTGATATAATATTTTTTTTGACATATCATATTTGATAAGCACATGTATCGTATATGATATTCACTTCTTTTTTTGGTTTTTTTACCCAGGTCTTGCGCAACTTAGAGGATGGTTCAGTTATTTGTACATGCCAGTTGTTTATGAGGGTTGGGATATTGTGCAGGCATATTTTTTGCGTGTTTAAGAATGCCAATATCGAGATGATTCCTCAGCAATACATTCTTAAGCGTTGGACCAAGAACCTTATACCGGATGCGTTGAGGAACAAGAGGAACAAGTATGGGGAGAAGAATGTTGTATTGGAGAATTATTCGAGCGAGGCGAAATCTATTGTTGATCATTGTGTGCATTTGTTGAGCAAAGACGAGCCTAGATTGGGTGCTTTTGTTGAAAAGTTGAAGCAGTTGAAGAAAGATGTTGAAGCGGATTGCCCAAATCCTCCATCTAAGAAGAAGATAGACTGTTTGGAGCAGCTCGTTGGTGTCTCTCATCCGTCTGTACGTTTAGTTGATAATCCAGATGTTGGAACCCCTAGAGGACGTCCTGGGCGTCAAAAGCTGCGTATTAAAGGTGGTAGAGAGATAGCTATTGAGAAAGGCAAGAAGAACAAGATTACATGTTCGGTGTGCGGGGGTACTGATCATAACAAGAGGACTTGCACTGGTAAGCGATTGGAGGAAGTCATTGTCGAGGATCCAGCTGTTGCAGATGCAAGTACGAGTGGATGAAATTTGATAGAAGAAAAGTTTTTGTTTTAGGAATTTTTTCCTGTTTTTTTTACTGTTTGAAATTTCTGAACATGTCATTTATGATGTATGATGCTATTTTGTCTTGATCACTTTGATTCATGAGAAGTTGTTTTTGATACTCTATTTTTTTGGATAATCATGTCATGAGAAGTTGTGTTTAATCTCTTAGTTTTTCTTTAGTTTGTTTGCTTTTGTCAGTTTATAAGTTTTTTTTGGACTATCAGATATGATACTGATGTATCATATATGTTAAGTTGTCAACACAACATATATGATACGTATGTATCATATATGTTAAGCTGTGTTCAGTTCTTTTTTTTATTTTGTTTGCTTTTGTCAGTTTGCAAGTTTTTTTGGACTATTAGATATGATACTAATGTATCATATATGTTAAGTTGTCAACACAACATATATGATACGTATGTATCATATATGATAGTTTTTAAGATACTAATGTTACTTCTTTCTAGAATTTCGTTTCCAGAGCAAGTGTGTTTTTACAAGTTTTTTTGGACTATCATATATGAAACTAATGTATCATATATGATAGTTTTGTTTTTAACGGTTTACATGTTTTACAATATCCTTCTATTCTCTAGAAACTTAATACAAGAACAATACATATGAAACAAAATATTCATCTTCCATTTCACAATAGAAAATTCGACGGGTTACAAGTTAAAACAAGTTGTATCCACAAAATGCGGTACATCCTACTTTACTGCCAGCAACTTGTCTTCCCTACGATTCTATCCAAATGTTTTCCAATGGTACGTCAGGTGTAGGCGACATGACTCAGGGTTAGTCGGACTAATGGATTCCTATTAAACGATCCACGATCTACGACCAGTTGACCCCAAGCTTAGAGCAACCTATCATGGGTTCTCTTGCATGCCGCGTACTCCTTTTCCGATTAGATAAGTCATCTAACTGCTTCTAATCTAAATCAGTTCACTAATTTCTTTGCCTAGCCTAATGTTCCAGTGTGTTAAGCGTTAAAGCTTATTAAGGTAGGCGCCATGACTCGGGGGTAGTCGGGCTAATGGATGCCTATTAACCGATCCATGATCTACGACTAGTTGACCCCAAGTTTGGAGCAACCCACCATGGGTTCTCCTGCATGTCGCGTACCTCTTTCCCAGAGGATAGGCTAAGCAAAGCGGAAGTCTTAAACAAATATCTAAGTTATTACAGACCAAATTCAAAATTAATGTCTTAAACTGTATTGTCTTTTTGTCTTTCCTTCTTCAGATGGCGCTCTTCGCCACATCTCTGTCTTGTTCCTCCTTTCTTGCTTTGATTGCCTCTCTGATAACCTTTGTCTTGAATGGTTGCATCTGGTGGGTTCTTGCAAATTCATAAGCTTCATTCGTTACCTGCTGTCTCTTGGTGTTCTTCTCGTGTGACAATATCTTTGCAGCGAGCCTGAACCTCAGCTTCAGTATTTCCTTTCTTTGCTCATCTGAATCACTCGGGAAGTCCAAAACCCAACCTTTTGCACTTTCTCCTTCATAATACTCCATGTGCATCATCACAAACACCCCACAATCGATGTCGTTGTACATTGTCCCCCACTTTGGTCGAATGATTGTATGCTTCCTGAGTTTTTTCGTCATTTTGTGCTGGATGCTCTCCATATACATCATAAACATTTTCATCTGAAAAAAAGCCCCAAGTTTATCATATTCTTTGGTGTGTTATTTTTTTAGATGCTTTTTGAAATGTACATATGTTCATGTTTTTTTAGTTTATTTATGTATTTAGTGACTTACCAGTAGGTCACAGTACGTCTGGTACTTGCTTTCATATTTGCTGGCGACTTTCGAGTTGTCGATGATTGACACAACGCCGTTGATGAGGTTAAAGACCACCAAGTAGTAGTGCTGGTGAGATATTACCGGGAAGAACACCTGCAGAGTTTTTATAAGTTATATTTTTTTAATCTATTGTAAACTGTAATATCATATATGTTCTAATCCTACTGCTTTTGATTGCATGTCACTTATCATATATGATAAGTTTTTATCATATATGTTGTACCTTTTTTATCATATATGTTAGTCAATTGTTTACCAGATTTATTGTAAACTGTAACTGTAATATCATATATGTTCTAATCCTACTGCTTTTGATTGCATGTCACTCATCATATATGATAAGTTTTTATCATATATGTTGTACTTTTTTTTTTCATATATGTTAGTCAAGTGTTTACCAGATTTACACTCTTCAACTTCAGCAAGTCTTCGTCTTCTCCCATGGAGGTTCTCATGTTCTCTTCAAACTTTTGAAACTGCTTCTGGACGTCATACTGTCCGTTTGCCAGTTTCCAATCAAACATGTTTGCTGTCTGTATTGCATAATCAACAATATATTTTTTGTTTTTGTTTGTGGACATAATTTTGTTATAAAAAACACATATGATGTAAGATGTACTTACAATCATAGTTGACATGAAGTACTGTTTCTTCTTTTTTCCTCCTGTGCGAGTGTGTTCTTCAAAGTTTAGTACATTTGAGTATGTGTCAATGACAGGTGCATCTACCTTTAAGCCCGTAGCTATTGTCTGCATGTTGTCCCTCATGCAAGCATAATTATGGTCCGCCGACTCAAATATGAAATCCCTGCAAACATATTACAATTACTTACTTTTATCATATATATATATATGATACTACTTGAATGATAATTAGGTTGTTAGTGTTTTAGCGGTTACTTACATGTTGTTATTAAGCATTGAGAACAAACTCTCTCCTATCAACTCTGCTACAGTGAGCTTTCCCCGTGCTGGAGCTTTCTTGTTTATGTAGTTAGAAAGGAGCAAGCGGGATGGCCTCTTTTGTTCTTTTGCAGCATCATCTTCTTCTACCATCATCACTATCTGCTTAGGTGTTGTTTCAGGCGTTTTTGTGATTTGGTTGAAAGATGGTGTCGATTTGAGAGACTTTGGTTGCCTCGTTCCTCTGGTTTTCCTTGACGCCATTGCTTCTTCCACAAGCTTCTTTTTTTGGCTTTCAATTGCAGCTTGGCGTTCCAACTCCATGCAATACCTGTCCAGGTATTCATCAAACTCTGGGTCGTTTTCAAACTCCCCGGACAATGGCTCGTCTGTGAAAACAGTCTTATGAACATCTGCCAACATCGTTGCTTCTTTAGCTAATTTTGGTTGGTGAACCAACCCAGCTTCGGTGACCAGTTGCTCATTTGCACCTTGCTTTTCTTTATCTTTTTCTTTTTGAGCAGATTCCTCATCCTCAGTTTGTATATTTTCAAGAGTAACCGGCTATTTTTCTGAAACAGGAGCATCTTTTGTTTTCCCATCATCCGTGGAGGTTTGCTCCCAATCCATGAAATCCACATCAAGCCCATCGTCCTTGTTTCTCTTGAATACCACCTGGTATTCTTTGCATAGACCAAGCAATGTGTCATCATTTGCAAACTTTCTAAGTCCTTCTCCAAGTGTTTTAGCAAGCACTCTCCTTGCCTCATATATCTCTCCAAATCGATCAATACTTTTTTCAACAAACTCCTGCAATAGAAAAAAGTATGTTGTTAATGTATTAGTATCTTTCATATATGATACTTTATCATATCATATATGATAGTTCATACTATCATATATGAAATTCATAGTTTTTTGTTTTACCTCTAGTGTTTGTGGTTTCCTGTCTTTTATTGGTTCTAGATAGAAGTCGTTGTGTTTGTATTGGTCGATTCCCATGTGGACATCTTCTTCCTTGTACTCATGATGATGCTCTAGCTTTCCCAAGCATTCATTCATCATTTCTTCATGTATTCTGTTCTTGATCAGCCGACTGTTCCAGCTTCTTGTTGCTGGTCTTCGGCGCATCACGGCTACGTCTGGGAAGTATGTTGAGTCCAAGTAAAGCAGCTGGAATGCAATAGAATTTGTTGTCAATGCAATGAAAACAAAGAAATTAAGTTGTTTATAAAAAAAAGTAAAACGAAAATTGTACTTACAGACAAGAATGTAGCTGGGCCGTAGTACCAAGTTTTTCCACCTGGTTCACTCCATATGTTCTTACTTTTCTTCAGGCATTCAATCACGTAGGAGGACCAGTCTATGTCTCTTATGATGTCCTCCTCTCTTATCTATTTCAATATTTTGAGGGAAAGCTTACCTCCATTGTCTACTCCACCCATCATGCATCCAAAGAGCATTAGAAAGTTCATGACAAACGTGAAATCTGCCTTACTAGTCGTCTGTATCTTTTTCGAGATGGCTGCCGCTGTTGGTTTACCATTGAACTGATTCATCCACTGTTTCATGAAACGATCATCTTTTTTTCGTTCTTGCAGTTCATCAAGTGAGATTGTTCCATCTTGAACACCAATCATATCCTGCACCTTCTCTCTTGTTATTTTAATTGATCCCTTTTGAAGTCTTAGTTCCATACTCTGAGGATGGAACTTCTCGACAACAAAGTACAGTAGATGTGAAGATAGTTCCACTATTGGAAACTCGATGTATCTTTCGAAACCGATTTCCTTAAGAACCTTTTTTCTTTCGTTTGACAATCCCATAGTGGTCTCATACATTGATTTGGGAGAGCATCTTGTCATCACTGTTTTGTAAAAATTCTCTTGCTTTTTTTCGTCGGCCCTCTACCCTTTTTTGCTTTTACCACAACCATCTGGTAATCTTCATCACCTCCTTCTGTTTCAATTTTTTTGACTTGATGCATTTCATCGGAGAACCTTTATGAACTAGCATTTTTGATGTATCAACTTCATGTTCATGTTCCTCCTCCTCTTCATCTTCAGTCTCATTTCTATCGTCCATCTGCTCATCCTCTTCGTTTGATTCCTCCATTGGAGGTGTTCCTTTCTTCCCTGTTTTCTTTCTACCTCCACTGTATGTCTTTTTCTGTCTTTTTGTCCTTTTGTTTGGACGTTTTGCTTCCTCTCTTTCTTCCAATTTTCTCTTTACATTTTTATCCTTCCCTTTTGTTTCTGAAGGGTTGATGAAGTGTATCTTTGTTACTTTCTTCGTAACATCTTTCACCGTCTCTTCTTTCTCAGATTCATGTTCTTCATCTTCATCATCTTCATCATTCTCCTCATTACCTTCGTCTTCACCCTCTGGCTCTTCTTCTCCCTCTATCTCTTCTTCATCTTCTGCATCTTCGGGTTGTTCAGAGTCGCTTTCTTCTTTGTCAGTTTGTGTTTCGATGTTTTCTTCCCCGCTGCTAATTCTCTCGTCTTCTGAAACATCATCTTCCTCCGTACCACTTTCTGCTACATTTTTTACAAAGCAAAGAGATGTTTATTAGTGTATGTTTTTCCTAATGAAATAATATGATACGTAGTATATTTTTCTTACCTTCTGTACTCTCTATTTGCTTTTCAGCTTTCTTCGTTTTCGCAGGCGCTTTTCCTTTGCCCATTGTTTCAACAGCTTTTCCCTTGGCCTGTGTTTGAGTGACAGCTTCAGTGACACCTTTGCCATTCTCTTTGCTTTGTCTTGCTCTTTCACGCGCTGCAGCTTTTTCTTTCATTATTTTTATAGTAACTGCTGATAAAAAAAAAACTTATCAGATATGATACTTATTTTTTTTTAACCACTCAAGGGTGGCCTAGTGGCAAAAAGATTTGTGGCTATCACTCTAAAGTGTGTGAGGTCTCAAGTTCAATTCCCACTAGGTGCAAACAACCTTGAAGTGGCCACACCAACCTCATGAAAAGTAAGGGCT
Organism: Glebionis coronaria; assembly: GCA_025667525.1. Taxonomy (NCBI): domain Eukaryota; kingdom Viridiplantae; phylum Streptophyta; class Magnoliopsida; order Asterales; family Asteraceae; genus Glebionis; species Glebionis coronaria. The sequence continues at coordinate 628,843,481 of CM046875.1, read as the reverse complement.
TTACCTGGTTTGAGTCTGTGTGGCGGTGGGCTCAAACCCAGTGGATTAGTCGGCCAATGAGTCGGAAATTACGGTTACCAAAAAAAATGATACTTATTTATACTTTTCTGTATTTTTTTTTGCTTTTTTTACCTAAGCTTCTTTTAGGTTGTTCTTCTGTCTCGTCATCCTTGTTTTTTGTATGCTGTTCATCTACAATAAAAGCGCAAAGTTAGACAAAATTACATCTGTTTAAAGCTTTATATGTTGCATAACTTATGAAATATGATGAATTATATATGATAAGCTTCTATCAAATATGATGTCCCATTTTTTAACTATCAAATTTGATGTATCATATATGTTAAGATGATATCATATATATTCTAAACCTACTGCTTTTGATTGTATTTTCACTCATCACATATGATAAAGTTTTATCATATATGATAGAGTTTTATCATATATGTTTTATCAGTCTAGGAAACCATTTTTGCTCAACCGAGATGTTTATATTCACATACAAGCAATATTTAAACACAAAACTCGCTTAAAACTATCAAATGATGCAAGCAATATAATATTTTACATGTTATAATCCTAGTGCTTTTGATTGTATTTTCACTCATCATATATGATAAGGTTTTATCATATATGTTACACTTTTTTTATCATATATGTTCTATCAGTTTAGGAAACTATTTTTTCTCAACTTTTTTAAATCTGTTCTGTTCATTTTTTTAACCTACCGAGATGCTTATATTCACATGCAATCTATCTTTAAACACAAAACTCGCTTAAAAGTATGAAATGATGTTTATTTTCATAGAGCTACTATATTCATCATACATTTAGTTAAAAAGCATAGAAGAATGATTGATATAGCTTAAAAGTATAAAAAAACAGAGAAAAAGCTCAGAAAAAGCTTAGAAAAAGCTTAAAAAGCATTTAAAAAACTAAAAAAGCATAGAAAAAGGATGGATCTGTGATTTTATACCTTTTTGCCTTGTTTTTATCGTCCTTTGATCTGGTTTTTTTGGAAGATGGCTCGTTTTTCGGCTTCCCTTTCATCGTATTTGTTGATTATTTGATCGGATGTGTGTTTTGAAGGTGAAATCATCAATGGAAGATGGTGGTTTATGTGTGTGTGTTTTTTTGTGTGTGTGTGTGTTTTTGATGGAAATGAAAAATGACGGTTGAATGTAGCGAAAAGAGGGGGTTAGGGTTTGGGCGGGGTAGTGAAATGACGTAACTACCCCTCCGCTTTTTTTTTTGTTTTAAACGGGGATCGTTGGATTTAAGTGGATGAGTGGCCCAGATTTGTCCCCTTGTATCCAAAGGATACAAGGTATCTTAAATAACCGGACTCTTACTCTTAAGCAAATTACTTTTATTCTTCCACGTTACATAGTTATAATCAATATGTATCTCCTAAGTTTGCATTGGCTATGAAGTAACTAATAAATATTAGGAGAGAAATACAAAATATGAGCATCAACGATGGCTTAATGAATCTATTGATATCAGCACAACCCTTAAGGCCTTAATAGATGGAGGCAAGGCCGGATTTGAGCATGTGCAGAATGATCGACGGTACAGGCCCAGTTTTTCTGAGGGGCCTCTGATTTTTATAGATTAAAGTTGTATGTATAGTCATTTTTAGATGATTTGATCATGTTACCTGTATTTTACGATCGAAAATATACATTTATTTGATTATATATTGTTGAAAGTAAAAAAACGAAACCTGCATATTAAGTTTAATGGAGTTTGATAGATGGTTATGAACATAAAGATGAACAAAGAAGATGAAGAAAAAAAGTACCTGTGGGACCCATCAATATACTTTTTTAACTCTACCATCTGTAACTAGTTATAGTACTTTTAAAAAAGTTTATATTTCAACCTTTATATTTAAGGGTAAATAAAAGTTTTACTACTACATATGTTGTTTATATATCAACATATGTAGTAGTAAACGTTTATATCTCATAATTTTAATAGAATATTCAATCTTTTACTAACTCAAAAATCAAATGAATTATAATTGAAAAATATATACAATATATTTATAGTTAGATTAAACTTTTGCTATTTTAGTATACGTACTCTTCAATCAAGGGTGGAAGAAATATTTTTGCACATGGCCTCTAAAATTCACGGGACGGCCCTGGATGGAGGCAATGTCCCAACATTCTCGATCTCTTCTGCAAACACTATTCCCATACCCAAGAAAAATGTGCCTCAATAAGGCAATGAAATGCCGAAACACCTGGGCTCACAAGTCACAAACACCTGGGTTATCAGCGGCAAATATCAAAGCGGTTCATCCAAAGGATGAAGTGGTACTGTATTCTTCTTAATTGGGTTCACTAAATTGTACTTCTTAGGATCCTCTGCTGCAATAAACTGTCCGTTTCCATACCCTGCGAACCCAAAAATTGTGTATGTAGATGCAATGGGTGTGCCTCACTAGTATTATCCTTCATCGTGTTTGCATTTTGAAGGATAACGTCTGTGGTATTAAACTATAGTGTATACAAAGAGCTCCTAGAAATAGCGTTTAGGTTTGAAGCATTAGTGCTAATGTTGATTGTCATAATCTTCCATGGTTTCGGGAATTATCGAATGAGTCGATTAGGTTCTATTTGAGGAACACGAGATAAGGTGTAACAGGAAGGGTTAAAGACACGCAAATAATACCCCATTTGACATATCCATTTATTAAGTTTGCGTGTTCAAAAGAATATCATCTGTCTGGTGTTTTTCTTCCACATTACACAGTTAGCAATCAATTAATTTCAAGACTTTGCTTAATTATAGACTCAATGAGGGTCCACTTGGTGGTAACGATGGAGGTAATTAAGTTGGAAGGTTGCGGATGTAATTGAAGATGGCTAAGCCACTTGGTGTCTTGGTGTCATTGTTAGAGTCACCATTTTTGTGATGGCCCAATAATTTCTGGATGGGTCTTGCTTGGCTGTGACTAAAACCGAGTATGTTTCACCTGAGTAAATATAGGCTTTTTACAACAAAGGGTTCGACGTGGTGACTGTGACTCGCAATATCCGGCATATCATGCCCCTACTTTTTCAAAAAAAATTAATGTATGTTAGTCCTTATTCCTTAATAACAAATTTAGAGCGATACATAAGATTTAAAATTGTATAAGAAAATGAGAAGAATAGTTGTTAAGTTAAGCATATTTATGTAGAGAATGGTATAGAGGATAATTGTTGGCTGTATAAATATCCTGCTCGTAAGAACAGAAAAAAAAGAGGGTGCAGTTTTCCCCGGGGGTGACTCTGGTAGTATACGACGAGGATTCATTACTCTTGGAGTTACATAGACTGGTGGCAATCCTAGGTGTATTGCAGTCAAATTTTCCTCTTCCGTTGACTAACAATGACTGAAACCAAATTCACAAATTACTAGTCATAAACTTATAAAGAACCTGAGGATCGGCGACCCAAACATTGGGGGATAGATGAAAGACTAGTGGTGTGTTCATTGGTGCTTTTGTGATATCAATCATTTAGGAGTCTTCTTTCCTAGTCGTAACAGAGTGGTTCAGTTTCACCATCCTGAAGTGAACTCTAATCATTATATATAATCCAGACTCTTGTTGCAACTAATAACGAGCATGGTACATGAATGTCCCTGCCTGCACATTCCATCAAGTTCATTACTAGCATTTTGGTTACTTGATATGAACAAACCAACTATATTAATAATATATATTGGTTAAAAGTTAAAACACTTGACAAACTAAAAGTTTAAATAAATGGTAGGTTGAGTGAAGCTTGCTGTTTCATCAGCTGATGGACTCCCGGAACTGCAAGTTAATTGGCAAATCAATCAATTTAACTACTAATTAAATTCTTTTTAATAGATCCGTACCTATTATATTACTTGTTTGATTCCACGCTTTTGAATGGAGACACTTCCATTAACAACCTGATGTTAACTATAACTGCGATAATGTCACCTTGTATTATTGCCAATATCATTGGACCATGACTATCTCCATTAATGGTGGTGACTAGCTTCCTATGTCCTAGTTATATTAAGTATAGTCGTGGCTTCAGTGACCGAGTTATGACTCGAGGTCAAAAGTAGCTGTGTGAATAACAAGAACCTATCCTTCATTAACGGGTCCCTCGTCTATGTTTAACAGGATGAAGAATGTAGAGGCTGCAAAAGAAGCTGGCATCAAGGGTATTCAGTTCAAGAATGCAGATTCACTGCAGCAAGACCTGTCTCTTCTGGGCATCACATTTCCAAGCATCAACACATGAAAGCAAGAACACGCGTTATAAACTGAGTATATAATAATGGTACAAATATTTGTTCGCATTAACATTGTTGATTAATACATGTCGTTGATTATAGAATTGAAAATGAGGTCTAAAGCTTATCAGTGAAAAGACTCGAAATGCATGTAAACATGTGTGACCAAAGTCTTGAGTGTTCGCATCTTATAGTTGGGATAATTAGATGTTTCGAACCTTACCAATTGCCACAAACATCTCATTATCAGAATATCAGTACGTAGTAGGTTTAATATCAACTACACCAATCAGATAATCTTACATTGCCAGGATCCTATCATGCCTAAACAAAGTCACAAGACAGTGAAAATATCTTCTTTACGCTGTGACCTAGTCGAACATGGCTTTATATGTCATTTGATCATTTGCGCACTATTGTTGGTTCGATGCACCAGCTTTTGAAGTTAAAGTATGGAGCATAGACATTATTTATGGAATTCACTTATACATAGGGATGGTGTTTGTTGGAAATTTTAAATAAATCTTAAAACTCGTATGGATTGTTCATTGTTATGTCTAAAATTCTCCTTATACTTTTGGTTTTGAATACTGAGTTTGGAAGAATTTTTTAAAGGACTCTCTATCCAATTTAATTACTTTTTGTTACAACTATGCCTATATCATAAAACCTAGAGACCATTTGGTTTAGATATCGTAATATTTGCACTAATATAAGTAATTTAAAAAAAATCGATGGAAAATGATAAAAACCAATTTAGTAGACATCAAATACTCAACTTTATACCCGAAAAACTAGCAAGATGATCTTCCAACTCGCAAGGTAAGTCAACTTTTGATTTTTTTAAAAGAATCGTAAGATTTGCTTTCCGAAGTCAAATGTTGCTAATAATTTTAAAAAAATCACAGGTTTGACTTTGCAAAATTAAACCTTATCAATGCTGATTTCGCAAGGTTAAAATCTTACAATTATTTTCTTAAAATATATACTAGAATAAACCTTGCGTGTTTTTGGTCTGTTTATATCCTCTTGAGCCAGCTAATACTTGTATGGAATGAATGTGTACTTTGTTTGTGGCTTAATGACGTTCATTGCTGATGTAAACTTAAAAACGAGATGACAAATTGAAACTGTTAATTTTAATGAATATGAAAAATGATTCTCAAATGGGCCGGATTCTTGCCAAAAACAAAATCCACCAAAATACAAATTAATCATAATATTATTTTTTTTCATACTGACTTTTATTTTACACTAAATGCAAAATAAAATAATATAAATCAACAATTCTCGTATAATAAATTACTTACCAAGAAATTAGATTTACCTGCTTTTTAGAAAATAATAAACCTAGGTACTTCAAAAACCCTAACAGAAGAAAAAAAAAAGTTCGGGTTTTATTCTTCATGGAAACGATTGCTGGAGACTTGTCGAAACTTCCTGTATGGCCAGTCGCCGATGACGTCAACAATCTCCCTTTGTCCGTACAGACAGTCGTGTCAAATGACGACCTATTAAGCGAAATTTTACTCTGGTTGCCTGCTATCGTGCTTCTTTTCTTTAAATCCGTATCCAAACGCTGGCAAGCTGTTATCAACGACACTAACTTCATTAAGCGTCGGAGCCAAATACCTAAGATCGATCCTTCTTCCGGTTTCTTTATCATGCGTAATCATTATAGATATGATCCATCTGATTTTGGACGATATGATTTTTTGCGTTTTGATACCAGAATACAGGTCTGCAGATCTCAGCTTAAGACCACCTTTAAAATAGGCTCTGAGGCAGGTATTAATGCTTTTGTTGTGCAGTCATGCAATGGTTTGCTTCTATGCCGTGCTAATGCGCAGGATAAGTATTGTGTTTACAATCCGTCCACTCATCTTTCTAAGTTGCTTCCACAACCACCACATATGTTACCAGATACATATATTCGATGCGGTTTGAGAATGGCTTTTGATCCTACCATATCACCTTACTACAAAGTGGTGTATGCTGGTACCATTACTGACATTAGTAGCATTATCTGGTGGAGGGATAAAATTGATGTTGTGATCCAAATACAAACTTACTCTTCACAAACAGGCAATTGGGCTGTTGTTTGCGGTGGTCCATTTCCCAGTACATGTTTTGTAGGTTTTCGTAAAGGAATATATTGGGATGGTGCTATTCATTGGTTGACTGAGTCTTCTGGTAGCTGGTATATGCATTACAAGTTAGATTTTGCGAATGAGCATCCAACTTTAATAAATGTTCAACTACCGGGAACCTTGAATAACGCGGATATGGATCACGGTTTGTTTGAGTCTGGTGGTTGTTTGCTTCTTTGGGGTATGGCCAAAACTCATTCTCTACAGTTGAATGTTTACAAGATGAGGAATGGGCATTCTGAATGGTCGTTCAACCACTTCGTGAATGTTTGTAATATTATGACACCAGTTTCCGGAAGAGATAGCATTCGTATCATTGTCTCGTGTATTGCAGTGGGAGAAAGAGAAGAAGATTTGTGTATGGTGATTACACTCAGTAAAAAGACTTTTCAATACAACTTTGCGCCAAAGACTTCTCGTGATCTGAATTTAGATTGGCCCTTTCCTTGTTTTTTGTTCGCTGCATCTTTTGCTAGTGTGTGATTATGCTTTCTGTTACAGGTATGATATTCATATCTTATGCTTTGCTGTCATTACAGGCTTAGTTATACTGTTGATGCTTTATTTTCCGTTTAATGCAATGTTCATAACAATTATGTATTATAAGAATTATTGCTGCCATAATTTTGTGAAGCCAAATATGGAGCTTCTAAGTCTGTATGATCTCCCATGGACTAAGAGGCATAATAACGTTAAAAATCAACTTAAGACAATGGCTGTAAGCAGGGGCGAATGTATTTGTCGAGTATGGGGTGGCATTGCCCCCATACCTACATGATCAGATTTAAGTGTAATTTTTTCTCAATGTTGACCCCCATTACTCGAATTGCCACTCATCTTAACATTCTAAAAATCTGTCAAATCTAAGTAAAAATACTCATTTTTCATATTTTTTTCTCATTTTCTTGCTATGGTAAAAAAAATTATTCTGCCCCCCACAACCTACTTTCCTGGTTTCGCCATTGGCCGTAAGTCTGTATTAGTAGCACATTACTCACAGTAGCATGCAAATATCATTACTCATTTAATTCCAAACATAATCGAAACTCGTAAACAAATTACTTATTTTCTTTCACGATACAGAGTTATAATCAATATGTGTCTATACAAAAACTGTTACACAGTTATAATCAATATGTGTCTATACAAAAACTGTAAGTAATAGGGTTACAGTATGTGATGAATCTTGGATATTTTGCTTGAGTAGTGTTGAGTTTATTTTCCGTATAAAGTATTTCGACCCTATCGGTGTCTGGGTTACACGAAATCCTTATCGGGATAAGACAAGAAGAACACTTTGATTTGTAGGCACAAGAGATCAAAGCAAAACATGAAGAAGATTGTATGGGTTGTTATGATTCTTCATATTTTGTTCACATGAAAGACCAAAGTGATGTTTACTATATATAAACACATGTAGGGAAAAACTATCGCCCTTAATGAAAAGTCACACCCTTTAGGAAAAGTCACAGCCCTTGAATTAACTGTATCCAGCGACAGTTGTGTAACAGATACAAACTGTCGCTAACTGCTGTCAATTAAACAATATGTTATTAGTGACAGCCCAGTGACTGTAATTCTGTCACTATCGCGTTATTTAGACTTATTGCCTATATTTTCCATGATCGTGTCCGAAATCAAATTAATTTGTTTATACGAGCGTGTACTCCACACCTTCGAACTCGTATTATAACTTAACTCGAAATTCCGTTGGTCTCGGGTAAATCACTATTACACAAAATGATTTGATGACACTAAAATCACCAACAAACCTCCCATATTTTAGTGTAATCCTTGATTTCCCACCATAATCAAAACAATTCAAACTCATGCATAAATGAAAATGTCTTGCAATTGAATTTTCATCTTAGTATACTACACATTCTAAATATTCGAAAATCAGGGTGTCGAAACGATTGAACCCGTCAACTCATTTGAATACCTGAAGATAATATACACACGAGTTTCTACATTTCTTCAATGTTTATGCTTGACGCTTTACAAGCCATGCGTCCCTATCTATTCGTGAGTATATACTAAGCCAAGTCCAAACTTATTGAAGCGGCAAAACTTCATACTCATATAGGTAGTTTCTTTTTAATCATGCCCTGCTTGCACTTTTTCAAAAGAACTATTAAGAAGATAAACATCAACCTTCTCATCTTGCAGGTTCGAACACATACCTTGGGATGTATGACATGTGTTCCGATCTCTAAGTGTGAGCTTTCCACATTGAATTCAACCTTTAGCGTTGTACTAGAGGGGAATTGGGTATCTCACAATTAGATAATCTAATAGACTTTTCATCCCTATTAGCGACTTTGTTCACTAAGTCTAGCGAACCTCTATTTCAAGCGGTAAGCTATTGATTCTTTTGCAATAAACAACATTTAACATGGTAACATTAACTTTTAAACATAGATGTTTAATCTGTCAGGATATGCGATCGTTTAGACATCGGGAATGAGTGAACATATCGGGGGCACACACTTTAAACACGAAGAGTACGTTCTATTAAATGTTTAACATGTATATGTGACATATATCTATTAAAATTTTAATAATGTTTCACAAAATATATTTAACGATTTTTAGTTTAACCGTTAGACGTTATAAACTAATTAATACGCGTTAAAGAGAAGAAAATAAACAAATATTCGAATATCTTATACGTATATCATTTTAATCTCAAAATGGATACAAGATATTTTAAACTTGTAATTGATTTTTCTTATTGGTTTGTTGTGATTGTGTCTTTGTCAGTGAAAGGCTAAAATAGAATTGATAGATACAAAAGACAAAAAGATATTTGATATATACTTTGTTTTGATCTTGCTTTGGGATCACGACAAGCAAAGCCTATATATATTCACATCTTTTGTGCTCTTTGCTAATCGATCGATAATCCATACCACAATCAATATACAAACATCATTACTATAAGAAAACATGGTCTGTCTTTCTTTTTCTCCATTGCTGACAAAACAGAAAGTAGAGATATGCCGATTGGATGATTATATTATTTAAAGTTTGATGTTCTACTTTCATGCACACAATAATTAATATAACCATATCATTATATTTTTTTACATACTACCTTTCTAAACGTATCCCATTAGGGATTTGAATCGGTAACGATTAACAACGAGACACTTGTTTGTTTTGTTGTTATAACGTGAAGCAACTACTAGCATCGTAACGTGCTCATTTGACGTGCGTGTGAGCAACCTATAGAGACGGTAATTTAACCGTTTAGTTTCAAGATCCAAGATTAAGACCCGTTTAATTGAATTTATCATCTAAACAAAAGGTTAGTACGTTATATGTTTTATCTATGTGTTAATTCATAATATCAAACTAGATCCATTCCGCTGCGTACTCGTAGTTAAATGGTTAACTAGTTGTAAAATCCCAACAGTGGCATCACGAGTCAAATCGTTTGGTGTTTATGGGTTACACATAGAATAAACACGCTAGATCCGCTTAAATACTCGCTTTATTTTATTTTTCTATGGCAACAACATGCATTATTGTCATAATGTTTTAATCTTGATCTAGATCTAATAAAATTGGGTAGGTTTATTAAATTGGTTAATAAACAAAAATTTTTATTTTTATCCGTCAAAGACTTTAGCAATCACATTGGTGATGCATGCTCGTCACCAAGTACCTAGCAACTTGGTGAGGGTCTTTGATCCTCAAATTAGGGAAGACTCACTTGAGATCTTGGATCTTATATGATTTACTGCTTTCATATAGAGTCTGTCTTCTACTTCCCTTTCTAGTATGTTTTTATGTGGTTATTTGTTTTCCATTACGAATTGTAAAACGTAATAATACAAGTTCTAGGAATCATAAAAACGGATATCTACTTATATCGAAACTAGCTTTAAAAGTATGTCATATTAATACACTTTTTCCTTGTGAATCGGCTATGTGTTATTTGTTAAAAATTGTTTTGTGAACAAATATTAATATGGACATAAGATCTATAAACTTGTTTTTATTATAATCTAATTGTTTTGCGAAATCATATTGTCACTCGAGTTGGGCTTACATACCGTAATGATGGCTCATAAACCATCTTCTCAACGACGTGATTTGCAAAATTAATTGGTTTATAATACTTAAAAACAACTTGTTTTGTGCTTTACTAATGATGGACTTGCTATTGCACTACGTGCTCTAGTCAAGCTATCTGGGGTTTGAACTATCTTTAATGCTTTCCCGCGTCATATACATGTTTCGGCATCTATATGATAATTATCCCAATCACTTGCGCCTTCAGGCGCATGAAGAGTAGGATATAGGGTTTGATCATTCTTTAATTCTTTCCCACAGTAAAACACACCTAAACTAAAAGTTAATAAAATGTTTTCTTAACTTGTGCTAAAATATTATTGCATGCATCTTTTACACGTTTTTTACATTTGTTTTCTAAAACTTATGTGATACCTATTTGAATTTTTAAGTCTATGCCATCCAATTTAATAGCACTTGTAGTCTTTTTTCGTCATCTGGTCAGACCTAGAGCGAATCATGCACCCAAGGCGATCTTTGTCATTGGTCAGACCTTTGCCAATTATTGCATGTTTTAAATTGGTACGACTTAAGTCGAGTTCCCGGTCAGATTCAGAACCCGAGGCATAAGATGAGATGAAACATACTCATAGTTTATTACATGTAGAACAAGTTTGTTTGAGATGTTCATAGGTACTTGAAAGAGTTGTGAGAACATCCCATCCAAACACTCTACAACAATAAAATTCATGAATCATCTCATAAATCTATGAGTTGCACTTGTAATGCAATTAACGCTCGACGCTTACCCCTTTCCCTACTTATTATTATATGGTCAGACCTCTAATATTAAGTGGGAGTGCAAGTAAGGATCTTAGTCTTGTCAGTAATTAATTGGGTAGTTAATTCTATTAAGAATTTAATTATCAAAAATACTAAATTGAACTTTCTATGTTCCGATTAATTGTGTTATTGCAACATAATTCGTAAACTAAGTTGTTTTCTTATAGAAAACAGACATATTCTCTTTTCCTGGTAAGAAAAACGAGACTTACTCCTATATCTTCTCATTAGTTGCCAAGAATAAAATAGGATCATAATCGAATAATGATCGATTGTATTTAAACTCACTTTTAATATTTCATTATCCTAACCCGGTTCTAAAATCATTAAAAAATAACATATTTTGTGTATCTATAGTACTTCTGTTATAGCTACCAAAATAAATGACATCTTGCACTTGCCATGATGTATGAGTTTAAACCACAAAGAGTAAAGAATTTACTAGCACTTTGCTAGGTATCTTCCTTGGACTCTTGTTATTCCTTAAAGTGCTAAATACTAGACGATAAAGGAGGAATTGCATGCTAAATAGTCAAGTTAATTGAAAGCATTAATGGCTAGTCCTTCATCTACACAAGTAGAATTTCATATACTTTGTTCAAATACCTAAGTACATGTATACTTGTAGGCATTTTTTAGAGATAAGGAAGTCAATAAATTGTTTTTTGCCTTCTACTGTTGATGTAACATTTATAATGTTGACAAATCCAGTGGGAGCGTTGTAGTTTATTACTGAAATAATATCCATGCAATATTGTCAATTTCAGCGGGCGCTACAAGATTTATTTTCTTGCTTAGGCATCCATATTATTTTGAACTTGCTTTGAAATAATTTATCACTTCCAAATATGAACGACCATTGCTTAAAGGAAAACTGCATTTTATTTTATATGATAACACGTTGCCTTTTTGTATCGCCTTCTGAAATGTTATCTATAGAATAATAATCCACAATTCCTTGTCTAAAGTTATGGTTCTAAATCTACTTATAATATCAATGACATTATCATATTATTTACACAATCAACCACTTGTTGTATTGCTTGTCTTCATAATATGATGTTGTGTCTTACACAAGTGGGAGAAATCGTAAAGTGTGTGCAAGGAACAACATATATTGGTTTCTCTTGATATCAAGGTAAGAAAGCTAATAATTCTACTAGGACTTGAACACACAAGATGTTTGTTTCCCTACTACATTCAAATGTCATGATACAGTGAAAAGCTACTTCAACATTTTTACTACATGTTTAGTAAATACAATTATGGTTAAGATATAATAATCATAATTTTAAAGTATAAAAATTAAATTGAAATTACTATTGAACTCAAGAGTTTGCGTTCATGATTACTTTAGTTAGTATAATTATGTTTTTCTTGATAACACGTAATTATAAAGTCCTTGAATTACTCACCGACTTATAACATAAAGTATGTAGTAAAAACTTTATGTCTTCGTGTCAACACATAAACATTAGATCTTCGAATTATTCAAAGACTTATAATGTATACTTGATATGTTCTGTTTTCTTGTAAACGCATGAACATATAATTCTTGAACTGTTATGTCTTCTTGTAAACACATGGTTCTTGTATTATTCAAGGAATATACATTATAGCATGCACCTGGATTTAAAATACTGATATAGTAATTTGGTACATGATCCAATTGACAAAGTTTTTAATCCAAAGAGTATTAAGTTATCTATGTAATTTTGATATAGTTTCACAATTCCAGTACTCATAGAATACCAAATCATTATGGTATGTCTAAAGAGTTGATACCAACTATATTCGAATAGTTTGATTTATGATAGCTTTAATTATTCTACCTCCATGATCTATCAAGGTTAGAAAATTGCGTGTGTCATTGATACACTCAATATAGTTCAAACCTAGAAGGTATTCAAGATAACCCACAATTGAAAACCCCTAATTTGTTAGGGACTTTCGGTTGTTCCACTCAAACCAATCAAATCCTAAAACCTTTTAGGCTTTTCGATTTTCTACACATCCTAGCTTGACGATTGTAGTGTTGGTGTTCCTCCTAGCTTGACGTAACACAAACATTTCCGAAGGATATTGGTTAAAAGTGATGCTAGAATTAGGGTTTATACTACAAACCCTAATTAGGGTTCTTGGGAGAAATCCTAATATGTCTTGATTAAAAGTTCTTTAATTTGTTAATATCTTTTGAAGCATAGTATTAACAAACTTGAGATAAGAATTTAAAACGTGTTTTGTAGTCTCTCTATTAAGAACAACTTATTGTTGCTTAAGTACTTAGTATTTAGAGAATTATCTCTACTTACAAAAGTAAGTGGGAGCTATAAACAATCTTGAAGATTTTCAAGAGCAAAATACATTGCCTTCTAAAATCTACTTGTTGATGTCATATTTGGTTAAGCATGAAAATATCAAACCAAAGTAAAAGTTACTCTCATTCATAATCCGCAAGGATACCTCATCACTTGCTTGATATCTGAATATCAATGCTGAGGAATATAAGCTAGGAGATCTTTGTAATCTACTAACTGCTAATGAATATTATCATATCTTGAATCTGATAAATGTCTTAGAAATATGAATGATAAGATGTAGTCTTTAACGAGAAAATCAATCTCCTAAATTTGATTGATGTTTCTTCTAATTAAAAACCTATGAGGTTAGATGGAGTTTCTTTTGAAGAATGACTCACAAGGACAAAATGGTATACATAATTAATGCATGGCTAATAATAGGAAGCTTTTAATTATACTCAAGTAATTGACTATGATTAATCATTCTTCCATACCTGCATTGATTAAATAAAGATAATTAATTGTTATACATGTTTCCGTGAATATGGAATATGGCAATTAAGCTTTATAGTTTTTCCTTTATGATTTGACTTAGCAAGGACGGTGTGAAATCAAAGGGTTTAAGATTCTATGAAATCTTTATTGAGTATACAAGACAGATAATCCAAGTATGGATTATATCATGCATCTAGAAACTAAATCTAGAATTTAATTCAATATGATTTCGATTAAATTTAGATAGTTTGGAGTACACTTGACATTAAGTGGGAGCACTATGTTTTTCCTTTAAGATTCATATGTTGCATAACATATTGAAGATATCTTTCAATCTAAGCTAGATGATAATCCTTAAGATTGGAATGAAACTTCATTTGAGAATTTATGGAATAAAACAAATGAATTTGGAATAAATGTTTATTGGAATAAACGTATGCGGTAATTAAGGTCAATACAATGCAATACATCATTGAAGCAAGTATTGAATGATATATTTCATTAGACATAATTTATTACATGAATGGAAACCTATGTTTTTAACTAAGGATTCATTCTGTATATATTATATTGTGTATATGACTTGTTATCACTTTTTGTACAAAAGCAAATGAGATGATAACAACAATATCTAATTGAGAGTATTTAGATTATTGTTGATACAAATGTTAACGAATTATAAAGCATAGTGATGTATGTGTACACTGATGCTAGAGGATAATCAATCTAGTAAAGTGAGATGTTATCATTTATGATAAATCTACTAACTAGATATGCTCAATCAAGAGCATTGTTTCATTACACATTAAGGAATAAGAATACTTTACATTTTAAGAAACTATAAAGATGACTGTCAGAATATCGTTGATTTTAAATACCTTATACAAGGTTTGACGATATCCCCTACTATGATACTTGCAATTGTATGAGCATGTAAGATAAGACACTCATCTTGTTTTTCAAATCATTCACAATTTGTGAAATTTGAAACAGGTATTCGGTAAGTTTACTTAGATGACTATTTAGCATTCTTGTACAGAAAAGTTAAGAATGTTGGAAATATTTGACTTCAACTTGCTAAATTAGTTTCATGCAATCTATTTTAGTATTTGGATAATTGGGATGGTAAGACAATTATTACTTTCTGATGAATAAAGATACTTGATATTTGCATTCATTCATATAATTACTGTTGTCCTATATTTGTATGTTTAAATCCTTGAATATTTGATTATTCTAAATATGTCAAATGTCGGTTAGCAATATGGGAATATTGTCTACATTAAGACAAATGTGAGTGTTGGTTATATTCTTTGAATATATGGACGGTTCCCACCAAACTCATGTGTTATTCATAAGGGATGCATATTGGACACCCCTGAACTTTCGAATCGTTACTTTTGGATCCTTGTCATGAGTAAGATTATGAAAATGGTGATTAAGTCATCCTTAGACTTGAGATGCAAACAAGTTGTCCATGTGTGAATATCGCTTCTTGATTATATGTTAAACGCTAGCTCACAAGAGTTAGTTATAAAGGCTATAGTTGGAAGTGTTGTGAAGCAGCATCCACAGACACTTGCAGTCAATATAGAATTTGTTCCTCCACTTGATATAGTGCAGATTAGTACCACTGGACCCTCTCTAGAATTAATCAGATAATTGTGTGGTCGCACCCAAAGAGTAAATCAAGATGATACTTGGTTACATTTGGTATATCTGAATTAACTTCTATAACGAGATACTAAAAGTTAAACTATATGGAATGAGTTAGGATCCATATCCATGGTTTAACGGTACTAGTAACAAAGGGATGATTATTAGCAAGTCAGATAATCATATACCATTTATAGTTTTGAGATATTTTTCTTGAAACTATACCTCAATCATTTCCGGTTATAATAAAGTATTGCTAGATACTTTATTAGGGACGTACTATGTCTTAAACTCTCACAAGTGGGAGCTGTCAGGATATGCAATCGTTTAGACATCGGGAATGAGTGAATCTATCGGGGGCACTGATAGGTGTGAAAACACCCATCCTTTTTACCACTTAATTACAATAATAACCGAGCCAAAACGTGTATTTTATGTCATTTATGTCGGAATTATGCGTGGTTTGTGTTTTTGTTGTGATTTAGGACGAAAAGGTGAAAAGTGGAGAAAACACGGGATTTCATGGGATTTTATCGAAGAAAAAGACGAAAGACGAAGTCAAGAAATCAAAAGTGGAAAAAGAACGGAAGTCCAAGACTAATTCTGAAGATGTATCGAAAAAAAAGTCAAAAGACGGAAGTTTACTAAAGCCGAAGAGCTCGAGTCTAATAAATATATAAATTATAAGACGAGTTTAATTAATCCCGAGACTAAGTCGATAAAGTCGAAGAACTTAAAAGACGAGAAGACGTGAAGAAAGAAAGAGGAGGCAACACATGCACCTCCCCATTTCCTATAAATACCCTCCTAAACTCATTTAGGAGGGTTGGTTAGTTTTAGTTTTAGGAGTAGGAGTAGTTTAGTTTTAGAGAGAGAAAGTGACAAGTTCTCTCACTAGAACTTTAATCTTTCATCTCCCTTTCTTGTTTTTAATTGAATCTTTACTTTTACGCTTAATCTTGTTTTAAATTTAATCTTTTTAATTTTTCTTGTTAATCATGTTATTGTTTTCATAATCTTTTTCATCAAGTTTTTACATGAAGTTCAAATCTTTTAATTTTCGTGTGTTTCTTTTGATGTTTTTATGAGTTTTAACCTTCTCTCTAGCTTATTGATAGCTTATTAGAGTTGTTCTTAGCTTATTGTCCTTGAAAAAGTGCTAAAAAGTTGCTTATTTTCGTCATACATCTGGTTCCTATTTTTTAGGAATGTCTGATTCGATTTTGGAACTTTTCATAAAGTTGCGAAATTGAACTTTTCATAAGTTGCGAAATTGTACTTTTGTCTGATTCGATTTTGGAACTTTTCATAAAGTTGCGAAATTGAACTTTTCATAAATTGCGAAATTGTACTTTTGTCTGATTCGATTTTGGAACTTTTCATAAAGTTACGAAATTGAGCTGATTCGATTTTGCAATTGTCCATAATTGCGAAATTGTGTCCTGATTCAATTTCGCAATTCTTCCATAATTGTGAAATTGAATCCTCTAGAAAGTTGCGAAATCATTGTTTTTCAATATTGCAAAATTTGATTCGATTTTGCAATTATTGCGACATTGTGCATTGCGACATTGTGCATTGCGACATTGTGCATTGCGACATTGTGCATTGCGACATTGTGCATTGCGACATTGTTGCATGATTTTGCAATTATTGCGAAATTAATTCATTTTTTTTATTAATTGCGAAATTATGTCATTTTTGTCCAATTTTATTTTTAAACTTATTTTTCCCGCCATTTTTACTTAGCTTTATTTTTACTTATTTGTCTTAGTTTAATTTTTAAAGTATTTTATTTTCAACTCTACATTTTTATCACGTTTTAATTTCTCGTCATTTACTTTTAAAGTTTTAATATTTTCGTCATTTACTTAATTTCTTTTAAAGTCTTATTTTTAGTTTAAACTTTTCAAGCTTTTATCTTAATTTCTTTTAAAGTCTTTTATTTAAGTTTTAATTAGTCTATCGCTTTTGTTATTTTGTTATTTACGTTAAAGTTTGCAATTTTTTAGATGCTCAACGACCTATTCTTTCTTTTCACCAAGAACAACTGAGTCGCACACTTAACTGGAAATCAATTCGATTAGACGCCCAGAACAACGAATTTTTCAACTAGCAAAAATCTTATTATCAAATGGCGCCGCTGCCGGCTCTTCTCGTTAAGATCAACAGTTTTTTGTGAGAGACGCGTTGGCTTTTGGGACCCGTTCACTTGTGAACGTTATTTTTCGAGTCCAAAAATTTTCTAAAATCCAAAAACATTTGAAAAATCATAAAAGGCATTTCTTTTTCAAAGTTTTGCACCAAAAATATTCTTCTTGCTCATCTATTTTCTTAATGGATTCTTATGTCTATTGCGTTGGGTGCGGGAGACGATTGTACGGGAACGACTCATGTCAATGGTGTACATGTGAGCGGTGTGGCAACGATATCAACAATACACAATTCATATGCGGATTTTGTCCTTTGTGCAACTCGACTAATTCGTCCTTTTTGAACCCACCTACTCTTTCCCCGTGCATCTATTGTGGAAGCGATTCTCATTGGCATGTGTCGTGCCCGGTTCGATACCCGTATGATCACGGGCAAGAACCGGGGTACAATTATGACAATGATAATAGCTATCCACAAGACGCACCCGATCTTTCTCCTTACCCATTTTGCAACAACTGTGGGGGTCCTCACGATACCTATTATTGTCAACCAATGAATTATTATGAGCAAAATCCGTGTCCTCAGTTTTCTTCACTAATGGATTATTATGAACCAAACCCGGTTTCTAATTCTTCTCAACCGATGAACTACTATGAGCCACACCATGTTATAATTCAGGTTTTCAACATTTTGAACCCCCACAACACCCCATCGATCATCCACCCTCCTTCGAACATTTGAGCCCCCACGAACAATGGGATACTCTTGTTAAGCAAAGTCAACAAATTCAAGAAGCTTGCAACAGGATCATCGAGAAATGTCAAGAGGATCAACGACAGGGGCAAATATCGAATATCGAGACTTATACTCCTCCCCCGGTGTATCCATACTATTATGATGATGATGACGACGAGCCTACTATTTCTTGGAATGACCTTACTGCTCAATGTCCTAGTGCAATTGTCATCCCTCCTCTCAATATCCCAAACATGTCTAAGGATTGTGATACATTGAGTGAGCTTAGTGAGTTTGGTCTTGATAAATTGTTTGATGATGAGATTTGTGACATATCGGCTGCTATGGAGCTTGAGGACGACGTTGCTCTTACGTAAGAGGTCGATCCTAATGATGTCGATTTTTCTCCAAGCTATGAGAAATTAACTTTTGAACTTTCTCAATCTCCACCGGGAGATGCGAGTGATGACGATTTATTCTCTCCGGTTTACGAGAAGTTCACCGATGAACATGATCTTGTGGATGAGGTGGAAGACGTGCTTCTTCGCGATAGATTACAGAAGGTGCACCTTCTTATTGCTCAAATCGAAGCGTTGACTTCTCCTCCTCTTTCCGAGTCTTTGCCTCCATCTATTCCTCCCGTTGAAGATAATGACCCATTGCTGGAAGAAATAGACATTCACTCCATGCCTCTAGGTATTGATGATAATGACACGGAGGGGGATATTATTTTTAATAATTTGCTGCAGGAAGGTATTGCCCCAAGTCCCCCTCCCGAGCACCTTTCATCCTCCCCTTTAGCCACTATCACGGAGGATGAGTGCTTTGACCCGGGAGGTGACATTGATTATGCTATGATTGATAACAATACGGCTTTGCCGCTTGGTCAGCATCTATTGTCTTTGGGGGAGGACAATGTGCTTACTTTACCCACCCCACCTCTCGTGGATCTTGATTTCACATACTTTACGTATGTTGAAAGGAGCTTTCTCCCATTCAAGACTTATTCCCCCGCCTCTCCTTTGTTGATGTCAACCGGGAACGAGGACAAGGTCTTTGATCCCGGTATTACATTCGAGGCTTCCCCATGGACCATTTAATTCGGGGACGAGTCATGCTCGTGACTCGGTTAACAAAAACAAGCGCTTTTTGGGAGGCAACCCAATTATCTATCTATTTTCACCATAAGTGTAGGGGGAGCCCCGTGGTGTTTCTTGCTTTATTTCTTATCATGTGCAGGGATTAGAGCTTCAAAGACACACTCTTGATGACTTTTGACGAACCGTGATTCCGTGTTCCCTTCTTCCCGGTTCTATCCTAAACTCTTTTCGATTCACTATTTTATATTTCTCAATATTAAAATAGGAATCTCTTTAGTTGTCCCTTTCTTAGCGAGATTTACACAAAGTGCACAATGTCCTAAGTGTAGGGGAGTTTACTCCCACATGCTTAAACATTGAGGACAATGTTTATATTAAGTGTAGGGGGGACTTCTATCGAAGTTAAGTGGCCTTTTCCTTGTATTTGTCCTCATTTTAACCGGAAATTTGATTTTTCGACATTTTTCAAAATTTTTAATCTATTTTGGCCTAGTAGTATAGTTGTTTTTACCTTTGTATAGTTATTTTCTTTCCTTATTAGAATAAATTTTTAATAAAGTGGTTTTAATTTTCAAACGTTGGAATCTTTTGACTCAACCCGAGTTTACTTATCTAAGTTTACTCTAGCTAGTATCCTTAACGTGTTTAAGTCAAGTTTTGCTAGGCTTTTATATAGGGAGCTATAAAACGCGAAAGTCTTAACTCTCACGGGTTAAGAACAAGAACTTTTCGCAAGTTCCTATAATTGATCCTAGAGAGTCGTTTATCAAGGGAACTTTAAAATGCGGATTCTAAACTTGCAAAAGTCTAAGAGTTTGCAAGATCCTATAGGCGACTCGAAAACCCAAAACTTTGATTTAATAGGCTAAGCATCCACGAGTCTCATTACTTGAGATTTTAAATTATAGAGAACGAGAGATGATAGAGTCAATTATAAGTTTGGTATTCTTTCGTGAATTTATGTGAGTTAATTATGAGCCTATTCTGCCATCGCTTATTAATAAATTAATCTGCAATAAATAAGGTTGTACGATTTGAAAAGTTACTTAGCTTCTAGCCCAAGATCGTTTAAAAGTTGCTCGGTATGGATTAGAGTTCATAGCCAAGGCATAACTTATTGAAGCGGGATGCGAAGATTGGCGAGTCCAAAAAGGTCCTAACAAGGCATGAGGGCTATATTTTGTTGCTAAAGATCCAAAAGTGATGTGAAGAATCATTTATCGAAAATCAATATGAAGAATCGAGACACACGACGAAAAGCAAAAACTCCCCAAAAAGTCATGGAGAAGTCTATCCGGAAAGGCCCTAACAAGGTATGAGGATAAATAAATCCAAGTCCAAAAAGGAGGCGGATCGTTGTATATCAAAGTCCAAAATAAAGATTGGAGAAAAATGAAGAAGTCGTGGTCCATATATGAAGAATCTCTCAAAATTTCAAGTGAAGAAATTCCTATTATGAAGAGAAGACCATAATTTCATGAACGTCTCTCAAGGTTTGAAGTATGAAGTCGCTGCCAAATATTGGTCCGAGAAAGGTCTCAAATCGCGAAGCGAGTTATGCCAAGATATGAACTTTATGAGGTCCCGAGAAGCAGTTTTAAAAGATTTTGTCCTTTAGCTAACTATTGATTAAATCTTCACTTTATTTTTGGCCTAAATAACTATCGATATAAGTCAACAATGCATCCTCGTGATCATTCAAGACAATAATAAAATATAAGAGATACACCTAGGAATAAGGGAGTCTGAGTGAATAATTGGCCCATATGAGTTCGTGTTAGTTTACTAACTTATAATAACAATGATCTCGTTTTTAAGCTTGGTTTGGAGAAAGTGAAAACTTGAGGATGATGATCATTCACAACATTTCCAAAACCCGAAGGTATGTTTTTGATTTCTTTATGTTTATAATTTTCTATCTCTTTAATAAAGGCCAACGTGGATTGATTGTGATGAGAGATGTAAACGTGCTTTGTAACTAATACATTGCATGAGGACATTGCAATGGTTAAGTGTAGGGGATTTGATAGGTGTGAAAACACCCATCCTTTTTACCACTTAATTACAATAATAACCGAGCCAAAACGTGTATTTTATGTCATTTATGTCGGAATTATGCGTGGTTTGTGTTTTTGTTGTGATTTAGGACGAAAAGGTGAAAAGTGGAGAAAACACGGGATTTCACGGGTTTTTATCGAAGAAAAAGACGAAAGACGAAGTCAAGAAATCAAAAGTGGAAAAAGAACGGAAGTCCAAGACCAATTCTGAAGATTTATCGAAGAAAAAGTCAAAAGACGGAAGTTTACTAAAGCCGAAGAGCTCGAGTCTAATAAATATATAAATTATAAGACGAGTTTAATTAATCCGGAGATAAAGTCGAAGAACTTAAAAGACGAGAAGACGTGAAGAAAGAAAGAAAGAGGAGGCAACAAATGCACCTCCCCATTTCCTATAAATACCCTCCTAAACTCATTTAGGAGGGTTGGTTAGTTTTAGTTTTAGGAGTAGGAGTAGTTTAGTTTTAGAGAGAGAAAGTGACAAGTTCTCTCACTAGAACTTTAATCTTTCATCTTCCTTTCTTGTTTTTAATTGAATCTTCACTTTTACGCTTAATCTTGTTTTAAATTTAATCTTTTTAATTTTTCTTGTTAATCACGTTATTGTTTTCATAATCTTTTTCATCAAGTTTTTACATGAAGTTCAAATCTTTTAATTTTCGTGTGTTTCTTTTGATGTTTTTATGAGTTTTAACCTTCTCTCTAGCTTATTGATAGCTTATTAGAGTTGTTCTTAGCTTATTGTCCTTGAAAAAGTGCTAAAAAGTTTCTTATTTTCGTCATACATCTGGTTCCTATTTTTTAGGAACGTCTGATTCGATTTTGGAACTATTCATAAAGTTGCGAAATTAAACTTTTCATAAGTTGCGAAATTGTACTTTTGTCTGATTCGATTTTGGAACTTTTCATAAAGTTGCGAAATTGAACTTTTCATAAATTGCAAAATTGTACTTTTGTCTGATTCGATTTTGGAACTTTTCATAAAGTTGCGAAATTGAGCTGATTCGATTTTGCAATTGTCCATAATTGCGAAATTGTGTCCGGATTCAATTTCGCAATTCTTCCATAATTGCGAAATTGAATCCTCTACAAAGTTGCGAAATCATTGTTTTTCAATATTGCAAAATCTGATTCGATTTTGCAATTATTGCGACATTGTGCATTGCGACATTGTGCATTGCGACATTGTGCATTGCGACATTGTTGCATGATTTTGCAATTATTGCGAAATTAATTCATTTTTTTAGTAATTGCGAAATTATGTCATTTTTGTCCAATTTTATTTTTTAACTTATTTTTCCCGCCATTTTTACTTAGCTTTATTTTTACTTATTTGTCTTAGTTTAATTTATGATCATTTTAATGTATGATTTTGCTAGGTTAAAAATTCGTTGTTCTCGGCGTCTAATCGAATTGATTTCCGGTTAAGTGTGCGACTCAGTTGTTCTTGGTGAAAAGAAAGAATAGGTCGTTGAGCATCTAAAAAATTGCAAACTTTAACGTAAATAACAAAATAATAAAAGCGATAAACTAATTAAAACTTAAATAAAAGACTTTAAGATAAAAGCTTGAAAAGTTTAAACTAAAAATAAGACTTTAAAAGAAATTAAGTAAATGACGAAAATATAAAAACTTTAAAAGTAAATGACGAGAAATTAAAACGTGATAAAAATGTAGACTTGAAAATAAAAATACTTTAAAAATTAAACTAAGACAAATAAGTAAAAATAAAGCTAAGGAAAATGGCGGGAAAATAAGTTTAAAAATAAAATTGGACAAAAATGACATAATTTCGCAATTAATAAAAAAATGAATTAATTTCGCAATAATTGCAAAATCATGCAACAATGTCGCAATGCACAATGTCGCAATAATTGCAAAATCGAATCAGATTTTGCAATATTGAAAAACAATGATTTCGCAACTTTGTAGAGGATTCAATTTCGCAATTATGGAAAAATTGCGAAATTGAATCCGGACACAATTTCGCAATTATGGACAATTGCAAAATCGAATCAGCTCAATTTCGCAACTTTATGAAAAGTTCCAAAATCGAATCAGACAAAAGTACAATTTCGCAATTTATGAAAAGTTCAATTTCGCAACTTTATGAAAAGTTTCAAAATCGAATCAGACAAAAGTACAATTTCGCAACTTATGAAAAGTTCAATTTCGCAACTTTATGAAAAGTTCCAAAATCGAATCAGACGTTCCTAAAAAATAGGAACCAGATGTATGACGAAAATAAGCAACTTTTTAGCACTTTTTCAAGGACAATAAGCTAAGAACAACTCTAATAAGCTATCAATAAGCTAGAGAGAAGGTTAAAACTCATAAAAACATCAAAAGAAACACACGAAAATTAAAAGATTTGAACTTCATGTAAAAACTTGATGAAAAAGATTATGAAAACAATAACGTGATTAACAAGAAAAATTAAAAAGATTAAATTTAAAACAAGATTAAGCGTAAAAGTAAAGATTCAATTAAAAACAAGAAAGGAAGATGAAAGATTAATGTTCTAGTGAGAGAACTTGTCACTTTCTCTCTCTAAAACTAAACTACTCCTACTCCTAAAACTAAAACTAACCAACCCTCCTAAATGAGTTTAGGAGGGTATTTATAGGAAATGGGGAGGTGCATGTGTTGCCTCCTCTTTCTTTCTTTCTTCACGTCTTCTCGTCTTTTAAGTTCTTCGACTTTGTCTCGGGATTAATTAAACTCGTCTTATAATTTATATATTTATTAGACTCGAGCTCTTCGGCTTTAGTAAACTTCCGTCTTTTGACTTTTTCTTCGATAAATCTTCAGAATTGGTCTTGGACTTCCGTTCTTTTTCCACTTTTGATTTCTTGACTTCGTCTTTCGTCTTTTTCTTCGATAAAAGACCGTGAAATCCCGTGTTTTCTCCACTTTTCACCTTTTCGTCCTAAATCACAACAAAAACACAAACCACGCATAATTCCGACATAAATGACATAAAATACACGTTTTGGCTCGGTTATTATTGTAATTAAGTGGTAAAAAGGATGGGTGTTTTCACACCTATAAAATCCCCTACACTTAACCATTGCAATGTCCTCATGCAATGTATTAGTTACAAAGCACGTTTACATCTCTCATCACAATCAATCCACGTTGGCCTTTATTAAAGAGATAGAAAATTATAAACATAAAGAAATCAAAAACATACCTTCGGGTTTTGGAAATGTTGTGAATGATCATCATCCTCAAGTTTTCACTTTCTCCAAACCAAGCTTAAAAACGAGATCATTGTTATTATAAGTTAGTAAACTAACACGAACTCATATGGGCCAATTATTCACTCAGACTCCCTTATTCCTAGGTGTATCTCTTATATTTTATTATTGTCTTGAATGATCACGAGGATGCATTGTTGACTTATTTCGATAGTTATTTAGGCCGAAAATAAAGTGAAGATTTAATCAATAGTTAGCTAAAGGACAAAATCTTTTAAAACTGCTTCTCGGGACCTCATAAAGTTCATATCTTGGCATAACTCGCTTCGCGATTTGAGACCTTTCTCGGACCGATATTTGGCAGCGACTTCATACTTCAAACCTTGAGAGACGTTCATGAAATTATGGTCTTCTCTTCATAATAGGAATTTCTTCACTTGAAATTTTGAGAGATTCTTCATATATGGACCACGACTTCTTCATTTTTCTCCAATCTTTATTTTGGACTTTGATATACAACGATCCGCCTCCTTTTTGGACTTGGATTTATTTATCCTCATACCTTGTTAGGGACTTTTCGGATAGACTTCTCCATGACTTTTTGGGGAGTTTTTGCTTTTCGTCGTGTGTCTCGATCCTTCATATTGATTTTCGATAAATGATTCTTCACATCACTTTTGGATCTTTAGCAACAAAATATAGCCCTCATGCCTTGTTAGGACCTTTTTGGACTCGCCAATCTTCGCATCCCGCTTCAATAAGTTATGCCTTGGCTATGAACTCTAATCCATACCGAGCAACTTTTAAACGATCTTGGGCTAGAAGCTAAGTACCTTTTCAAATCGTACAACCTTATTTATTGCAGATTAATTTATTAATAAGCGATAAGAAAATAGGCTCATAATTAACTCACATAAATTCACGAAAGAATACCAAACTTATAATTGACTCTATCATCTCTCGTTCTCCACAATTTAAAATCTCAAGTAATGAGACTCGTGGATGCTTAGCCTATTAAATCAAAGTTTTGGGTTTTCGAGTCGCCTATAGGATCTTGCAAACTCTTAGACTTTTTCAAGTTTAGAATCCGCATTTTAAAGTTCCCTTGATAAACGACTCTCTAGGATCAATTATAGGAACTTGCGAAAAGTTCTTGTTCTTAACCCGTGAGAGTTAAGACTTTCGCGTTTTATAGCTCCCTATATAAAAGCCTAGCAAAACTTGACTTAAACACGTTAAGGATACTAGCTAGAGTAAACTTAGATAAGTAAACTCGGGTTGAGTCAAAAGATTCCAACGTTTGAAAATTAAAACCACTTTATTAAAAATTTATTCTAATAAGGAAAGAAAATAACTATACAAAGGTAAAAACAACTATACTACTAGGCCAAAATAGATTAAAAATTTTGAAAATTGTCGAAAAATCAAATTTCCGGTTAAAATGAGGACAAATACAAGGAAAAGGCCACTTAACTTCGATAGAAGTCCACTTTAAACACGAAGAGTACGTTCTATTAAATGTTTAACATGTATATGTGACATATATCTATTAAACTTTTAATAATGTTTCACAAAATATATTTAACGATTTTTAGTTTAACCGTTAGACGTTATAAACTAATTAATACGCGTTAAAGAGAAGAAAATAAACAAATATTCGAATATCTTGTACGTATATCATTTTAATATCAAAATGGATAGAAGATATTTTAAACTTGTAATTGATTTTTCTTATTGGTTTGTTGTGATTGTGTCTTTGTCAGTGAAAGGCTAAAATGGAATTGATAGATACAAAAGACAAAAAGATATTTGATATATACTTTGTTTTGATCTGGCTTTGGGATCACGACAAGCAAAGCCTATATATATTCACATCTTTTGTGCTCTTTGCTAATCGATCGATTAATCCATACCACAATCAATATACAAACATCATTACTATAAGAAAACATGGTCTGTCTTTCTTTTTCTCCATTGCTGACAAAACAGAAAGCAGAGATATGTCGATTGGATGCTTATATTATTTAAAAGTTTGCATGTTCTACTTTCATGCACACAATAATTAATATAACCATATCATTATATTTTCTTACATACTACCTTTCTAAACGTATCCCATTAGGGATTTGGATCGGTAACGATTAACAACGAGACACTTGTTTGTTTTGTTGTTATAACATGAAGCAACTACTAGCATCGTAACGTGCTCATTTGACGTGCGTGTGAGCAATCTATAGAGACGGTAATTTAACCGTTTAGTTTCAAGATCCAAGATTAAGACCCGTTTAATTGAATTTATCATTTAAACAAAAGGTTAGTATTTTATATGTTTTATCTATGTGTTAATTCATAATATCAAACTAGATCCATTCCGCTGCGCACTCGTAGTTAAATGGTTAACTAGTTGTAAAATCCCAACAAAATCAAGTCCCTTTACCATTACACTTCTATCTCAAGAAGCTAAAACAACAATCTTGATGCCATCATGGATACGTCGCGCAACCTAAAACCTTTGATCCCAAATATTATGTTCACACTAAGCGTAAACCCAACACTTATCGATGTGCAATATTTTTTATCGGTTATCCAACCTGCATCAATTCATCGTTATCATATTCAATGATCTCCGTCGTATCATAAATCACAACCTAGGGTTTTTCTACAAATATGACGATACTCGAGTTGTAAAATCACGACTTATTAACACGTCTTTCAACCATTTTCTAATGAGCAAGAAGCTAAAATGACTAATCATGATGCCCTTATAGTTTATACATTATAAAACTTTATATCTTTGATCTAAGATACTAATTCACACCAACTTTTTATAAACTATACATTTGCATCATTATTTATCATTTCCATGTTGAAAGATCTCAAAACCAAAATCCATAGTTTTAATTAAGTAATTAAATACTTGATTCTAGTAGCCAAATAAATCAAACAAATGATATTCCTTTAACTACAAATAAACTTGTCTAAACATATGAATGCTATGTATCCAATTAGACCAGATGACTTATCGATTATACACATTTGCCATTTGGCGTAAAGAAACTCAAACTGACTATACTCTTGCGTCTTTTCCCTCTTTTACATTTTTGTATGTATTCAACAAAAATTACATGTGTTGATAGATATATCTAAAAACACACATAAATTCATAATACGAAGGGCAACCAAGTATAATACAAGATAAATCAACTCATTATATATGACTCATTTAAAGGTGGCATTATTAAATATTAATCAATACCTATTAATAACACTTCACCCACAGCGAATCAATTTCAAAAATGGGTATTGTACTTCTACTAAATAACCGTCTTTGCATCCAATCTATATACAAAATAAGTTTTCCATTAAATTAAATGGTAGACTAATGAATCCATCGGTATAACTTTAAAGTTATCCAACCGATGATTTTGTATCATTCTATATACCCACTTTTGGATTTCATGATTATCAAAGACGAATAAGTAGAAACCACACTCTTACACAACCATTTATTGAAAGGAAATTAAAGTCATCGTTTTAGTTAATCACCAAAATCTTTTTACCGATTTTGTAATAACTACATAAAGATGAATGAAACCCTTTAAAATACTCATCCCTTTCGCACTGTGTCATAGTCGAGTCATTGATCACATAAGAGAAACCCATATTCAAAACCAACGTAAAATTTTATGACGAACTTGTCATCGAATAAATATCTTGAATGATTTTAAGAAATAAACCATTATATATTAATACTAGTCATGGCACTTAAAGTAAACGAGATACTTTGCTTCTTTAAATTTCACCACATATAGATATGTAATGTTAAACAACAATAATAAGTGGTAAGTGGTAACCAAGCCCTTTTTTTAACAATCCATACTTTTGTATGTTTTCAAACCGTTTGAAGTTTCCAGTAATATACTAATGATCATAGATCATTATCACAATAGTTAAGATGAGACAACATTTATTAGATAAAATGTAATCCTAAGCATTGTTATAATTCAGACCATTTACCAAAAAATTACCACTTTCATCATTAATATAATTTTATGCTTTATTCATTTGCAACATGCGAACATAAATTCAGAAAGACTTGTCTTTTCTTTAATAAATCATAACAGGCCCAAGGCCACAATTTATTATACATATTCATGATGATTAACATGCATATTATCGCAAGTAAAACGTACCAGATTCCGGCAGTGGTTACACGCGTTCTACCATAGTACCATATACATACGACTGATTCGAGTTACCGTTATGGTTTTTACCCATATATGCTGACCTTGTTGGGAAACACACGGGGCCTTTTAGGCTAATACTAGAGGAAGAGATAAGTTTTGGAATATGAGTTTATTGCTTGAAATTTTCTTGGTGCTTTTCGGATACTCCTTACAAATGTTTACACCACCACCTATTTATACTACTTCATGGAAGATTCTAGAACCAAGATATTTCCATGGTATACATCCTTATCTTAATCTAAATATTTCCATCTAGATAATCTTAACTAGATGATTCTAACTTATTATAAATATTTCTCAACGATATTTTATCATACTTATCTATTTGTTTCTACATATTTCCATAGATATTTTCTATGGTACTTTCTTCGTCATTCTAGAACCTTCCTGTATGAGCTCGGGCTTTCAGCGTCCAACAGCAACCAAATCAAGTTTACAATCTAACACCCCCCTTTAAACTTGATTTCCCGGCTCCAAGCATCATGCTTTGTCTTTGAGAAATCTCGCTCGTTGAGCGGCTTGGTGAAGATATCTGCAACTTGATCTTCAGACTTCGTATGTATCACTCGAACATCCTTCCTTGCGATTCAATCCCAAATAAAGTGATAACGAGTGTTTATATGCTTACTTAGATCATGGTAGACTTGATTATTCATTAACTCGATCCCATGCTTTTTCTTGTAGCCTTTTGCCACATGTCTTGCCTTGTGTTTCTCCACTACGCCTTTGGCGTTTCTATTTTCCTTGTATACCCACTTAACTCCACTAGCCTTTTGGCATTTTAGAATGTTCATCGACTGTATCCAGCGACAGTTGTGTAACAGATACAAACTGTCGCTAACTGCTGTCAATTAAACAATATGTTATTAGTGACAGCCCAGTGACTGTAATTCTGTCACTATCACGTTATTTAGACTTATTGCCTATCTTTTCCATGATCGTGTCCGAAATCAAATTAATTTGTTTATACGAGCGTGTACTCCACACCTCCGAACTTGTATTATAACTTAACTCGAAATTCCTTTAGTCTCGGGTAAATCACTATTACACAAAATGATTTGATAACACTAAAATCACCAACAAAAACAACTCCTAAGTTTGCATTGACTATGATAAAATGCTGATTTCACAAGGTTAAAATCTTACAATTATTTTCTTAAAATATATACTAGAATAAACCTTGCGTCTTTTTGGTCTGTTTATATCCTCTTGAGTCTGCTAATACTTGTATGGAATGAATGCGTACTTTTTTTGTGGCTTAATGACGTTCATTGCTGATGTAAACTTAAAAACGAGATGACAAATTGAAACTGTTAATTTTAACGAATATGAAAAATGATTCTCAAATGAATACCGATTATAAATTCTTAGCAAATGGGCCAGTCGAAAAAAAACCCTAACAGAAGAAAAAAAAGGTTAGGGTTTTATTCTTCATGGAAACGATTGCTAGAGAGTTGTCATAACTTCCTGTATGGCCAGTCGTCGACGACATCAACAAACTCCCATTGTCCGTACAGAACTACAGACAGTCGTGTCAAATGACGACCTATTAAGCGAAATTTTACTCAGGTTGCCTGCTATCG
The DNA here is from genome assembly GCA_025667525.1 of Glebionis coronaria. Taxonomy (NCBI): domain Eukaryota; kingdom Viridiplantae; phylum Streptophyta; class Magnoliopsida; order Asterales; family Asteraceae; genus Glebionis; species Glebionis coronaria. The sequence continues at coordinate 628,812,672 of CM046875.1, read as the reverse complement.
TGCTTCTTTTGTTTAAATCCGTATCCAAACGCTGGCTAGCTGTTATCGGAGACACTAACTTCATTAAGCGTCGGAGCCAAATACCTAAGATCGATCCTTCTTCTAGTTTATTTATCATGCGTAATCATTATAAGTATGATCCATCTGATTTTGGACAATATGATCTTTTGCGTTTTGATACCAGAATACAGGTCTGCAGATCTCAGCTTAAGACCACCTTTAAAATAGGCTCTGACACTACAACATTCGCGCCCTACCCCAGCGATAATTTTGGGGTTTCCCCAGCGACATGTCGCTGGAGATATGTTTCCCCAGCGACATGTCGCTGGGGAAAATTCGTTGGGGTATGCTAGTTGTTAAAAGTATCCCCAGCGACTTACCCCAGCGACCTGCGGGCCCCACTGACTTTTCCTGGAAGAATAGATTGCCACGGTGGCAACATTTTCCCAGCGACATGTCGCTGGGGAAAATCCTTATTAAATAAAAAAAATTAAGTTAAACTTAACCATTTTAGCTAATTACAAAGTTTCCCCAGCGACATGTCGCTGGGGAATCTTTCCTTTCATTTGACTTGTCAACGCGTTGTCGTTGACTTGTCAACGCTTTCCATAGTTTCCCCAGCGACATGTCGCTGGGGAAACTCTTGATACGTTTGACTTGTCAACGCTTTGCGTTTGACTTGTCAACGAATAACCAAAGTTTCCCCAGCGACATGTCGCTGGGGAAGAGCCTGCAGGTTTTTTTTTTAAATTGCCTGCACATCAGGCGTTTTTCAGATTTTTTCCGGAATTTTTTCGGAAAAAATCTACCAAAACCTGTAACAAAACCTGTATTTGCTCACCAAAAGACACATATAAAGTAAACTTGAAATACAAATCAACACAAACGCGGAATAAGTTCAAACTTGCACCAAAATATAATATAACGTTCTAATGATCACATGGATACTAGGAATAAGTCGGGATAGTTAAGGATACTAGGGAAACAAGCGTTCTAATTTAGGATAATAGGGAAACAAGTCAAGATGAACATAAAGAAACTATGTACCATACTAACAAACACATATATGACACGACTAGCTCGCGTCATCGCCACCCTCCCGATCCTCAGCATCATCACCCGGGCGACTCCCGCTCCCGCTGGCACCAGCATCATTTCCCTCACTTTTTTAGCATAAAAAGAGAACCACACACACTCCTTATCATCACAACCACCAGCAGATCACACACACTTATCATCATAAACAAATTGTTATTATGTACATGTTGAAGCATGAAGCTTTTCCGTGCAGGTGTGGACATGGAGATGTAGTTCTTCGAGAATCGTGGACAACTGAAAACTTTGGTAGACTGTACTATGCTTGTCCACGTTCACGGGTTCAACCTCCAGTTTCATATGGATGCAAATTTTTTTTATGGAAAGACGAACGCGTCCAACCACTAATCAATTCTCTTGGAGGTTCAATGAGCTTTTCTCCTCCAAGCTCTTCTTCAAGACCTTCAACGAGCTTTTCTCCTCCAAGCTCTTCTACCAGACCATCAACGATTTCAATTTCTTCTCCAAGCTCTTCAGCGTGTGCAAACTGTGTGCGCTTGAATGGAATGATAATGGTACTTGAGCGTACGATAGAGTTGTACCGCAACTCCGATAGGCACGCATTGGATTCGGCTGCACTACTTCACGACCTTTACGATGACATGGGGAACATTCGTTTGAACTAGTTTATGATGTATCTGTTTTCGTGTTTATGAGTCTATTATCGGTTTAATATCCATGTTTAATTAAGCGCGTGTTTAAGTTTCCGTGTAGAATAAAGTTAGGTTTAGGCGTGTCTGTTTGTAAGCCTCAATGAATGTTAACAATTTTTAATTAATATTAACAATGAATATTAACAATTATCAGTGAATGTTAACTTTTGGCGGGCAAAATGTTGGCGGGAAAACATTGGCGGGAAAACATTAGCGGGAAAACATTAGCGGGAAAATTAACCATTTGTCTCACTTTTTTTTATCATAAAAAGAGATATACTATTTTAAATTTTAATAACTATATTTTTTAATATATATATTATATTTACTAAAATATTATATAAACATTACACATTTTTTGAAAATTGGTGGTCAAATAGAAGTCAACGTTTCCCCAGCGACATGTCGCTGGGGAAGGATTTGTTCGTTTTTTGTAAAATAGGCGCGTTAACGGAAAATCTTTGGAGGGAATCCTAAAAAGTTTCCCCAGCGACATGTCGCTGGGGAAAAGTTTGGACATAAATTAAACAACGCATTAACACTAATCACTTGGATTAGACGTGGAAGAAAGTTTCCCCAGCGACATGTCGCTGGGAAAAAGTTGGCGGGTTAATCTCCCGCTTGCATTTTTTGTGAAATAGTTTGGTCAAAATTCAGTCAACTTTTCCCCAGCGACATGTCGCTGGGGAAACTTTTCTTTATTTTTTGGTCAAAATTTTTACGAGAAAGTTTGCTACATCAGAAAGTTTTTGTCGTTTAGCGTCTTTTCCCCAGCGACATCATGTCGCTGGGGAAAACCCCGATGGGGAAGGGCTGGATTGTTGTAGTGTGAGGCAGGTATTAATGCTTTTGTTGTGCAGTCATGCAATGGTTTGCTTCTATGCCATGCTAATGCGCAGGATAAGTATTGTGTTTACAATCCGTCCACTCATCTTTCTAAGTTGCTTCCACAACGACCACATATGTTACCAGATACATATATTCGATGCGGTTTGAGAATGGCTTTTGATCCTACCATATCATCTTACTACAAAGTGGTGTATGCTGGTACCATTACTGACAACAGTAACATTAGTAGCTTTTGGGATAAAATTAATGTTGTGATCCAAATACAAACTTACTCTCCACAAACTGGCAATTGGGCTGTTGTTCGCGGTGGTCCATTTCCCAGTACATGTTTTTTAGGTTTTCGTAATGAAATATATTGGGATGGTGCTATTCATTGGTTGACTGAATCTTCTGGTAGCTAGTATATGTATTACAAGTTAGATTTTGCGAATGAGCATCCAACTTTAACAAATGTTCAACTACCGGGAACCTTGAATAACGCGGATATGGATCACGATTTGTTTGAGTCTGGGGGTTGTTTACTTCTTTTTGGTATGGCCAAAACTCATTCTCTACAGTTGAATATTTATAAGATGAGGAATGGGCATTCTGAATGGTCGTTCAACCACTTCGTGAATGTTTGTGATATTATGACACCTTTTTCCGGAAGAAAGAGCATTCGTATCATTGTCTCGTGTATTGCAGTGGGAGAAAGAGAAGAAGATTTGTGTATGGTGATTAGACCCGGTAAAAAGACTTTTCAATACAACTTTGCACTAAAGACTTCTCGTGACCTCTCTGATCTGAATTTAGATTTGCCCGTTAAATGTTTTTCGTTCGCTGCATCTTTTGCTAGTGTGTGATTATGCTTTCTGTTACAGGTATGACAATCATATCTTATGTTTTGCTGTCATTACAGGCTTTGTTATACTGTTGAGGCTTTATTTTCCCTTTATGTTCATTAGCAATTATGTATTATAAGAATTATTGTTTATGCTTTATAGTATCTGTAACTTGTTTCCCTTTCAATGTATCTGTAATTCTGTAAATTATTTAAAGGCCTTGTTAGTCACTTAGTCGTAAATCACTATGGGGCCTGGTACACATTACACACACATATGGCCCGTTAAAACCGGCCCAAATCACCAGTCTTAAGGGCTAACTAGTTACTTTTGTGTTACTTGCAGAATAGTCTTGTCAATATTCTGTATTTCTGTTAATCATCAATATATTTCTTGGCTAACAGAAATGTTTAAACCTGCAACTTTTAAGTCTTAAATATGTTTCATTTTTTGGATCCAGATCTTTAAATAATCAATGTGGCTATGATTTTTACCCAAAATAACCAATAAATTTACATTGATGTGTAAATCAATTAAGTATGAATAATTTCAAAAATATGGCTTTATAATGTATCATACTTGTCATAATTTACTTTTATATGTATCGAACTATATTTTTTGCTATTATATGTACTGAACTTTTATTTTTGGTCATTTTAGTGTTTTTTTGACCATTTTACCCTTCATTTTATCACTCTCATAGGGGTAAAATGGTCATAAAGTACACTAAAATGACCAAAAATAAAATTTTAGTACATAGAATAGCAAAAAAAATTGCTCGATACATATAAAAAAATGATGACAAGTATCAAACATTTAGATACCACTAGCCCTAAAAGAAAACCAAAAAGATAAACATCTATGGCCTTAGAAATCTCTTAGTGTCGCCACAACCCATGATAGATGTAGGCAGTATGCCCACTTTGTCAATGCCTTCTTCAAACACGGCTCCCATACCCATGTAGAAATGGGACTCAATATGGAAATGAAAAGCCCCAAACACCCAGGTTATTCGCTTCAAATCTCAAAGCGGCCTATCCGTATGTTTTGATTTACTTTGTCCAACTTATGCATTTATGATTTTTCGTCGGTGATATTGTCTGGCGAGTAGGTGAGAGGAAGGTGTGAGGTGAATGGTGATGTGGTGGAAGTTTAGGATTTTATGGCTATATAATGCGTTCTTAGGATATGAGATTTGTAACAGTAGGATACTCATAAGACCAACTGACACTCGTAGAGTCGTAGGAACCTTTGAGATGTCGGGATAATTGACATTCATTTTCCATAAACCCTTGATATGCACAGACAGATTGTGGTTTTGAGTCGTGGCATTGAGTGAAGATGACATTGAATACGATTTGTAATTAAAGAATGAGTTGGAGCCTATATAAATGAAATCGGGAAAACTTAATTACTCCTCATTCAGTACACGGATTAAATATCAGTATGTATAAAGGATGGTTTTGCTAAATATGATCTTCACTCAAAATTACAAAAGAATGACACCTGTAAATTGATAAATAATCAACGGCTGGGAGAAAAAATAGGTGGGACACTGACTTCATGCATTGAATTGGGGAATTTATTGAAAAAAATAACCATATCAATTGAGTTATTACATATTATATTAATCAAAATCACAATCCTAATCCAAAATTCCTAAATCATTGAATCAAAAAATCAAACACAACTGAAAAAAACGAATCACAAAAATATATGTGGGTGTAAATCTCGCTCGAAAGCCATGTCTTATGAAACATCAATGCTCAGGTTAATTTTTAATTTTGTATATTATGGGTATCAATTTAATTATAGTTGTTTGAATAATTGAACTATTGATGATTATTATTAATTATATGGTAAAAGTTGTTTTAATTGTCTGTATCATCAAATATAGGGTAATCAATTTTTCCAAATTTATTTATACTAAAAGATGCTACAAATTTATGAATTGAGGATTTAAGGATATTTACAGCTTTGTATTCATCTATATTTTTACGTTTCGCAGGGGATGCAATATGACTTATGAAACCAAGCTCCACTATTCAATTTCTATATCTAACACTTGAAAGACGACACTTTATTTGTACGTGTCGAGGGACCTTGCGAATTTGGTACATGAAATTGTTTTGGAAGCCATGAGAGAAAATAAAGTCGTTGCAGAGATAATTGGCTACATGAATTCACAGGTATGTTTTTAAGTTCTTTAAGGTCTAAGTTTAGTTATGACAGTGACTACTCATATGGATACTTTGTTACAAACACCTCTTAATAAATATGAAATATGTCAATCTAACTAATATCATAGTGAGCAAGCATTTTGCTTTTAGTCACATACACTCATATGCTCTATTTTGATAGAATGTAAATTATACATGTCTTTTTTTGCAAAGAATGAAAAAGAGTATCTGGTCACTTACTTTGCGAAGCCACAAATAAGGGAAAGTTATGTCAAGCTTATACAAAAATTACTATGCCAATTATAAATAAGTGAAGCTTACAATGTTTATTACTAGGTATGAATTGTGTAGGGAAGTGTAACAATGGTGGTATTTGTATTATTTATGGTGCCAATTAGTAAACAAGTAAATATGATGAGATCAGATAAAGGTTCCGACAGGTTCCGACGCTATCGCTGAGAATATAATTTTTCTTGTGAAAGCAAAATACCAAAGATTGTTTATGGTCATTCCCGCACAAACTTTTGGTATGATAGTTACTTTAAGTGACGGTGTTGAGATAAAAATCAGTGCTTATGGAACCAACATGACTTAGTTCAAAAATGATAAAAATAAACATTGTGTGGGGAAAAAAGTAATTCAAGATAGTAAAGTAGTGATTTTGAAATGAAATGGGTAGTAAAGTAATTCAAGACATAATGGAAAAAGTTGCTGTTATACACTTAAAAACTGAATATATGATTGCCACTACAGTTGAGTAACTACTTTTGTGATAGTCAAGGGTGGATGATTTGCAGTTCACTTCCGAATGTTTAAGCGTATATTATAAATATAAATCATCTTTATTTTGTTTATCTATATGAGGATGAGTGAATGGGTTATCATGGTAAGAAAACAGATGACACATGTATGACAGAAGAATGATGAATCTCAAGTCTTTGTAGGGACTGGTCAAACAACGTTAATGATACTTGAATGACTCGGTGTCCATTTCAATTATAGAGTATATATAGAAATAGAATAAATGAGGTTGGAATATGACGAAGAATGTTTAAGGCTTAACCATTTTTGAAAAAGAAAGTAATGCACTTTAGAATTATTAAGATCCAACTTTGAAATATGTTGTATAATTTTGATGATGAGCTAGGTCATAGTTGCAGGGATCCTATTCCGATTCCTAAGAAAGTTCGCATACCTCTTATGGACATTCAGGAATTTGAATTTGACTTTGACAGAAAACATTCTTTATTAAAAAAAGTTATGTTGTTGTGATTCAGTGATACGATAACACAATATATGATTTAACATGTGGTTGATATTAAAGTGCAAATGGAGGAAGATTAAGCATTGAAACAACTAAGGACTTTGTTATGATCTTGTTTAATAAGACTTGCTGAATCTAAGGGTGTTTGGGATTGTTTTTTAAATATTTATTTATTTTTAAATATATTGTCGCCATTGCTGGACTTAGGGGTATTTGGGACTGATTTTTATCATTAAATAAGTTGAATTGACGTTGTTTAACAAAGCTCAGGGTGTTTAGGACTTTCTTTAATAAGTAATTATACTTACTCAAAGGAACAATACCTATACAGTGGCATGAAAACTTGGTTACCAAAGACTATTACCCAAGAATTTCTTGATGACAAAATTGCATAACTCTTTTTGAGGTTCATCGTTTATTTCGTCAATACAATTCACTGAAATGAGCCTATTTTTAGCATCATTTCCTTTGGCCTGTTATGAAAACCAATAGAACCTCTAATATACTTGATTTGTTTGTTGGTTTATGCAATTCATTGTATGGATAGTCACGCACCTCATAGAAGGAGAGAACACAACGGTATGTCATCTATAATCTTTCGGAAATTAAACATATAGATAGCGTTGTCGTTTTTAGTTTAGGATTTTGGAAAAGACCGGGGAAAATGATTAAGTGGTGTTTGGATGGCAGATTTACAACATTAATTGATAAACATAAAATAACTTTCTTCTTATTAATTGTTATATTGTTGTTATCTTCCAGGTTAATATAAAATGAACATCACTTATTTTCTTTTCTTATCAAGCATTTAAACATAATGCTTTTACACAAGTTGACTGCAACACTACACAATGTGGGATTGTGGGCTAGATGATATCTTACAACCGACAATCACACCCCCAAAACAGGTACCGTAAACACACCCACTGAACCAACACATTCAACTTAGTCACTCTATTCACTTCCTGAACATACTCAACTCTCTGTGATCACACACCCTTAATAGGTTTAGCTGTTTAACAAAACAAGCTTCGACTGCTTATTTCATGAAGCTGGGCGAGATTACGTTGGATGTTCGTCTTGACTAGGTGGTGAGTTTGTTAGCTAAAGGGATGGAGCAACAATGTTCTTTTGGGTTGTTTGTGGCCAGAAAGCCATCATGGAGGTCTACGAAAGTGTCACGAGATTTATTGTTTATGATGACTAGAGAAACCAACGAGAATCAATTGGTATTATTGTTCATGTTTATAATAACTTTGTTTGTATATCATTATAGTTGCATATTTGGGGTTTGACATCTTAGTTATTGATACGGTAAATTCGATGTGTAAGATCACACTGCTGCAATGTATATTCTAACTCAATTATCCACGGCTTATAGTGATGTGCACAGATTTGTTGTATATTATAACTAAATTTGAAGCAAATCGAAAGAGGCATCTGGATCCTGGAGGTAATGGTAGATTTTTTTGTTATACGGCCTGATAAGCAGCTTATTTCAGGGTGTTTGTTATACGTCTTAGTTTTCGTCATCTTTTTATTGAAATGAATTTTTAAAGCTAGCAGCCCAACGGGCGGGCCTTGAAGCTAGTTTATATATAATAATAGATAGTTTATATATAATAATATTCGCGCTAAAAATCCTCACATTTAAGTCATTGGTGGAAGGGGGTGGCGGATTATATAAGTTCTCAAAACGTCGATCAACAAAGAACACCGCCCCTCGGGGTCTACATACTCGTCATCCTCATGAACGTCGATCTCATCGATTTCCTCATCAAAGATAGGCTTGTCAAACCAAGGTTTGTCATTCCCCTCCTTGAGTATCTTAGAAACTCTCTTGAAAAGATCACGATCAAGCACGAAGCCATCATTCTTTTGTGGGGATTGTTGATAAGTTAAATCCTCACGAATGTGGTAAACATAATTCTCATTTGAGGAGTGTTGATTAGGTAACTCCTCGAGAATTGGATTTTTGGTGGTCACATGAGTTGGTTCGTCATCGAAAATAAGACGTTCCAACTCATTTAGTTCATCCTCGATTTTGGAAAGATCGACCTCACTTGTAGGTGGAAGTAGAGGCAAAAGAGATAGCTCTCGTTCAATGATTTCCTCAATCTCGGGATCAAACTCATAATCATCGTACTTCACATGTGAAGAGGTCTTTTTGGAAGAATCCTCAAAAATGGCATGTGGATTTCGATGTACGTGATCAATCTCGGAAAAATCGCCATCGTCATCATCAAAGAAAGAGTCGATGTGATCACTCACAACCATGGTCTTACAAGCCTTAGGGCTATGATTAGGTGACTTTTCTAAGATGAGTGGATCGATGTCGATAAAACCTTTCGCCTCAACGGGTGTTGGGCTAGGAAAAGGAGGCACTTCGATGGAGTTAGAAGTTGAAGCCTCAAAGACGTGGTCCTTCAAAGGTGGTGAAGACGAGTCCATTTTGGTCATTGTCGTGATGGCACTAACGTCGCCCTTCGAAATTGGTCATTCACTTGTTCCATCAAATACATCCCAAAGTGATTTTTCATCCAAAAATTTACGCATACCCTTTTGAATTAGGTAAACGTATTCTTTATCATTAAAATCATCATCTTTAAAACCGTTTTTCTTAATTCTTTCAAAACATGCATTAAGCCTCATAGTTTCCGCTAAAGTAAACATTTTGAAATCATTAGAATTTGAAACATTAGGTTTTGAAACCTCGGTTTTTTCATTATCATAAGACACATAGGATTTACTCGTGAAAAAGTCCATTTTATCCTCCCCATATCTCATAGTAAGTATCCCCTCGTGAACGTCAATTACGGTTCGAGCCGTCGATAAAAATGGTCGGCCTAAAATAATGGGACATTTGGGGTCGCACTCATAATCGGATATAACGAAATCCACGGGAAAAACAAACTTTCCAACTTTGACATAGACATCCTCGGCTATTCCAATTGGTATAAGTGGTGTACAATTTTCAAGCTCGATTGTCATGTTCGTGGGGGTAAGATTAGGCAAGCTCATCAATTTACATAGAGAATGAGGCATGAGATTGATGCTAGCACCTAAATCGGCAAGGGCTAAACATCCCTCAATCTCGGAAAAATCACAAGGTAATAGAAATTGGCCCGGATCCTCTTCCTTTCTCGGCATATGCCTTTTGGGTTTTTTAAGAAGGATCGATGCACAAGTTTCTTCAAGGGTTACTTTGGTAAGGTCGATAAAACTCTCTTTTTGAACCGTGGATGGAATTTCAGGTACACGAGGGTGTGCACTCTTTTCCTTTGTCGCCACGTTCACCCCATCGACTTTAGAACAATAAGACGTCTTAGAAGTCGAGGGTTGAGAAGAAGGAACAACACGAAATCCATCAAGGGTAGGGGTAATCACACGACTTTTTCCATGAGACGAGGCGGCTTTACATTGTTCCTTCGGATTTGCAACGGTGTCACTAGGTAACGAACTCGATGAAGCACCTGAGGCTTTGTTCATAATAGCCGAAAACATCTTTTTAATGTTAATTTGTCCTTTCTCAATCTTCGTGTTTTGAAGTTTCAAAGTATTAGAAAAATCGTTTTTCAAAGTACCAATCTCTCCCTCTAATCGTCTCATATTAGCCTCATTCGTTTTCATGTAATTTTGAAAATCGTTTGACGAACTATTTTGATTTGAATTAAAGTTCCCTTGGTTTTGATTGTTTCTTTGAAAATTGTTTTGATTCCCACTTGTAAAATTGTTTCCTTGATTGTTGTTGTTTGAAAAATTCGAGTTTTGATTATTATCTCGATTTTGCCAATTCAAATTCCGACCTTGATTATAACCTTGGTTTTGAAAATTCCCTTGTTGATTGTTTCCTTGAAAATTGTTTCGGTTTTGATTAAAATTGTTGCCTTGATTAAAATTTCCTTGGTGCGATGGACCGGCGTTATTTTGATTTTGATTAGAAAAATTGTTGTTTAACGCACTCACATTCGATGTTTGGCCATCCGTAGCCGCACACTCGTAATAATTATGAGCTCCACCACAAAACGTACACGAAGTCTCAACCGCTTTCACCGTAGCGGGAGCGTCTTTATTTTGCATTTCGATGAGAAAAGACGTGAATACATTCGTCAACTTGTCGACTTTCGCATCAACCCTCTCAATGTCGCGATTAGAACTACAAACATTGGCGAAATTGGCAACACTCGGTGCATTGCGGAGTTGGTAAACCTTGGATCGATTTTCGGTAATCGTTAATGCATCTTTCGGAGTCTTACACAAAAAGTTTCCACCGGCGGCGGAATTCAACGAATCTTGTTCTTGAAAATTAAGACCGTTGTAATACGTATCGATTTGGTGCAACTCGGAAAATCCATGGTGAGGGCATTGCCTAAGCAATTCCTTTAAACGATCCCACGCGTCTCTAAAAGATTCATTCAGTTTTTGCTCAAATCTCGTAATTTCATTTTTGAAAAACGTCGTCTTAGACCGTGGGAAAAAATGATTAACGAATTTGGAAACGAGATCCTTCCACGTAATTATGGAATTAGGTGGCTCTTTCTCGTACCAATCCTTGGCGGCACCATCGAGCGAGTACGGAAAAAGTATAAGCTTGACGACATCGGTGTCGACGTTCTTAAAATTTCTCGTGGCTAAAAGACGATCAAAATTCCGAATATGGTCCTGAGGATTATCGGCTTCACGACCTCGAAACTTCGTAGCTTGAATCAACGAAAGCATTCCGCTCTTAATCTCAAAATTCTCCGCTTCGATAGCGGGAATTACGATCGCGTCTCCATAACCCTCGGTGGGCGTTTGGAACAATTCCATCATCGAACGATTGTCGGCCATCTCGTCTAAGGTTTCTTCAACAACGATATTAGGAACGTCGGTTTCTAAATCTCGTGTACGTCGTCGATTCCTTCGATCGAGTGCGCATGCACTAAGCGTAGAATGGGGGTAGCAAAGAAGATTCTTTTTGCGGCTTTTCGATTTTTCAATTTTTTTGGTTTTTGATTTTTTTTAATTTTTTCGGATTTTGGTGTATTACGTAGACACAAATCTACAAATATCTCCTCGAATCGATTTCTCGATTAAAGGAGCCTCAAAGAATGAAAACGATCACGTGGAGTGAACGCCTTCGATGACTTTAGAACGTTGGTGGAACACCAAAACGTTCAAGAGGGCTTAATCTTGAAAACAAGCAAATATAGTATACGTATATAATACTTGGGTGGCAAGCCCTCGATTAGCCCTCTTTCTCAAAACACGCACAAGCAAGCGGAGGAAACGAGGCGGCGCTAAGCACTTAATAGCCTTTTTTCCTTTAGGTCGTGAAATACAACCGCCTTATACCCACCTTATAGTTTGTGTTAATTGAAATTAAGCCTCACGAAAGTATTTATCTATTTTGCATTTAAACTTTTTCTTTGGATTCGAATAAAATGATCGAGTGATAAAATACCGAATCAAGGTTGCGTTTTCACGCTTTTGGAGTACTTGTATATTTTGTTGTTCTACGTAGTACAATATATTAATAATATTCACAAGAAAAACGAAAACGATAATGGGATATCTACAATATAGTAAAAGATTATTTTGTGTTTAACTTAGGAAAATTAAACACGATTTATTTGGATACTATAATATAGTAGAGAAAAATAACAAAAATGAGTATGTACGTTATTTACGCTTTCCAAAAATTGAAAAGCAAAAACGCACTACTCACTCAAACACGATAATAATAATGACAACTCAAAAACACCTCCCCGGCAGCAGCACCAAAAGTTGATGTAGGTTTTTATATACTTCTTTTAGGAAAAAGAAAGTATAAGGCGGAAAGTATTAATCGACACGATTTAGGAAAACCGTGAAGACGAAAATTCCAAGGTCGTTCTCAAAGGAGGTGTGTGTATTAGGTGCCAAAATAAAAATCAAGATTGGATTAGTGTCGTTTTTGGATGAGAAAAGAAGGAAAAGTAAGACGAATTATGCTAAAAATTACCCTACGACGTAAATTACGCGAAATCGTAAAAATCAACAAACGATAAAAAGTCTCTAAAAATTACAAAAAATTAATTTAAACTAAGAAAAATATAAATAACTCAAAATTGAAAACCAAATTATCTAAAAACTTTTTAATAATTTTAAATTAATTTTTAAAGTTAATAAAAAACTCCAAAATTAAATAAAATTAAAACATAAGTTAAAATGAAAATTTTAATGATTGTAAACCCAAAACTATTTAAATAAAACCTAAAAATGATTTTTGGAAATTTTTAAACCTAATTAAACTATTTTTTATCTAATTAATAAAAATTGGGTATAAAAATAATAATAAAAAATAATTGGAAAACGTGAAAAATAATTTCTTTAAACTAAAAAGTCCCTAAGCTATATAAAAACACATGAAAACTGAAAAGTGCTAAAAATGGTGGCCCAATAAGCTGTTATCATCTTATTATCAATCAGACTTATATAAATAAGCTAAAACAAAAACGCCTTAAAGGGATAATGAAATGGGACTTTATCAGTAAAAGTCCCAAGGGCAGAGCGGTAGTGTGTGGGTGTTGTGAGGGGAGTGGCGCAGGTTCGAGTCTTGGCCACTTCCTTTTTGAAAAAAAAGATTTTTTTTCTTTTTTTAACTCGACCAACAGAGATCTCACACTTCACCAAAACAAAAATCAAACTATGGATTACCACGAATTAAACTTACTGTTGGATCAAAATAGACACAGTCCTCACACTTTTTCTTTCTTTTAAGTTGTTCTAGCTGTTATGGGGGTATTGGGAGCCCGGTATGGGATGTGGTGTTGCTGGGCTATAAACGGCACCCTCAGCAAGCCGTATGCATCAAATTTCAAAAAGAAAGCTTAAATAGCCTACTGTCTAGACTCTTGGTCCCTACTGATGCAATTTGCCATAAGGACGGGTTTCTCAACTCAAAATAGCAACAAAACTTTATCAAGATTTTAAACAAGTCACTCACTGACCCGTGCGAGTATACTACCTAATAACGTCAAAGTCTATAAGGTCAAACTCCTATGATTAATAAAGAAACCTGATTTTTAAAGGCAGAAAATGCAAAATACTCTCGAAGCTATGTTACTGATATGCTTGTTCCAAATCAGAGTCTTAGAGCTATTTATATCTAGTAAGTAGGCAACTAATCCTCAAACTTGTAATAAACAACCCTAGACCTATCCTAAAACCTATCACGAAGCAAGGCTAAATCATAAAAACACAACTTCCAATATAAATTCACAATTGCATGCCAATAATTGTACTACTAACAAGAACCAAATAAGCACAGAAAACAACATAAGGGGTTCAAGCCGCTTACCGAGCTGATGCCTTCCTTAATGGGACTTTTCTTAGCTAACAAAGGCCTATGGAATGGATGCAAGACCTTGTTGATGGACTACTATAGTCCCAAGGGCATAAATAGATGGAAACACGTGAATCTGCTAAGAACAAAGAAGTTCACCAATTCCAAAAGACCCTTTTCAAAAGCTGTGATGTCAAGACAGCTTTTGAAAATGAGCTTATGAAACAGTGGTAAGTTGACAACAATATAACAGAAAGATTTTTGAAAAATAACAACACTCTTTTGAGAACTTCAAATGGTAACTAACATAAATTAACAAACCATAAAAAGAACACGCCTTGTATCTTGATTGTCAGTCAAGGTACAAGGTTGCTGGATATGATTCGGGTCCCAAAATCCTTTTAAACAAAGACAAGTTTGAAGAAATCAGATTTTTTAATTACTAAAGACAAGTGCAAAAATTTAAGAGAAACTTATCCTAAATAAAAACAATAAAGCTGGAACTCAAATTCTTTGCAAGTATTTTAACCAAACTCTAAATATTCATTCATAGAAAAAACTTTTACAAAGAAAATGGAACAAGAGGGCATCCACATGTTGGAGCCTCTCTTTATACTACTAAGGAGAACATTCTAGTGCTTAAACAATCTCATAAACCTTAGCTACTGATTTGCCTCTTTTGCCCTTTGAAAAATTCGAATCTTGGTCATACTTGGGTCACATGTGAGTGATGTTGATGTGCAAGCTGCAAAGAGATGATTTTGGCTGTTAAACTTTCCTTTGGGAACAAGAAAATGGCCATTGGTCGTTGATTCTATGAGCATCTTTTGTTTGGATGTGCAGGGGACACATGGGGGGAGCAATGGGTGATGTGGAGTGAAATTTGTGAGTTGGGATTAAGTGAGGTTTAGGTGAATCAAGTATCTGGAGGTGTTGGGTGATTAACCCTTTGATTAGCAATTAATTTAAATCTGGGGTTCTTAAGGGTGAATGTGATAAACAGTTAGGTTAGATGTGATTAGAGGTTTAAAAATGGTTTAAAAAATTGTGTTTACCTCTTTTTTAACTGATTAAACAATCTGTATAAAAATATTAATAAGGTGTGAGTGGGATCAGACGTGGAGGGCATGTGGAATGTGGCAAGTGGTGATTGGTGGAAGTGGTGAGGTGTCATAAGGGTATTAGCTTGTATAAGTTTGAGTGTTTGATGGTTTTGGTCCCCCTATTCCCAAAAAGTATACACTTCAAGTTTGGCAGCAACAAAACTCATTTCCTTTGTATACAAGTTTCAACAACTTGTAAAAAGTGGCACAACCATTTCATAACTTTTGAGCAAGGACTAAACATGCAATTTAACCATATTTCAAGGGCTCTTAATGTAATTTCTTGACATTTAAGGGACCCTAATGCAATATTTGAGTTTTGCAAGGGTATAAAATGTCAATTCTTCTAAAGATGAGGGACCAATCTTGACAATCTTCAAAACTTCAAGGACTTCAATGGAAAATCATGATTCGGGTCCGACTCTTTGTGCGGCTTCGTTTCCCGTGTTCGTTTTTGCTTGATTCTTGTAATCTCTTGGTGAATTCACGATATCCGTACCTAAAATACAAAATGAACAAACACAAGCATATTTTGGGGTATTTTATGACATTTTTAAGCGCCTTAAGCCCGATTTGGACGATGAGTCTATGTATAATTACAGTCTCATCAGATCTCGTATTTCCCCTAACCTCGTGTTTTACCCACTGTTTACAAGCCAAACATCCCCCTGTCGAATCACTTGGTTGCCACTGAAAACAACAAACACCCCCTGCTGGTGAACCGATTCCCACTATTTGGGTTTGGTTTGAGACTGGTCACCACAGAGACACCACTTACACTTGCTGGTCTCGGCTGGTCATTACCAAAACACCACCGAGAGTCTGTTGATTCTCGGTTTTTGTGTCACACACCAAAACCCGACTAGTTCATGGTAAATTTAGATGTTTATATCCTAAACTCGTGTTCAAGAAACTATTAAAAGGATTCAGGAATGATGAAATGGATTAAGAAATGATTACCTATTTCCATGATTAGGGATGGACTATAAACACATAAACCGAATCAACACCAAGATCAAAACCATTTTTTTGTTCTTGCTCCAACCGGCGGCACCCTAGACCCACAACCGTAATTCTAATTTTTTTTTGTTTTGTAAAATGAGGTGTAAACCTCTGCTTGTTTAATATTTCCAAAACGGGCTGGGCCTAAAGCCCACAATTCTTTTCTTCCTCTTTTCTTTTAAAACCTCCGGCCACCTACTATAGTGTGGTTTTACTTTATTTTTCAATTTAATCTTTCCGTGATTTAATTATGATCCGTGCTTCGTGATGGCGTATTAATTATTTTATTGCAAAGATAATGTTATACGTAATACTTGAATAACTAATATTAATTATTTTTCTGAATAGTTAATACGTCACGTAATAAATAAAACTGAGACTGTGTATAATTAATGTTCTTGGATTCTAAATACGGGTTTTACAGGGATAAATATTTTTGATTTTTTGAAAATTAAATTGGGTAACGGGGAATTGATCAGGTTTTAGCATAATTAATGGTTCGAGGGTGGCATTCTTAAAGATGTTATGCCTCGGCTGTTTGCGTTGGAAAATAGCAAGGATGTGAATGTTAGCTCTAAATTGAATGATGTCAGTTTGGAGAGATCGTTTAGGCGTACAACTAGGGGAGGTATTGAGGAAGAACAGCTGAATATGTTGTCGAAGATAGTTCGGGCTGTCAATCGTGTCTCGATGGGTGATAGGTGGGTTTGGAATTTGGAGAGTACGGGTGTTTTTTCGGTGGTGTCTATTCGTAATCGTATTGATGAGGTTAGGTTCCCGAAGATTGGTGATATGGCGAGGTAGGTGAAGTGTGTTCCAATTAAATTGAATATTCTAGATTGGAAGATTAGGAGAGATGGCCTTCCGACTCGGTTTAATATTTCTCGAAGGGGTATTGATATTTAGTCTCTTTTATGCCCCACATGTGATCAGCATGCTGATACTTTGGAACATTTGTTTTTTAAGTGTAGTTTGGTGCGGGAATTAAGCAGGATGGTGGAATATTGAATTTGAGAGGTTAGGTCATTCGATTTGTGGTATGGGATCGAAGCTTAAGCATATTTTCGAGGGCGTTTGGTACTCAGTTTGGTGGTATGTGTAGAACTATCGTAATAAGTTCCTATTTGATTATAAAAAACCTATGAAGGCGGCTATCTACGACAATATTATTTCTAGTTTCTTTTATTGGTGTAAGTTTAGATGTAAAGCCTCGTTTGGTTGGAACGATTGGCTAAAAAATCCATATCTTATTGTTTTGTAACCTAGTTCCTTGCTAGTTTGTCAATAGAATTGCCTTTAAAAAAAACATATGAAAATGTAAAAATACGTGCGAAAGCGAACGAAAACATTGAAAACGTGAAAAACGAGCGACGCCGTGTAAAAACGGGCGCAAACAAAAGAAATCGTAGAAAATCATGCAATAACATGCGATAACGAGCAAAAACGACCGAAACGTCTGAACGTAAGAAAATGTGAGATAATGTGCGAAAACTTTGGAAATCGTGGAAAAAAACTAGGAAAACGTGCAAATTAAATATTTTTTTTATCCTTATGGTTGTAGTAGTGTTAATTATAGTGCAAATTAAATATATGCTTATGGTTGAAGTTAATTTTATTAATTTTGTTTGTAATTTAAAAACTTGATTATGCAAAAGAAAATGATTAAAAATAGTTCAATCTAAATATTATTTCATATTTTTAAAGATACAACTTTATTTAAACATGTTTTAAAAATTCTCTAACTCATATTTAGAGAAGAAAAATCATTTCCTTATCTAAAAACATCAAAAACTTATATATATCGAAATCTTTTCGCAAAAGTATTCTCCTTTAAAAAAAGAATGCGACTCGGAATCCAAAAAACCATTCACTCCTAATAAAACACCCATCAAACAGGAAAAAAAACTAGGGTGTTATTCACCATGAAAACGATTGCTAGATATCTGTCAAGACTTTCTCGACGAATAGCCGGCAATGACATCAACAAACTACCTTTGTCCGTACAGATAGTCGTGTCCGATGACTACCTACTATGCGAAATTTTACTCAGGTTACCGGCTATCTCGCTTCTTTTGTTTAAATCCGTATCCAAACGCTGGTTGTCTCTTATTATAGACACTAACTTCATGAAGCGTCGGGGACAATACCTAAGATCGATCCTCCTTCTGGTCTCTTTATCAGGAGTGAACATTCTATACACCGATCTGACTTTGTAAATTATGGTTTTGTGTAGTTTGATACTAGAATACCGGTATGCAGATCTCCATTTAAGGCCACCTTTGAAACAGGCTCCGAGGCTTATGCTTATGTTGAGTAGTCATGCAATGGTTTGCTTTTATGCCATAATAGGGTGCATGATAAGTATTATGTTTACAATCCGTCCATTAAACTCTTTAAGTTGCTTCCTGATATGAATGTTTGGGAAGTTTACAAGTGCAGAGGCTTAATTGTCATTAGCTAATAGTTTATTTTTGGTATTAGTTTGAAGAATAAGTAATCTTCACCTATTTTAGGAGGGGATTACCTCAGGGTTTAGGGGGATTGGATTTCTTATTTTTCTGTCTTTTTGTTATTTGCTCTGTAGGATTAGTTTTGTTATCAATTTATCTACAAGCATCCGATTACGGTTGCTATTTGTTATCAGTTTGCTGTGTTATCAACTTGATTCATATCAAATTGGTATCAGAGCCACTCATCTTGCAACCTGTGATTCATCATGCCGCCAAAAAACAGTGATGTGGGAGCCAATTTGGAGCAGTTCAAATTGGAAACCCTAGCAAGTCAAGAAGAAAACCTAAATCGATTTGAACGGATGCAGGAGTCGATTGACAGGAATAAGGTAGAAGTGGATAAGCGATTTGATCGGTTGGAGGAGTCAATGGCAGAGTTGCTGCAACATCTTAAAGCGTTGCATCCGTCCACAGCCATACCCACCACCATATCCACTACCGTTACGCCGCTGACCACCCACCCCGTTACACTGCCGCCAATGACTACCCACCCTGCTACACTACCGCCATTGCGGACCCACCACACCAACCAGCACATACCACCGAATAGCCAAAACCTATATCCACCATTCTCCGTGACTAATTACCCTTCGTTTTCCGTCCAACCTTCAGCCGCCAACACTAGTTTTTCAGGGCTTAGGTTTGATTCACAGGGCTTTCCATTGCCATATAATCAGGCCGGAGATGTTAGTGTCAACAGTAGCCATCGTCCATTGACCCGTTCTGAAGGGGTTTTTCAGAGTTACACCGGGAATACGTATGGAGATGCCGGAGGGATATTTCTGAATACTACTGGGCAGCCCCCGCCGAATGTGCAGGGGCCAGGGCGCTGATGGCATGTTGGATCTGATCACCGTTGGCGAAAATTAAAGATGCCATTATTTGATGGAGAGGACGTTTACGGATGGGTGTATCAGGTCGAGAGGTTTTTCGAGGTACATGGACTGATTACTACAGGGGATCGATTAAGGGCGGCTGTGTTGGGCTTAGAAGGGTCTGCCCTATCGTGGTTTCGATGAATTAATAACCGCGAGCCTTTTTGCAGTTGGGAAGATCTCAAGCGCCGCTTGCTACACCGTTTTCAGCCTTCACAAGACGGTAATCTGCTTGAACAATTTTTTTTTCTATTAATCAACAAGGAACGGGGCGTGAATATGTGACCGTGTTTGAAAAGATGGCTGCACAACTACCTGGTCTAACGGAGGAAGTGTTGTTTGGAGTTTTTATCAAAGGGTTGACCTCCAAATTGAGGGCAGCTGTGAGAACACAACAACCAACCACTTTGAACCAAGCTATGGATTTGACTTTGTTAATTGACGAAAGTAGCACGGGTGGGACCGGAGATCAGCGTGGCGGAACAGTTCCAAAACCGGTGCCTACTCGGGTTGGTGGAGGGGGAATTTCTCGGCCATCAGGTGGAGTGATGGTAAGTGCAGGGGAGGCTCCGTTTAGACGCTTGACGGACTCGGAGTTCGCAGTTAAGAGGGCTAAAGGGCTTTGCTACCGATGTGATGGGAACTTCGGTCCAGGACATCGGTGCCTGGTGAAAGCACTCCAGATTCTTCTAGTTGATGATGACGAGGAGGATGAGGAGGAACACGCTCCACCTTGAGGACAAGGTGGTTTTTTCAGGGCGGGGTGATGATATGAATGTTTGGGAAGTTTACAAGTGCAGGGGCTTAATTGCCATTAGCTAATAGTTTATTTTTGGTATTAGTTTGAAGAATAAGTAATCTTCACCTATATTAGGAGGGGATTAGCGGTTTAGGGGGATTGGATTTCTTATTTTTCTGTCTTTTTGTTATTTGCTCTGTAGGATTAGTTTTGTTATCAATTTATCTACAAGCATTCGATTACGGTTGCTATTTGTTATCAGTTTGCTGTGTTATCAACTTGATTCATATCACTTCCGCAACAACTAAATATTTTACCAAGTAGAATTAAATCCGGTATGAAAATGGTTTTTGATCCTACCAAGTCACCTCACTACAAAGTGGTGTATGCTAGTAGCATTAGTGATAATTTTGGTGATGTTGTTTCACTTCAAATACAAGCTTACTCTTCAGAAACAGGCAATTGGGCCATTGTTTCGCGTATTCCATTTCGTGATTCATGTTATTCAGGTTTTCATATGGGAGTATGTTGGAATGATGCTATTCATTGGTTGAGTAAATCTCTAGATAGCCGGTATTTGCATTATAAATTAGATTTTGTGAATGAGCATCCGCTTTTAGAAAATATTCAACTACCAGAAAACTTAGATAACTTGCAGCGCAAATTGTACGAGTCTCGTGGTTGTTTGCTTCTTCTTGGTATGTCCAAAACTCATTTTTTACAGTTGAATGTTTACATGATGAGGAATGGTTATTCTGAATGGTCGTCCAAGTACTTTGTTAATCTGTGTGATATTAGCAAAAAATAAATATTGTTAAATACGATGGACGAAGTTTCCCTGGCGACATGTCGCCAGGGATAATTTTGGACACAGTTTCCCTGGCGACATAGTCGCCGGGGATAAGTTGGAGGGAAAATTTCGCGCTCTTTCATTTGGTATCTGATTTTGGACGGGTTATCCCTGGCGACATGTCGCCAGGGAAACCTAGTCAAACTTTGACCAAAAAGTAAATCTGCTTTATCGCCACGTCAGCGTTGTCGCCAGGGAAAAGGAGTTATCCCTGGCGACATTTTGTCGCCAGGGAAACTCCGGTCACCTGTTCCAGTTTTCTTGTAGTGAGAAGAAGATTCGTATATGATGATTACTTTCGGAAAAAAGACTTTTCAATACAACTTTGGGCTAAAGACTTCTCGTGACCTCCCTAAAGTGTATCTAAATATTCTTGCTGGTTGCTTTATGTTTACTGCATCTTTTGCTAGTGTGTGATTATGGTTTCTGTTACAGGTATGATATTCATATCTTATATATGTTTTGCTGTTATTAAACGCTCAGTTATACTGTTGAGGCTCGATTTTCCCTTTAACACAATGTTCATTAACAATTATGTATTATAAGAACTATTGCTGTGATATTAGTGAAGCCAATTATGGAGCTTCTAAGGCCTGTATCTCAAGTGGCATGATAAGGTTCAAAATTTACTCAAAACAAGTAGCGGCATGCAAACATAATTAGTCATTTAATTCCAAACATATCATTACTCTTAAGCAAATTACTTTTATTCTTCCACGTTACATAGTTATAATCAATATGTATCTCCTAAGTTTGCATTGGCTATGAAGTAACTAATAAATATTAGGAGAGAAATACAAAATATGAGCATCAACGATGGCTTAATCAATCTATTGATATCAGCACAACCCTTAAGGCCTTAATAGATGGAGGCAATGTCCCAACATTCTCGATCTCTTCTGCAAACACTATTCCCATACCCAAGAAAAATGTGCCTCAATAAGGCAATGAAATGCCGAAACACCTGGGCTCATAAGTCACAAACACCTGGGTTATCGGCGGCAAATATCAAAGCGGTTCATCCAAAAGGATGAAGTGGTACTGTATTCTTCTTAATTTGGTTCACTAAATTGTACTTCTTAGGATCCTCTGCTGCACTAAACTGTCCGTTTCCATACCCTGCGAACCCAAAAATTGTGTATGTAGATGCAATGGGTGTGCCTCGCTAGTATTATCCTTCATCGTGTTTGCATTTTGAAGGATAACGTCTGAGGTATTAAACTATAATCTATACAAAGAGCTCCTAGAAATAGCGTTTAGGTTTGAAGCATTAGTGCTAATGTTGATTGTCATAATCTTCCATGGTTTCGGGAATTATCGAATGAGTCGATTAGGTTCTATTTGAGGAACACGAGATAAGGTGTAACAGGAAGGGTTAAAGACACGCTAATAATACCCCATTTCACATCCATTTATTAAGTTTGCGTGTTCAAAAGAATATCATCTATCTGGTGTTTTTCTTCCACATTACACAGTTAGCAATCAATTAATTTCAAGACTTTGCTTAATTATAGACTCAATGAGGGTCCACTTGGTGGTAACGATGGAGGTAATTAAGTTGGAAGGTTGCGGATGTAATTGAAGATGGCTAAGCCACTTGGTGTCTTGGTGTCATTGTTAGAGTCACCATTTTTGTGATGGCCCAATAATTTCTGGATGGGTCTTGCTTGGCTGTGACTAAAACGAGTATGTTTCACCTGAGTAAATATAGGCTTTTTACAACAAAGGGTTCGACGTGGTGACTGTGACTCGCAATATCCGGCATATCATGCCCCTACTTTTTCAAAAAAATTTAATGTATGTTAGTCCTTATTCCTTATTAATAACAAATTTAGAGCGATACACAAGATTTAAAATTGTATAAGAAAATGAGAAAAATAGTTGTTAAGTTAAGCATATTTATGTAGAGAATGGTATAGAGGATAATTGTTGGCTGTATAAATATCCTGCTCGTAAGAACATAAAAAAAGAGGGTGCAGTTTTCCCCGGGGGTGACTCTGGTAGTATACGACGAGGATTCATTACTCTTGGAGTTACATAGACTGGTGGCAATCCTAGGTGTATTGCAGTCAAATTTTCCTCTTCCGTTGATTAACAATGACTGAAACCAAATTCAAAAAATATTAGTCATAAACTTATAAAGAACCTGAGGATCGGCGACCCAAACATAGGGGATAGATGAAAGACTAGTGGTGTGTTCATTGGTGCTTTTGTGATATCAATCATTTAGGAGTCTTCTTTCCTAGTCGTAACAGAGTGGTTCAGTTTCACCATCCTGAAGTGAACTCTAATCATTATATATAAACCAGACTCTTGTTGCAACTAATAACGAGCATGGTACATGAATGTCCCTGCCTGCACATTCCATCAAGTTCATTACTAGCATTTTGGTTACTTGATATGAACAAACCAACTATATTAATAATATATATTGGTTAAAAGTTAAAACACTTGACAAACTAAAAGTTTAAATAAATGGTAGGTTGAGTGAAGCTTGCTGTTTCATCAGCTGATGGACTCCCGGAACTGCAAGTTAATTGGCAAATC
Organism: Glebionis coronaria; assembly: GCA_025667525.1. Classification (NCBI taxonomy): domain Eukaryota; kingdom Viridiplantae; phylum Streptophyta; class Magnoliopsida; order Asterales; family Asteraceae; genus Glebionis; species Glebionis coronaria. Next base: position 628,788,878 of record CM046875.1, on the reverse strand, counting down.
AATCAATTTAACTACTAATTAAATTCTTTTTAATAGAACTGTACCTATTATATTTACTTGTTTGATTCCACGCTAACGAATGGAGACACTTCCATTAACAAACTGATGTTAACTATAACTGCGATAATGTCACCTTGTATTATTGCCAATATCATTGGACCAGGACTATCTCCATTAATGGTGGTGACTAGCTTCCTATGTCCTAGTTATATTAAGTATAGTCGTGGCTTCAGTGACCGAGTTATGACTCGAGGTCAAAAGTAGCTGTGTGAATTTCATTAACGGGTCCCTCGTCTATGTTTAACAGGATGAAGAATGTAGAGGCTGCAAAAGAAGCTGGCATCAAGGGTATTCAGTTCAAGAATGCAGATTCACTGCAGCAAGACCTGCCTCTTCTGGGCATCACATTTCTAAGCATCAACACACGAAAGCAAGAACACACGTTATAAACTGAGTATATAATAATGGTACAAATATTTGTTCGCATTAACATTGTTGATTAATACACGTCGTTGGTTATAAAATTGAAAATGAGGTCTAAAGCTTATCAGTGAAAAGACTCGAAATGCATGTAAACATGTGTGACCAAAGTCTTGAGTGTTCGCATCTTATAGTTGGGATAATTAGATGTTTCGAACCTTACCAATTGCCACAAAAATCTCATTCAGTATCAGAATATCAGTATAGGTTATCAACTACACAAAATGATCATTTATATCCCACTACTAGTATAAGTTTCAACATATATTCACCAATCAGGCAATCTTGCATTTCCAGTATCCTATCATGCCTAAACAAAGTCACAAGACAGTGAAAATATCTTCTTTCCGCTGTGACCTAGTCGAACATGGCTTTATATGTCATTTGATCATTTGCGCACTATTGTTTGTTCGATGCACCAGCTTTTGAAGTTAAAGTATGGAGCATAGACATTATTTATGGAATTCACTTATACATAGGGATGGTGTGTTTGTTGGAAATTTTAAATAAATCTTAAAACTAGTATGGATTGTTAAGTCTAAAATTCTCCTTATACTTTTGGTTTTGAATACTGAGTTTGGAAGAATTTTTTTAGAAACAAGGACCTGCTAATAATCTGATGCACCTCTCTATCAATTTTTATTACTTTTTGTTACAACTATGCCTATATCATAAAACCTAGAGACCATTTGGTTTAGATATCGTAATATTTGCACTAATATAAGTAAAATCTTCGATTGGATTGGCATAGCTCCTCCGAGTCCTTCAAACATTCAAGAGGTTTTCACATGGATGGACGAGCTCCACATCTCTGTGTCTCGCAAAAGTATCCTGGATACGATATGTAGCGTCGTCCTTTGGTACTTATGGAGATTCCGAAATGAGCTGCTCTTTGGTACCAATCCTCCTAAACGAAGTAATTTACTTGATAAGATAGTCTATTCTTCTTATAAGTGGTATTCAACTAGAAACAAAAGTTCTTCTATTTCTTGGAACAATTGGTTACGAAATCCCTTAGAGATTTCTTCTTTGTAATTGTTTTTCTAGCTTCTTGCTAGTTTAAATTCAATCATTGCCGTTCGAAAAAAATATAAGTAATGAAAAACAATAGATGGAAAATGATAAAAACCAATTTAGTAGACATCAAATACTCAACTTTTATGAAAAACATCCTTTATACCCGAAAAACTAGCAAGATGATCTTCCAACTCGCTAGGTAAGTCAACATTTTGATTTTTTTAAAAGAATCGTAAGATTTGCTTTCCGAAGTCAAACGTTGCTAATAATTTTAAAAAAATCACATGTTTGACTTTGCAAAATTAAACCTTGCAAGTTTTCACAAAACTATCAATGCTGATTTCGCAAGGTTAAAATCTTACAATTATTTTCTTAAAATATATACTAGAATAAACCTTGCGTCTTTTTGGTCTGTTTATATCTATTAGAATTGTGATTTTGATTGATTGATTTGTTAAACATACCATTACAATATATAGTTCCTGATGGAATGTTCCAGATACGAAATAGGTCGGGCCTATCACTAATAATAAAGCCCAAGGCTTTTATGTAAATAATATATGACTAACACTCCCCCACAGGTTGAGCGGGAGATGATCGAACACTCAAACTCGTACGAAACTCTTCAAATAGCGCAGACGGCAAACCCTTCGTGAAAATGTCAGCATACTGGTAACGTGATGGCACATGAAGAACGCTAACTTGACCACGAGTAACCATATCACGAACAAAATGTATATCGATCTCAATGTGCTTGGTCCGTTGATGTTGAACCGGATTAGCAGTCAAATAAATCGCACTAACATTATCACAGTAGACAATAGTGGCAAACAATAATGGTGTATGAAGCTCACGAAGAAGATTATGTAGCCAGGCCGTTTCAGCAACTGCATTTGCAACACCTATGTACTCAGCTTCAGCACTCGATCTAGAAAGAGTATGTTGTCGTTTAGAAGACCACGATAAAAGATTATCCCCCAAGAAAACACAATAACCTGAAGTAGAACGCCTAGTAGTAGGACAACCAGCCCAATCAGCATCAGAATAAGCAACTAGAGAACCAGTAGAAGAAGCATAAAGTTGGAGCCCAAAGTCCAGTGTACCACGAATATAACGAAGAACTCGCTTGAGAGCTGAAAAATGAGGCTCTCGAGGATCATGCATATGAAGGCACACCTGCTGTACTGCATAAGATATATCTGGACGAGTAAATGTCAGGTATTGCAAACCACCTGCAAGACTACGATATAAGGTAGGATCGGAAACAGGATCACCGTCAGAACTAAGCTTGGATTCTGTGTCAACTGGAGTCCGAGTTGGATTACATGTAGCCATATGTGCCCTGTCTAAAAGATCCAAAGCATATTTTTTCTGAGAGAGGAACATGCCTTTAGAGTCACGGGTAACAGAAATTCCCAAAAAATAATTAAGAGCCCCGAAATCAGTCATATCAAACTCCTTATGTAGAGATGAGATAATACGATGAAGTAAATCTGTAGAGGAAGCCGTTAATACAATATCATCAACATAAATCAATAAATATGCAACCTCAGTGCCACGCCTATATATGAATAAGGACGAGTCACATCGACTTGACGAGAAACCAACCCGTAGAGCATAACCTGCAAATCGTTGAAACCAAGCACGAGGTGCTTGTTTCAGTCCATATAACGACCTCTGTAATCGACATACATGATGTGGAAAATGAACATCCATAAACCCTGGTGGCTGATACATATAAACAGTCTCAGAAAGATCACCGTTAAGAAATGCATTCTTAACATCAAGTTGGTGAATGTGCCAATTCCGAGATAATGCAAGACTTAGAACAGTACGAATAGTAGCCGGTTTAACAACCGGACTAAAAGTGTCATCACAATCAACACCAAGCTGTTGGGTACTACCGTTAGCCACGAGGCGAGCCTTGTACCTGCTCAAAGAACCATCGGCATGATACTTATGCCGAAACAACCACATAGACCAAACCACATTAACATTAGGTGGTTTCGGAACAAGAATCCAAGTACCGTTTTTAATTAATGCATTATACTCATCATGCATAGCATCTCGCCAGTTAGGATCAGATAGAAGGAGACTTAGGAACAGGAGAAATTTGAGAGACATGACCATGAAAACGAGGATTAGGCTTAACAGTGCCAACTTGGGCACGTGTGACCATAGGATGAGTTCGAGTAGGAGGGTTAGGGGCCAAAGTATGGTGGGTGGTAGGAATAGGGGTAGGAATAGGAGACGGGGCGATAGTAGTTTGGGTCGGAGGTGTTGTGGTTTGTGTAGGTGAATGAGGGGGTGGTGTAGCGGGTGGTGTTGGGTCGAGGGTTTGTGAGGCTATAGGGGTTTCCTGCTCATTTGGAGCAGGCTGGGGCGGGGATTGGTTATAAATGACATGGCGAGTAATAGGAGATGTTGTATGGTCAAGAAACGTGTAAGATGGTGGGTTAGACTGGGTCACAGAACCATATGGAAACTGAAGTTCATCAAACGTTACATGACGGGAAAGAATGATTTTGTTTGTGGAAAGGTCAAGGCATCGATACCCACGATGATAAGCGGGATATCCCAAAAATATGCAAGGAGTAGCGCGAGGTGCCAGTTTGTGAGGTGATTGGAGATGTGGGTAACAAAGACAACCGAATATACGTAAACGTGAGTAGTCGGGTTGCTTGTTAAACAATTTTGTGCATGGTATTTCGTTTTGGATGGCGGATGAGGGAATTAAGTTAAGTAAGTAGGCGACCATATGTAATGCCTCGACCCAAAAGGTAGGTGGGAGGTGAGCTTGGAAAAGAAGGGTACGAATGACATTATTAATGGTACGTATCATCCGTTCTGATTTTCCATTTTGTTGAGAGGTCTTTGGGCAAGAGAATCGCATTTGAATGCCATTTTTAGCAAACAAATCAAGAAGGTTGGTGTTATCGAACTCACCACCGTGGTCACACTGAAAAGCCGCAATATCACATTTAAACTGATTATTTACATAAGAACGAAAGTGTACGAATTTTTGGAAAACTTCAGATTTAGCACGTAAAGGATAAATCCACAAATAATGAGAATAATGATCAAGAAATAACACGTAATATTTGAAACCACCAGAACTAACAATAGGAGAAGTCCAAATATCTGAGTGAACAATCTCAAAAGGTCGAGTAACAATAGAATTTGAACTAGAAAACGGAAGTCTCACATGTTTGCCAAGCTGACAAGCATTACAAACATGTGGAGACCTCTCTTTATTACACGAAATATAACGACGAGAGACAAGAGAACGTAACACTTCGTTACCAGGATGTCCAAGGCGTTGGTGCCACATAGTGGGACTGACAGAAAGCAAAGCATGAGGGACAGGAGAAGGTTGGGTGACCGGATATAGATCTCCTGAACTGTCACATCTTAAAAGGATATGACGGGTCAAGAGAAACCAAAGGCATCAAATTCAATAGTACAATTATTATCTTTGGTAAATTGACGAACAGAGATAAGATTTTTGATTATATTGGGAGTAACAAGTACATTATTTAAGTATAGAGGACGATTAAAGGTAGGTAAGATGCTATGACCGGTATTGGTGACGGGTATGGTTTTTCCATCACCAACACAGACAGATGGATATAAACATGTATTATAAATGGTATTTAAATTACTTGTATGCGAATTGAGATGAGATGATGCACCTGTATCCATATTCCATGTCGGATCCTGAGTAGTAGTCATGGTGCTAAAAGCACTTGGAAACCAACTTGATTGTGTAGGAAGCATAAATGGAGCCGTGCCCAAAATACCCGCTGAAGACAACCTATTAGGTAACATATACGGATCCACCGGTGCATTCAACATATTCCTCCAGCAACCTTTTATCCTTTTTTTTTTCTTTGTCTGCTTTCTTCACATGTCACCAACAAGAAACAAAAAGGATAGATATATTTGATATTCTATCACACGTCACCTACATGAAACAACAATGGTAGATATATTTGATAATGAACCAAAAACTTGTTTTTTTTTTCTTCTTGTGATTCTGCCGATGCTTTCTGTTTTTTTTTTTTTTTTTTTTTTTTTTTTTTTGAAGATAACCGAGATAGAGAGATATTTTAGGGTAGAATCGATTTTGCTCTTGATACCATATTGGAATTGTGATTTTGATTGATTGATTTGTTAAACATGCCATTACAATATATAGTTTCTGATGGAATGTTCCAGATACGAAATAGGTCGGGCCTATCACTAATAATAAAGCCCAAGGCTTTTATGTAAATAATATATGACTAACAATATCCTCTTGAGCCAGCTAATACTTGTATGGAATGAATGCGTACTTTGTTTGTGGCTTAATGATGTTCATTGCTGATATGACCTTAAAAACGAGATGACAAATCGAAACTGTTAATTTTAAGGAATATCAAAAACGATTCTCAAATGAATACCGATAATTAAGATAAATTCTTAGCAAATGGGCCGGATTGTTGCCAAAAACAAAATCCACCAAAATACAAATTAATCATAATATTATTTTTTTCATACTGACTTTTTATTTTACACTAAATGCAAAATAAAATAATATAAATCAACAATTCTCGTATAATAAATTACTTACCAAGAAATTAGATTTACCTATCAAACGTGCTTTTTAGAAAATAATAAACCTAGGTACTTCAAAAACCCTAACAGAAGAAAGAAAAAAAAAAGGTTAGGGTTTTATTCTTCATGGAAACGATTGCTAGAGACTTGTCGAAACTTCCTGTATGGCCAGTCGCCGATGACGTCAACAAACTCCCTTTGTCCGTACAGACAGTCGTGTCAAATGACGACCTATTAAGCGAAATTTTACTCTGGTTGCCTGCTATCGTGCTTCTTTTGTTTAAATCCGTATCCAAACGCTGGCAAGCTGTTATCAACGACACTAACTTCATTAAGCGTCGGAGCCAAATACCTAAGATCGATCCTTCTTCCGGTTTCTTTATCATGCGTAATCATTATAGATATGATACATCTGATTTTGGACGATATGATTTTTTGCGTTTTGATACCAGAATACAGGTCTGCAGATCTCAGCTTAAGACCACCTTTAAAATAGGCTCTGAGGCAGGTATTAATGCTTTTGTTGTGCAGTCATGCAATGGTTTGCTTCTATGCCGTGCTAATAAGCAGGATAAGTATTGTGTTTACAATCCATCCACTCATCTTTCTAAGTTGCTTCCACAACCACCACATATGTTACCAGATACATATATTCGATGCGGTTTGAGAATGGCTTTTGATCCTACCATATCACCTTACTACAAAGTGGTGTATGCTGGTACCATTACTGACATTAGTAACAGGCGTAGCTTTTGGGATAAAATTGATGTTGTGATCCAAATACAAACTTACTCTTCACAAACTGGCAATTGGGCTGTTGTTCGCGGTGGTCCATTTCCCAGTACATGTTTTTTAGGTTTTCATAATGGAATATATTGGGATGGTGCTATTCATTGGTTGACTGAGTTTTCTGGTAGCTGGTATACGCATTACAAGTTAGATTTTGCGAATGAGCATTCAACATTAACAAATGTTCAACTACCGGAAACCTTGAATAATGCGGATATGGATCACCGTTTGTTTGAGTCTGGTGGTTGTTTGCTTCTTTTTGGTATGGCCAAAACTCATTCTCTACAGTTGAATGTTTACAAGATGAGGAATGGGCATTCTGAATGGTCGTTCAACCACTTCGTGAATGTTTGTGATATTATGACACCAGTTTCCGGAAGAGGTAGCATTCGTATAATCGTCTCGTGTATTACAGTGGGAGAAAGAGAAGAAGATTTGTGTATGGTGATTAGACCAGGTAAGAAGACTTTTCAATACAACTTTGCACTAAAGACTTTTCGTGACCTCTCTGATCTGAATTTAGATTGGCCCGTTCATTGTTTTTCGTTCGCTGCATCTTTTGCTAGTGTTTGATTATGCTTTCTGTTACAGGTATGATATTCATATCTTATGTTTTGCTGTCATTACAGGCTTAGTTATACTGTTGAGGCTTTATTTTCCCTTTATGTTCATTAATAATTATGTATTATAAGAATTTTTGTTTATGCTTTATAGTATCTGTAACTTGTTTCCCTTTCAATGTATCTGTAATTCTGTAAATTATTTAAAGGCCTTGTTAGTCACTTAGTTGTAAATCACTATCGGGCCTGGTACACACACATATGGCCTGTTAAAACCGGCCTAAATCACCAGTCTTAAGGGCTAACTAGTACCTTTGTGTTACTTGCAGAATAGTCTCGTCAATATTCTGTTAATCATCAATATATTTCTTGGCTAACAGAAATGTTTAAACCTGCAACTTTTAAGTCTTTAATATATTGTATTTTTTTGGATCTAAATCTTTATATAATCAATGTGGCTATGATTTTTACACAAAATAACCAATAAATTTACATTGATGTGTAAATCTAGTATGAATAATTTCAAAAATATAGTTGTCATAATTTTCTTTTATATGTATCGAACTATATTTTTCCTATTATATTAACTGAACTTTTATTTTTTGTCATTTTAGTGTATTTTTTATCATATTACCCTTCATTTTATCACCCTCCCCGTAGGGGCAAAATGATCATAAAGTACACTAAAATGATAAAAAATAAATGTTTAGTACATAGAATAGAAAAAAAAATTGTTCGATACATATAAAAAGAAATTATGACAAGTATCATACATTTAGATACCATTAGCCCTAAAAGAAAACCAAAACGATAAACATCTATTGCCTTAGAAATCTCTTTAGTGTCGCCACAACCCATGATAGATGTAGGCAATGTGCCCACTTTGTCAATGCCTTCTTCAAACACGGCTCCCATACCCATGCAGAAATGGGACTCAATATGGCAATGAAAAGCCCCAAACACCCAGGTTATTCGCTTCAAATCTCAAAGCGATCCGTCTGTATGTTTTGATTTACTTTGTCCAGCGGGCGAACCGGTAACTTGTTGACTCGACCGGGTTAACCCGGTGGTCGAACCAATGATCTGGTGACTCGATCGGGTTAACCAGGTGGTCGAATCAGTGACCCGATGACTCGACCAGGTTGACCTAGTGGTCAAACCCGTGCACCGTTGACAAGATTGAGTTGTGTTGGTGGTTGAACCCGATGACTCGATGGTGTTGACCGGGTGGTTGATCTCGCGCTCCGGTGACTCGAACGTGCTGACACGGCGGTCGATCCCATGACCCGATGACTTGACCGGGTTGTTTCGGTGACTCGATCGAGTTGACACCATGCTCGAACACATGAACCGAAAATATTACGTGGAAAAACCAATGTTGAAATGTATATATGAAAATGTTGAAAATTTTCAACTTTTTAATAATTTACATACATTCGACCGGCACATAATTAACGACATGCAATATTGTGGTAGGTGTTTCGTGTAATATTCAAAATATCAACGTGAAAAAAGCAAAATTATTAACATGTATCAAATAACTTATAAAAACATTGATAGTTATGGTGATATTTTGGTTAAGTGCTTTTTTAACCTTTTTGTAACCAAAATATCATAATAATTATCTACTGTTACAAAATAGTATTTTTATTCATGAGTAATCGTCTAGTTTTAAATAAAATGTTTAAATTTTCAAGTTTCAGTAAAATATTTAGGGTTAAGGCCATATATTAAAGATGTACATTTTATCGTTTACACATATAGGTAATCAACTAATTTTATTACTAATATGGCTATTCAAACTAGCTAATGTTTAACAATATAGGTAATATGATCGGCAAACTAATATTTTTTTCTTTTTAATTCTACCTAGACAATCCACGTCACTAATTTTATATCCACCTATTTTTCATCTTGTTTAAAATTATCTATATTTATTTTACACCATATTAATGAAATAAAGACTATCAACAATCTAAAATATCCTTGCTGGGATCGTCCATATGGATGGCTTAAAAAATTCATGTTTTTTAAAACTTACTTGTATATCCTTCATTTGTTCTATTTGGATATATCTATAAGTGTTGGATGAGGTTATTCCACTAACTGATATGAGTGGATTTCTTATTAACCAGTACCTTTACCCTAGATCTTGTTCATCCCACGTGGTGTGTTCGTGTTTTTTGTCTAGATCTAAAAAACCTTCGTCATAGAAGGGTGTTTGGATCTTGATTTGTGTTTGATAATCGTGTTTAGATCTGGTCTTTTGATAATCGCTATAGAAGGGTCTTTTGTTTAGATCTTGTCTTTTCTTTAGTTGATAATCGAATTTAAAAACATTCATTGTAGAAGATTGTCTGAATTTAAAATTTTGTAGTTGGATCTGGTTTAAAGGTTTTTGTGGTTGGATTTGAAAACCAGGAATAGGTGAAGAAGATGATGTTTATGGGTGAAGAAGATGATGTTCATATGTAGTATTTGAAATATTGAAGATCTGGGATTTAAAGTGAGAAGTTACATATTTAATATAATAAATTACGAAATTGCCCCTATGTTTATCACTTGAGAAAAAAAAGAAAATATCAAATATCCACGTATGCAAAAAACATGACGTGTCAGTGATTTTTTAGTTACAACCGGCTCCCAACCGGTCATATTACCTATATTGTCAAACATTCGCTGGTTTGAATAACCATATTAGTAATAAAATTAGTAGATTACCTATATGTGTAAACGATGAAAAGTACATTGATAATATATGAAATTAACCCAAATATTTAAGGTTTCAAGTTGCATATAGAATCAATTTTGAAAAAACCATGACACCTTCTCGTACAAGTAGGGGATTTTCCTTGTCTAAGTCAGTTTAGGAGTGAGCTTAAACCTCGTTGATTAGTAACTATAGTTTAAAAAACAACATACATATTCAAGAGCCTTTGTGAAGCCAAATCTAAAAACAATTTTGACATTAGTTATTTGAATTGTAATATAAGTAATCAATATAAGACACTTTTTTGGTTTAAAGATATACTAATCACTATCATTTTGGATCCATTATAACTATAATAATATATGGGAATTTTCGTAATTAAAAAAAAAACGCTTCTCTCACAGCAAAAAAGAACCGCCTATCTCGCATCAAAAAAAAAGCATCCCTCTAACATTTATGGTTAGTGACATTAGATGATGGTGCCTTTTCATGACAACGTTTAAGATACATTTGTAAAAACGTACACTAATTTAACAGTCGTATCTTTTCACGAATAACCACTATGCAATAACCGTCAACTGTCAACCGTCACCACAATACTTATAAATACATCTTTCACACTCACCATTTTCCGTACTCCCAACATTCTTTCATACATACCTTCTATATATAATCTCATTTTCGATTAAACATTACTATGGCAGGCACTCCTCCTCCATCGCCAAAGAACAACGGCTCCCGTTCGACGGGTCTTTTATTGCTATGTATGGTTAGTATATGATCTAATGATTGATGTGATTGATCTTGGTTTGTATAGTTCTGAGATTAGGTGAATGATTTGATAAGATTTGTTCAATCTGTGGAGATGGTAGTTGGGATGAAGATGAAGAAAGGAGGCGAATATATTAAGAGTAGGTTTTGGGGTTATGAAATGTTTAGTTTAGTGTTATCCATCCATTTTATACTCACGTGATATTGGAATTTGTGGACTGAGTTTTTCACATATGCCAATTATATTATTGATGGAGTTGGGTTGCATGTGTTATTGGAATTGGTTTTGGGATATGGGCTGTTTGCAACAACATGAGATTGGACGGAGTAAAAGGCACTTGATATGGGGCCAGTTTTCCTTTTTCCTTACACGTGATGACGACTTTTAGTATACTACAATTTTTTGTTTAATGTGCTCTATTCACAAAAGATTATGAAATCTTTCTTAGAATAAACGTATAAATTACGTACAACATAATATAATATGTAAAAATACGATTATGTCACACATATGTATAATTTATATGCGTTATTTGTATATAAAAAAATGCAGTCAGGTTTCGAAAATCGGATTAATCCGAGTCACCTCAAATCTCACGGATTTAACCGGATTTCAAAAACGTAAAATGAAATTTAATATGACTCATTTTTTCAACCGTGATCATGTTAACTGGTTGACCCAACCGAATCGAATCGTGTCAACCGATTAACCTGTTCAGGTCAAACTGGTCAATAGATTAACCTGATCAGATCGAACCGATCAACCGATTAATCCAACATGATCAAACTGATTGACCTAGCTTGATTGAACCGGGTTTCAAATATCTTTGAAAAAGTCTTGGATGACTTTAAAAGACTACCCTATATTTTAACGAAATAAAAATATGTAAAAGTATAGATGGTCAAATGGTTAAGTATAAACAAATTTATGGATTTTAGTTCTTAAAAAAATTATTACGAAAAGACAAATTTTAAAAACAAAGAAAGATAACGCTCACATAAAACACGACATTGCTATGTAAACAACTTTAAGGTTTTTCTTTCTTTAAAGGTCAACCACATATGCGAACAACCTTTGAATTATCGGTCTACTGCTTTATTAGTCCCGCATGCATCGCTGCAACGTGCGGGCTATAAATCTCGTGAGTTCTCATCGAAGAGTTGATTAGTCAAAATACAAAGATACTTGTTTTTACACACTAATTAAAGAAATGACAGTGTTTATTGTGTTATGTGACGCTTTTCCTCCAAATCATGAATCAAGCTAAATTCATTAGCTTGTTTGCTACACTAATAGCTAGAATCAAGAAACAGATATAAAGCGCCAAGAAATATACATATAGGACTATATGAGTGATTACTTAAGTAAAAATTATTGACACTTATATATGATGACTTACAAATGAAAATAAGCCATATTAGCTTATCTCGTTTTCAACCATGAATATAACAGTTCATGTATTACCAAACTACCACAGGCTAGAGTAGACATGGCATGTGCAATTATATACTTCACATCTTCCCTGACCACCCTGGATTGAGATAAGGCCTTCTTTCTCCACAAAATCAACCCAATACCTGATTGCAAATATGCACTTATTAAAGATTACACATGTTTCATGTTGATTCGACTACATTAAGTATGTTTTATTAGCGTGAAGATGGAGACAGAAATGTTTGAAAAATGAACTACTACATGCCTACATGTGTTCACTAACTAACCATATGAGGGCATTTGTTTGATAACACAAGTCCTCCACTAGGCTGAAAAATGAACAGTAGGGCTTTTGGATCGAGTGTAGATTGGTGTGCTAAATCTAAACAAAATCCTTCCCTCATTACGCATTAGTTTCTCTCAGAATGCAGCAGCATAATTATTTTTAAGACCAAATGTGTCTATGAATCATGATAACCCTGTAAAACTCAACAATCCCCATCCCATGCCAATCATATTTTAAGTTCCTTAAGTTCTGCCCTATCTCAGAGTGAGCTAATAAAAAGTTATCCAGTCACCACCGAAAATAAGACCAACAGTATTTGATGAAAATCTCTTCCCGATTCACCCATGAGCAAAATAGCCACAATCTAAGCTCAAGTGGGTTGCGATACAAGTTCAAAGCATAAAATAAAGAAGACATAATTATACCAGTCACTAAACACAACAATGTTAAATAAGGATAGATGCGGATCACATATCAAATAACCACGCATACGCATATCCAGCCCAATACCTCATGTTTGAAAACCATTTAAAATATTAACAAACAATGTGACCTAAAAAGGTAACTAATGAATGTGATATTCATAACTTAAATGAATCTATAACAATGAGATGTTAAATAAAACTATTGTATAATACAAAACAAAAGGGCTTACTGATAGTATTTAACTTACCTTAAAAGACATTACCTCAAATCTTGTACATAAACATTTTAAATAGTACTTGCAGCGAGGAACTTTCTAAGATATTTTCTAAACACAACAGCAGGTAACATGCAAAGGTTTATTGCACCAACAACATAACATATGTGCCTTTTGACATTTTATGTAAGATATCGTAAATCTATGTATATTCTAGAGAGAGAAAGAGATAGAAAGATGGTAGATTTCACACACTTTTAGAGAGAGAAAATAAAAGATTACACCTTGATTACTATGTGAAAAGTATGAGAAACCACACCCTCTCCATCTAAGGAGAGGGTTTATATACTCAAGCCTTATGATGGGCTTGGGCTTACATATTGGGTCATCCGTACATTCCATGGACTAGGTCTTTCTATGTTTACTTAATGTAAAATAACTAAACTACGAGCTACTACTTAATATATTTTCGGAGTGACCGAATCTTCCTAAATAAGTAAAACGTATTTCCAACAATCCCCCTAAGGGAGGTCACTCCAAACAAGGGCGTTACCCAAGTTACAATAATAAAATAAACCTAGCATACTATGCTTGTCTTGAGCTCGTAGTCTTCGTCTTTCTTTTCTTTTTCTTTTCTGGTGAACATGTTGATGTGATCTTTGACATCAATCTTTAGCATTAATATCTTGCCTTGATCTTGTGCATCATTCACTTGCGATATTTTCCTCTTCGTGACTTCACGTCCCACATACTTATACCTTCGTAATTCTTGAAAGCTTCAGAGTTCGATACAGCGTAAGACTTGACTTTTATGCTTTCTTGAATTAGATGAAGTACTAAGTGCATAAAGTATAAGCATGCGGGGATGAATTCTTCTCGGACACCGCGATGCCACCGTCTTCAAATGTAGTAACATAAGTAGACACGAACGAAATGGCTTTGAACATTTCATTCTAGTTCGGTAGCATTTTACCTCCGGTCGGTGAAGACCGTTGGACGATATAAAATATCGTACTTATGGCAGGTAGATTTAATTAAAAATCTCCTTGACAAGATTTCGCTGGTAAACCCGTTCTCTTTACTCGACCGTCCAAAGCTGACTGCGAACGTAAAGAGTGAATCATTTGGATAAAATTATCCATATGATTGAAGCCGTCAATTCTGATTCCTGGAACAAGTTTGATTCATTAAAGAACTGCACCATCGTTGCTTTCCAGTTGTCACGAGCTTGGTTCATACTGAATCTTGCAAGTTACCTACCAAGTACTGTTTGAGGTTACACTAGAAGGATTTCCACTCATCACCGTGAACACTTAAGAGTGTCACTCCGGGTGTTCTGGCAAGATCACTAAGATATTGCGTAGAGGTCTGGAACGTGTTTAAGTTCAGTTAAGAATTAAACCACTGTTGCTTTCCAGTTATCACAAGTTTGATTCATAAAGAATCGCACAAGTCACCTACCATGAGCTTTTTGATATTCGCTCAAGAAGGATTTCCATCTTCATTGTAAATACTTTCGTATTACTCGGATGTTCAGGCAAGATCATGAAGATTTTGCGTAGGACTCTTAATATCTTACTTACTTTTCACAATGTGTGAAGAAGCAAGGAAATATGGAAGCGTCTCCTAATGAGATATATAATGATCTCAAATGGCTCTAGACTCAATCGTGCATTTTGGATTTTAGTGATCGGAGGCTGGAGAGGAGTGCCATCATTTCAATACCAATTTTTTCAGAGTGAATAAATCAATAGATAATGCGTTGTCTTCGTGTGATTAAAAAAAATATCTTTTGAGAGATATCTGAGTTAGCTGGGATGGGTTGTGCATTGCATCACTGGGTCCATGATGTCTTATCTTCAATAACAAGCATCATTTAAAAATAATCTCAATAGCATATGTATTGACCCGGTTTCTGCCTAAGGTTGTAAGGAGGGCTTATTTCTTTACACCCTTTATCATTACAATTCTTTTTCATTCTTCAACCCCTTTAATGCTTACCAATACGTCATCACTAGCACTTTGTTGTGATTGTTCCAGTGCTAACTTAAGTACTTGGTCGGCATTCAGCTACGTTCACAATCTTTCTCCATCTTTCCTAAGGACTACTATTTCTAGCTATGGAATGTCCATGGGAAGATTCCTCCGGTTTAGGAAGAATCATTGGACTTTAACATATCCTACCATCCTTAAGTCACCACAATCTTCATTGTCGTGAAATAAATGGGTTTAGGGTAAGTATATGTCACCATTAAATCCATTTTGATATAGCAAATCCATTTTGCTCCCCCTTAACATATGCCACGATATTCGAAAACATTTCGCATATGTCGAGATGAGCCATCACGTTAAGTCAAACCGTTTGTGATAATTTCCCATATTAAATCACATTTTCTCCCCTATATTAAAAATATTAACCTAATCGATGTTTTTAATATCAACTGATTCAATGAAGTTTTAACAAAGGTTTTGGGAAGAAAAATGAAAGTCCTTTTAATCTTCATGAGACCAATTTATGAGATATGATACTGATTTGTAAAACGATCACACATTCACCATATTAGAATAAATTGACAAGGTTGGACCTGATTGATGAGAACATCATATGATAGAATCAAGTGGTTCTTGTCGGCAAATTTTGGTCTTCTCGTCACGTCTAAAGTCATCTCTTGACACCACATGTACGATTGGTATTGTTGTCTTGACACCAATTAGTGAACTTGGCAGTTTCGGCATCGAAGATTCTTAATGTCGGACAATTGTTTCCCTCAATTGTTGACCCATGTTCTATTGAAAGAGATGTAGTCGTCGTTTGAGTAGTCGCATCGTCGAGTATGTAGATACCAATTGTAGATTGCTATGGTTGTATAGATGATAGCTTCATAAAAACAAGATTTCTCTCGTTTTAACAAATAAATGCACGGATGCGTACATATATCCGTGTTAGATTATGTTATAACGTAATCACAATCCCTTGCATGGTTATAAAGTAAACCATGCCCAAGAAAATTAATTCCCGTTGTGAGCCAAAGCTTTCATAAGAAATACTTGACTTTAATATGAAAAGCGGGTTGCAGTCTGAAATAACTACAAGCCATTTGGGCATGTTTTATGAAATATTTACAACTTTTGTACGAACTCTATTTATGGCGTCGTGTCAATATTAATCGACATTCTAAGGCCGTAAATATTATCGTACGAAAAGACATGCCTTTGAAAAATAAAGTAAAAATATTTTTTGGACTTTTCTGAATTTTTTAATTTTTATGGTTTTTATATGGTTTTATATTTTTGTATTTTGCTTTTGTGGATAAAAATATAAACAGTATATACAGATGATCACCAAGGATACGGAGAATAGTTTACCATCACTATTCTTTCGCTTCATCTGCCAATTCCTTTAGAGTCTCAGGAAAGAAGGTTCTCATTCCTAGCTTGTCAGCCAAAAATTCAATTCGAGCGCGATCTAAAGCCTTCGTGAAAATATCCGCCAATTGATACTCAGATCGGACAAAGTAGAGCTCGATCACTCCATTTTCCACTTGCTCCTTGATAAAGTGGTAGCGAATGTCAATATGCTTCGATCGGGAGAATTGAACATTATTGCAGCATAAGGCAATTGCACTTTTGTTGTCGCAGTACATCGGAATTTTGTTGAAACCTAGACCATAGTCGGTTAATTGTGATCTCATCCAAAGAATTTGAGCACAGCAACCGGACATAGCTATGTATTCTGCTTCCGTACTTGAAATTGCAGCGCTTTTCTGCCTTTTCGATGCCCAATTGATTAGTTGATCTCCTAGTAATTGCAAAGTTCCACTCGTGCTACGCCTTGTATCTTAACAACCCGCGTGATCCGCATCTGCATATGCCATTAGTGCAATCGAAGAGTCCTTCGAATACCAAAGTCCCCGATTAATGGTTCCTTTAAGATACCGAAAGATCCGTTTAACAGTATCTAAGTGTAACTCAGTAGGCCGAGTTTGATACCGAGCACACATACATATAGCAAACTGAAGATCAGGTCAACTGGCTGTGATATACAGAAGAGTACCGATCATTCCACGATAAAGTGTCGGATCAACGGCAACTCCATGTAGATCTGTATCAAGCTTAGTTCGTTCCACCATTGGAGTATCCACAGGGTCGCAAGATTCCATCTTATATTTCTTAAGAGATTCAAGGGCATACTTGGATTGATTGATAAAGATGCCTCTAGGACTCTAAGATATCTGAAGTCCTAAGAAGAATGATACCTTGCCCATCATTGACATCTTAAACTTGGAAGACATGAGTGTCCCAAACTCATCAGATAAGGTTTGGGTCGAGGCAACAAATATAATATCATCAACATATATTTGTACCATAATCATATCTTTACCTCGTTTCTGAATGAACAGCGTGGGATCCACCTTGCCTTTAGCGAAGCCTTGCGTGATGAGGAATTGTGACAATAGATCATACCATACGCGTGGAGCTTGCTTCAACCCATAGAGAGCCTTCTAAAGCTTGTACACGTGGTTAGGGTATTTAGAATTCACAAAACCATCCGGCTGTTGAACATAGACCTCTTCTTTGATTTCACCATTAAGAAATTCCATCTTCACATCCATTTGATAGACGATCATATTCATGTGGACTGCATAAGCGAGGAATAGTCTAATAGCTTCCAAACGGGCCACAGGTGCAAAGGATTCCATAAAGTCGATGCCTAATAATTGCTTGTATCCACGAGCTACTAGTCGAGCTTTGTTCTTCAATATTCCGCCTAACTCGTCGAGTTTCACCTTGTAAACCCATTTCAAAGTGAGTAACTGCACTTTATTTGGGCATGGGACAAGTTGCCATACATCAAGACGTATAAATTCATTAAGTTCTTCTTGCATAGCTTCTATCCAACAGGATTGGGTAAAAGCTTCTTGTCATGTCTTAGGTTCAACTTCAGTGAGAAAAGCATCAAAGTGACAAAACATTGCATTTTCTTGTAACTGACTTCGTGTGGATACGGGACGATTAGGGTCACCAATAATTGAATCTATAGGATGATCCTTTGTCCACTTGCTGTCATGTTCACGAATCTGTAGATTGGAGTAAACCGTAGTAGGAGCTTCCTCTGAGGTGGACGACCCGACTTGATTATGGTCGGGAATTGGTAAACCAAAGAATGGAAGTTCACGCATTTGAGCGAATTCCAAGTTGTGATCATCATCATCCTCTTCATCATCAATAGGCATGACATGGGTAGTTGTTACATGTGTTGGTTGAGAATTACTTGTTGAAGGTATATCTTGACCAATTGTAGGTGTAGACGTATCTGATGGTGCTTCGGTTGCTGGAGCGAAAACTTCGGTTACCGAAGCTATTACTTCAGGTTCTGGAGAAACAATACTTGGAGGAGTAAAGAATTCATCAAAGAACGGTTGAAACAACGTATCCCATTCATTCCTATAAGGTGGTGTAAATGATGATGAAGTAGGATTATTTGGGACAAGACCAGAGCTAATGTTACTGGGTCCCATTTCATGAAGTGCGGGTTCAGAGCTGCTTTGCTCAGAAGCCATTGCTTTCAGCTCATCAAAATCAATATTCAGAGTTTCGAGGATTTTACGAGAGTTACGATTGTAGATTCGGTATGCTTTCTTTGCGGGTGCATAACCAATGAAAATACCAATATCAGCCTTTGGTTGAAGTTTTCCCAAATTGTCACCATCATTATTTGGATAGCAAAGAGAACCAAATACATGAAGATATGATAAATCTGGTACTTTTCCATGGAGAAGCTCATAAGGTGTTTTACCATGGCGTTTACGAATTAGTGACCGGTTTTGGGTGTACACTGCTGTAGTTACTGCTTCTGCCCATAAAAATAAAGGAGCCTTTGCGTAAATTAACATCGTTCGAGCTGCTTCCATAAGGGTGCGATTTCGCCTTTCAACGACACCGTTTTGTTGTGGAGTGCGAGCAACGGATGTTTCATGAGATATGCCAACTTCTTCATAATACTTACGCAAAGTTTGATTCACAAATTCGGTTCCATTATCTGTACGAATGCGTCGGACAGTAGTGTTGAGACGCACTTGAATCATCTTGAGAAAATCGATAATGACTTTAGGTGCCTCGTCTTTTGTTGCAAGAAATTTCACCCATGTAAACCGAGAGTAATCATCTACTATGACAAGGATGCACTTTTTACCACCAAGACTTTCAACACGCATTGGCCCACAAAGATCCATATGTAACAAATAAAGTTTTTCTTGGTTGGTGTCTTCAGTCTTGGGTTTGTATGATTTCTTAGTGCTTTTCCCCATTGTACACGTGGAACACAAATGATCCTTGTGAAATGTAAGTTTAGGAAGACCACGAACAAGTTCGTTTTTTGCCAAATGATTAATAGCGTCAAAGTTAAGATGAGATAACTGTCGATGCCATAACCATAACTTAGTCTTCGATGCTTTGGAAAGAAGGCATACGGGAGAAGCGGCCATCATATCTTGTAGAGACAATGTGTACAGATTATTCCCTCGAGTACCTTTCAATAAATCAACCCCTTCCATATTACGAATGAAGCAGGTATGCTCTCGAAAAGCAACTTCTAGGTTTGCATCACAAAATTATCCCACAGAAAATAAGTTGTGACCGAGACCTTCCACATAATACACTCTTGAAATTATAACATTCCCAATATGATATTCACCGTAACCCATTATCTTTGCAATATGATCATTTCCAAATCGAACCGTACCAAGAAACTTGCTGACAAAATTTATGAGCTGAGAGCGATCTCCGGTCATATGTTTAGAGCAGCCAAAGTCCAAATACCAAAGAATAATTTGGACCACCTGTTTGCAACAACAATAGTAGACAATGCATTGGAAACTATTGGTTCCAGAGTGTTAGCAGATACAGATATAATAGTATCAGAATTGCTAACATTTGTGTGACCCTTAGATTTCCTGCGTTTTCTAATGTGAGTTTTACCACTAACAGGTTTTACAGTTCCAACTTTCTTAGGTTTTGGAGTATTAGCGGGTACTACAGTGGGTGTAGACCTATTTAAAGGGCACTTGTTTCCTACAGTAGTGTTGGTGTTCCTAGTTAAAGGACACGCTTGTGTTTTGGTAGCCTTGATACTCCTAATTAAAGGGCACGCTTTCTTCGCTGTTGTGGGAGTGATCCTAGTTAAAGGGCACGCATTTCCTACTATAGTGAAAGTTCTACCAGTGGGGCGCCACATCCAACCAACTTGGGTTAACACTTTCCCAGCCGGTTTCCATTCTAATCCATTTTTCCGGGCATTCATCTCATTCACATGGTCAATAAGGCAAGAATCATGACGACTAGAAAACATACATTCATTACAATTCCAACATTTCAAATTAGAATGCACAATAGGCTTAGAACACTACACAATCACAGAGCCTTTAAGTTTAGCTACATGATTCTTTTTATTCAAAACAGAAATAACATTCCTAGGGTGGGCTTCTACTTTCTTCTTCACTTGACTACTAGAGGAGGGAAAGATCCTATCATTCTTCATATTTCTTGTAAGCTTAGATCTTTGAGCCTTAGTAGTGGTGTTTAATCCTGTAGAAGGCAACACGAGAATATTAGAAGCTGGTTTTGATTTTTCCTAATCTTTAGTGACCATGTTTGAGATGGTTTAGTTCTAGGGTCCTTGTTAAATGGTGTGACGGCGATGAGGTTCATTTTTATTGCACTAGAGGACGGTGCTGAGACAGTGGCTGCGTTATCCACAACATTCTTACCTTTTAGGGTACGAAGTGTTTCCTTTAACTCAGTCAAAGCCAGATTTTTATCACAAATTTGTTCCCTCAAATCAGATATTTCCACCGAATTTCGATTCAATCGTTCAATCAGTGATTGATGTTGTGCAGTGTTATAAGCACATGCGGGCTTTACTGAATCGAAGAGTTGTGTATTTTTCTATTTTAAGTTATCAACTTTGGACAAAATAGTGGAAACTCGATTATCTAGATCAAGTTTAAAATTCTCAGTGGCCTCAAGTACGTTCACACAATGAATATCCTTAGATTTCTCTATTTCTATCGGCAATGATTTAGCAACCTTGTCACTTGGCTGACGCTGTTTTGATTCTAAATTCAATTGAAAATTCTTTTGAAAATTTGCATCATCGATATTAACACCGTCGAATGATGTTTCGAATATTTCTTGTATAAATGGTTGCTTGCATTCAAGCGAAATACAATGTGTTTGAATTTCGTCAAAACGTTTTGAAAGCGAAGAATAAGAATCTTGAAGCTTTAAAAATTCAGCGTCAGATTCGTGACAAGTATTATCTACCACATTATCCACATATTCAACATTATGCACAATAGAATCATTATCAACACTTTTATTCACACAGACGGAAACTATATCATGAGACATCACTTGCTTTAGAAGCTGGTCATTTTGGCGTGAAACTCGTTCTATTTCAAGTAAACTATTTTCATAAGCATCATCCATTTCATTGAAAACACGTCTAACTTCTTCTATTTCCAAAAGCAAATCTTGATCAATATTATTAGGACAAGCTTTAACATTCTTTACAAACGAAACAATTTCGTCTCAAAACGCAGTTCTAGTGTGCTCAAAATTCCGTTCACCTTCCGTTATGGCCGAAGCCGTCGTACGTTCCAAAATGACCTTGTCAAAATCGGCTAAGTGTTGGTGCACCGCATTTAAGCTAACGGACACCTTACTTACCGGTGGAATTAACTTAGTTAAATCCATTTTGACAAGTGTAGGAGACGTACTAGGAAGGTTTTCCGTTGACAAACTTTGTGGCACAATAGCTGATAATTGAGCTAATTCCTTTTGTAAGCGAATGCAGGTCTTTTTAGAAAATTGATCTTTATTATGCTTATCATAATCAAGCTTATGAATTTTTAAAGCATTTTAGATTGAGTTTCTTCTGCAAGTGACTGTGTCTCCTCAGTACTGTGAACATAAGGTGCTTCTTTCGATTTACCAATTAGGGTCACATCATAAAGACACGGAATATATTCCTGAGCTTGTTTTGCATAACCAGGATTAGGTGGTAAATCTTGAAGACGCTTAAGTTCGTGTTCTTTAAACGATTTAGTTAAAAGATGAACCTTTTCTATGGAAGCGCATTGTTTTAAAAGTTGTTGTTCTTTGAATTTAAGAAGTTTGGTAGCATTAATTTCCTATTCAAACTTTTTAGACTCGAGAGTTTCGAAATCCATTTTAAGTTTCTGAAAATCATTGACAACCGACTCTTTTGATTTTAATTCATTGGAAAGATTAGCTTTTAATGATTCTATTTCTTTTAAGTGTTCAATATTTTCGAAACGAAATTGGTCAAATTCAGAACACGTTATTTTCTCTGCTTGAGAGACCATTTCAAAAGTTTTGACCTTTTCCTTATACAGCGCAAACTCAGCGGTTAGGTTGGCATTCATATCTATGGTTTGTCGAATAGCCACATTCATGTTATCAATAATATGTTTAGGCACCATTACCAAATCACGTTGATCATAATATTCCATACCCGTCGGAGCATTTGGTTGAGGTTCACTCGAATGTGTTGGATTAGATATCGCATCATTTGAGTTACTAGTTCCCGAATGCTGTTCGAGGTTGTCATTTTCATGCTCAACATGATGTGGATTATCATGAATATTATTAGATGTGGTTGGTACCTCACTGACGACATCAGAACCGTAGTGAGAGAGATTAGCAACGAGTGCATGTTGGGCTGAGTGAATGTCATCACAATCCGAATCATATGCATCAAGATCATCTGCTTGATAAGCTGCATTAGAAGTGGAAACGACTGCAATGCCTTTATTGTCTGCTGCCCCTAGGTCTGCAAGAAATGCTAACTCTTCTGAATCCAAAGTCTTTCTCTTAGACTGAGCATCGACCAAATAAATCTTCTCACGAAACCACGTTGCATCCCTTCTCCTTTTTGGCTGAGTGCATTCCCTAGCCATATGACCTTGTCCTCTACAATTGTAGCAAGTCACAACCTTTTGTGGACTAACAGTGCTTCCATTTCCATTAGCTTGAGAATTCATAGTTTGAGCATTCACGGTCCTTGTAGGAGTTCCATATGAATTTTGCCTTCCCTAAATAGGTTGCACCGTCACTTGACCATCTTGAACAGTGGCTTGTTGTTGAGGATTTGAAGAGGTGCGGAGCTGATTGTTCATTGGTGGAAAACCTCTAGTAGCAACAAGTTTTGACAAGTAGGCAGTGAGATGATTTAAGACATCAGTAGGCGTATCATTTGGAGTAAAGACCGGTGGTTGAATTGGTGGAAGTTCATTGGAGTAGAAGGCTTGTGCTTGTGGTGCTTCACTTGGAAAATATCCTTGCTGAGGAGTATAGCCCATAGGAGAAGTGTTAGCTTGTAAGGGTGATGCCTAATGTGCTAGTAGCTGTGGATAAGGCTGTGGAAGAACACTTTGTTGATATGATTGTTGTGGCATCATCATTGGTTGATAAGATGGTTGTTGTGGTTGCTGATATGTGTGTTGTGGTTGCTACTGCAAGTATGATTGCTGTTGATAAGTGTAAGCCATGTTTTGTTGGGGGGTCATTTGTTGAGAAGCATACATGGAAAGTGGATCACGAACTTGTGGTGTAGACAACCGAGCCTCGATCACATGGCATTCGTGTTATTGAAGAAAAGCTTGAAGTTGATCCACATTGGTGTTATGCAAGTCCTTAGCCAATTTAACAGCCGTCACGTACTTACGCCATTCTGAAGGAAGGGTGTTCAAATAGTTGGTGTTTAATTGAAACGTAGGAATTGCCATGCCATAGATATTGAGCTCATTCAACAAGAGAGTAAATCTCAAATAGTAATCATTGAGAGTCTCCCGGGGAACATAGGCAAACTTATCAAATGTATCATAAAGCTTACACTCTCGTTCTTGTTTAGTTAACGAGGTTCCTTGCATTAGAACACGAATTCTATCCTATAACTCTTTGGCAACTTTATGTTTGCTGACGATTTTGTAGACATCTGGAGGAAGGGCTTGGAGAATGATGTTTGTAGCATACTTATCACATTTGTCTTGAATCTTCATATCTCCGGTCAATTCACCTGTTGTGCGAGGACGAGTAACTATACCTTTCGTCACTGTACCATAATCTAATGGTCCATTGAGCACCGATGCCCAAATGAGATGTCCATTCTCTTTGTTTAACATGTAAAGTTCCATTCGGGAAGTCCAATCCACGTATATAGTCTTCTCCAACATTGGTGGACGATTATCCGTACCCGAGAGGATGGACATATCCGTAAGAGATATGTACTCCATTTTTATAAGTTAAGATTTACAACTTTGGATCGAACAATGAGAGAAAGTAAATGTGTTTGTTTGTGTGTGTAGATGACAAGAAACAATGTTGAAATCCCTAAAACTATGTCTGGATAAACCAAAAATTCCAAAGTAAACAAAAAAAAAACGAATCCAAGTTCGAAATTTTTTAAGTGTAAAAGATGAACTTCGGAATATCTAGATTTTGAAAGTTATCTTCGCAGTCAAAACACTCCACTTCGCAATATAGCCAAAATTCCACTTCGCAATATAGCCAAAATTCCACTTCGCAATATAGCCAAAATTCCACTTCGCAATGTAGCCAAAATTCCACTTCGCAATAATTCACAAAACAGTACTTCGGAATAATGCAAACAAAGAACTTCGGAATACCTGATTGAGAACTGATAGGGAACTTCGGAATAAAGTTGAAATGTTGAGTACTTCGTAATAACTGAAACTTTAACTTCGGAATGTTTCTTACATCGCAATATAGCACTTCGCAATAAACCACTTCGGAATAAAGTTGTCTTCGGAATGGTGGATCTTCGGAATAGTGGATCTTGAGAACTTCGGAATAGACACAAATCTTCACTTCGGAATATGAAAATGAATAACTTCAGAATATCTTTGAAGAACCACTTCGCAATAATGCACTTCGCAAAGACTCACTTCGGAATAATCACAAACCCACTTCGAAATTAAGCCAAAACTCAATTCGGAATAATGAAAGTGAGTAACTTCTGAATATTTTTTAAGAACCACTTCGGAATAACTGAGAAGATCACTTCGGAATACAGAAACCCTCGGGGCAACTTCGCAATAATCACAAGAATTCCGAAGATAATGTGTATTTCAACAGACTTCCTGATATCTCGGATCTAACACACCAAATACGTGATTTCAAGCCAAAAAATGATCCAAACACCCAAAAATTTTGTGTTTTTAACCAAAATAACAATACCAAATCTCTACCAAAACTATGTAGATGATTTGTAAGAAGAATAAACCATAAAAAACACAAAAAAATTTTGGATCAATTGATTTTGGATCAAAATAGACACAAAATCAAGAACACAAACACATAAACAATACAATCATCCCATGGCTCTTGATACCATTTGTAAGATATTTTAAATCTATGTATATTCTAGAGAGAGAAAGAGATAGAAAGATGGTAGATTTCACACACTTTTAAAGAGAGAAAATAAAAGATTACACCTTGATTACTATGTGAAAAGTATGAGAAACCACACCCTCTCCATTTAAGGAGAGGGTTTATATACTCAAGCTTTATGATGGGCTTGGGCTTACATATTGGGCCATCCATACATTCCATGGACTAGGCCTTTCTATGTTTACTTAATGTAAAATAACTAAACTACGAGATACTACTTAATATATTGTCGGAGTGGCCGAATCTTCCTAAATACGTAAAACGTATTTCCAACACTTTAACTTCAAGAATGGTTGGAAGAGACGTGTGGCAAGAGCATTTTTATGCGACTGCTATTATAATTCACTTTTGCTCCTTTTGGAGGTTGATGGACGACCCTTTTCTATAATTCTCATTATTTGATTGTTTATCCATATCATTGGCATAACTATGGGTTAACGTCACCTTTAGATGCTGTAATGGGACACACATAGTGTTATCCTGATATTTACATATACGTGGAAATTTCAGGAATACTAATAATCAAAACAAAAGATTGATTTCAGGGAAACAAACTTCTTCAAGTTCTTATTTTTTAAAATAATAATAGTATCGTTTGGAGAAAACAGGTAGAATTTGCATTAAACAACATATTATTGATCCAAATTTTTGAGGTAAGGCCAATTGCGATTATAAATACTGATAATACATTAATACTACCAGAAAAAAAGAGACTAAACATGGTGAGAACCTTACTTGCATAATCGATCGGGGATTCGTAGTATAAGTTGTTTCACCGGTCTTCTCAACCTGTGCTTCAAAAAAATTAACACCAATTCACAAAAAGATCACCTGAAAATAATCTAATGAATAGTTAAAAGTGTAATGAAGCTGACCTCCAACTCAAATCCATAATGGGTTGTGATCCTCTTCACGTCTTACAAACTCAACTCAACTGACAT
Organism: Glebionis coronaria; assembly: GCA_025667525.1. Taxonomy (NCBI): domain Eukaryota; kingdom Viridiplantae; phylum Streptophyta; class Magnoliopsida; order Asterales; family Asteraceae; genus Glebionis; species Glebionis coronaria. The sequence continues at coordinate 628,762,161 of CM046875.1, read as the reverse complement.
TTCCTAAAGGATAAGAAAGGGAATTGGCCTTAAAAATCTGTAAGTCGGACATGTATTTGATAAAACTGCATGGTTGCAAAAGATGATTACATCTTCTTGACCATACAAAGTGATAAAGTATGGGACCTAGGTTTATCCAGACCTGCCAAAGGGTAAACTAATAAATTATTCGTAAGATGCTAAAACTTAATTGACGTGCAACCAGTATAAGTACTTACTCCATCTTCTTTAAGAACTTTTGAGATGATTTCAATCTATTCAACAATATTGTTAGCTGTATCATGGAAGAAGCATGTCACAACTGCATCCCACGCTCCTACAGATGATCAAATAAACATAAGTTTACCGAAAGAGAGAAATATACAAGGCAATGCATGAATTCCTGAAATAAAAATTTAATGGCGCAATGATTGATCTGGGTGTCTACCATACCTAATTGGGCATGGTCGCCATACACTTCAACAAAGTCTCCACCACACATAGAAAACCCTTTCGTAATCCTGTCACCGAAAATATAGAATTTAAGTTGAAAGGTCCAGTAAAAAGCGAGGTTACACAACACTATTCACTACGCATGGAATGCGGATAATGTTATATGGCATAATATATCATCAATTTGCCTCATATCGTCAATTTACAACAATATTCATTATAGAATATATATATCAAGAACAGTTAACTTGTCAACATAACTAAAAGATAATGTAAATGAAATACTAATACGTTTAATATAATTGATGGTGAATTTTCTCCAGCAGTACGGTGATGATGACATAATTTTTCATAAGATAATGAGCATTATTCTATATTTCCAAATAATTTACAGAGAGAATTCACATAAACCAAAGAAATGAAACATTACAAGCAAAATGATCACCTAGCAGGATGAATATCCATAATTGAAATAGGACGAAGCTCATCAGCATCAGACAGTGAATTATAATTGTTGTGAACCCATGAATGAAAAGTCCATTCCCCAATAGCTTGAGTCCTGACAACAAATAAAATGATTATATAATAAGTTTATATGAACATGAGAGCATCAGAATACAAATGTCATAAAACTGACTTATTCATGAACTGATTGTATGAAGAACCCAATCACCAATCAAGTAAATAAAGGGTGAATTGCATATATATCCTTGCAAAGAGTTAAAACTGTATATATATACAACTTAAACTTAAAATTGCATATATATCCTTATGATACATGATAAATTGCATATATATCCAACTTAAACTTAAAATTGCATATATATCCTTATAAAACATGACAAATTGCATATATATCCTTATGAAACATGACAAATTGCATATATATCAAAATAATTATTTTTACATATTTAAATCTATTTAATTATTAAAAAAATTAATTTCGAAAAACATTTAAAAAGTATTTTAATTTAAATAAATCTAATTTATTACTGAAAATTTGATTTAAAAAATAGAATTTTTAAAATTAGAAGTTTTTTTGAAATTAAAAATTTTAAATCTTTTCCGAATTTTTTTTATTTTTTTCGAATTTTAAATAAATCTTTTTCGAAATTATTTGTTTTCGAAATAATTTTTTTAATTCATTCGATATTATAAATTAATTATATATCATAAATTGAAGAATAAATGAAAAGTGAAAGAACACATGGATATTTAAGTAAATTTATTTGAGAAGTTCGCGAGATCCAACATATTTTGAATGTATATTAGCGAGTATAGTTGTTTACATAATATATTAGCGAGACTTGTCATTTTTTGAATATATGTAACGTATATATAGCTTTTTTCATAAAAAATAAATATTTGGATATATATGCAATTTGTCATGTTTAATAAGGATATATGCAATTTTAAGTTTAAGCTGGATATATATATGCAATTTTGACTCTTTGCAGAGATATATATGCAATTCTCCCGTAAATAAATAGATCAAACAGAGCATCATCTCAAAGGATGGGTTGAGAGCGATGATAGTTATTAAAGATGGTGTAATAATAGTTAGTGATGTGCTTTTCACTGCTTCTTGGTCCCTCAATGGCATCAATGGTTTGTATATTTGGTGCATACATAAGAAACTTATCATTATTCCCTTAGAAACTTACTAACATATAACGCAGAAATATTTTTACCATTAAAGTTTCCAACCATAGATATTTGTATGCCTTGTTAGCTATTGAGTCTTTAATTCGAATCACGTGCTAAATAGATGTTTTAGACCTGAAAAAACCAAAATCTTGATTCAAATAAGTCGCTTATCTAAGAAACAAAGAACAAATGCATTCGGTTGATGGACGACCATTTTCTGCCATCATACTCACATTGTATCGCAATCTCAAAAATATTCAGCAATGGTGATTTATGAATAAAATTATAATGATCATAAACCAACCACCACTACCACAAACCAATATCACCAATCGAGACAACCTTGAAACTACCTAAACTACCAAGAGATGGGGCAGATCCGGTAGATGCGGTGGTGATAAATTTATGGTGGCGGCAGGCTTTTTTTGTATGAACTAGGGCTGAAAGAGAATGAGGTTTGTGTGTGGAATGTAAAATTTTAAACGTAGTAAAAGTGTTTGAAAATAAGAAATTGAGGCGCATGGAATTTTGACAGGAGAGTTGACATTTTGCAATAACTTTTCAACAATTTCGTAAATAGTTTCAAGAATTCCATTTATAGGCGATTTTTTCAACAATTCTGTAAATAGTTTCAACAATTCTGTAAATAGCTTAGACAATTCCATTTATAAGTGATTTTTTCCATTTTTAAAAGATTTTGGTACTTTCAACAAAATCCTTAATTTGCTTTATAGGTAGTAGAGGTATAATGAGTTATTATGATATGAGATTTGTAACAGTAGGATACTCATTAGACCAACAGACACTCTTAGAGTCGTAGGAACCTTTGAGATGACGGAATAATTGACATTCATTTGCCATAAACCCTTGATATGCATAGACATATTGTGGTTTTGAGTCCTGACATTGAGTAAAGATGACACTGAATACGATTTGTAATTGAAGAATGAGTTGAAGCCTATATAAATGAAATCGGGAAAACTTAGTTACTCCTAATTCAGTACACGGACTAAATCATTATATATAATAGATAGATAGATAGATAGATAGATAGGTAGGTAGGTAGGTAGGTAGGTAGGTAGGTAGATAGGTAGATAGATAGATAGGTAGGTAGATAGATAGGTAGGTAGGTAGGTAGGTAGGTAGGTAGGTAGGTAGGTAGGTAGATAGATAGATAGATAGATAGATAGATAGATAGATAGATAGATAGATAGATTGATTGATTGATTGATAGATTGATTGATTGATTGATTGATTGATAGATTGATTGATTGATTGATTGATTGATTGATTGATTGATTGATTGATTGATTGATTGATTGATTGATTGATTGATTGATAGATTGATAGATTGATTGATTGATAGATAGATTGATTGATAGATAGATTGTTTGTTTGTTTCTTTTGGAAGTCATTTAATTCATTGAGGAATTTTTGCTTAACTTATTTCTATTACTTTGACTTCATTTGTTTATAAAATTACAAAGTTTATTTTATTATGTTTATCTTTTACATGCTTTTGAAATACAAGTTGTTAAATTGATTTTGTGTTTGGTTTTATTTGAGTTGTTTATCAGTTATTTGTGTAAAAGTTTTATCTGGAAAAATTGGGTGGTATGTTGTTTTCTAGGAAGGAAAATGAATGTTGCCAATAATTCATGCACAAGCACATCAATGCTGATTATAAGTCAAATAAAAGCTATATGAATGTTCATTTTCAGTCATGAATAAATAGTTTAGTCCAAGTATCTATGTTATTTTGAAAAAAAATGTTATGTTAATTTTGTGATAAGTTTTACTTGATTTGTTAATATATGTGGTTTGTAATACAAGTTTGATGAATGTTGTGAACAAGTCATGAACACATACTTTTGTGCAGCTATCTATGTGGTTTAACTAATAAAACTTCAAAATTTGTTTTGCAACATTAACAAATCAAATTTGTGGTATTGGATAGTAATTTTACATCCCATTTCCTGCACAATACTACATAAACAATTACTAACCATAATAGATTTAATACATTACAAATTAAGATTTAAAGTACACAATATTCATAGCTTGGTTGGCGTTACGGATACTTACAAGCAAATTTACATGGATTTACGTACCCAAAATGCGACTAAGAGCATAAACAGTTTACCAAAATTTAGCACCAAGCGCCAACCAACAAGCCAGTATCAACATGGCATTAGTCTTAATTTATTTCACATTAGTCTAAAAGTTAAACAGACAAGGTACTTAACGCGCGAATACCGAGAATGGAAAAACACACCATCAAAAACACGGGCCTTCATCCAACAGCTTCTTTAACACATATAAAAGACTGGTATCATGACTGGGTGCCTTTCATCAACTGTCTGAGCATCGTCATGAACTTTCTCTACCATTTTGAATCTGACCATTTTGTTAGTCTTGAAACCACATGTCTGCACCAAATTCTCCTATTTAGTTCTGATAGTCATGTGATCTTTTCTTTCAGGACTTTCTGGATGAGGCTCCAAATCAATCTCCACATAAAATGCCTTTTCATCATGCAACAAAATTGCATTGTGATACTTGATAATCTTGTGCTTCCTAACGAAGTCGGCTGGTATTGTCTACAAATTAAAAATAAATACATAATTATAAACATTAAATTAAAAACTTTCAATTAAAAGAATTCTTTGAAAAACTTACAAGACGGTTCCGCGCAGTAACATATGCCAAAATGGGACTATAAAAGCATTTGTTTTCATTCTCATGTTCAGAATGTTGTTTCCATACACATTCATGTTGCATCCTTCCGTCTATGACTGGCAAAAAAACAAATTTCATTTAACAACTGTATTTGAACTAATACCAAAACTAATTAAGGTACATAATATTAAAGCTTCTATAAACCAAACAGAGTTGTTTATCCAATTTTTGTGGTTGGTTTGATTTGAGTTGTTTATCAGATTTTTTGTGTAAAAGTTATATCATTTGAACTAATACCATAACCAATTCATTTAACCACAATATTTCAACTAATACCAAAACCAAATAAGGTAAAAAATCTGATAGCTTCACTAAACCAAACAGAGGTACACTTTATACAACATGTATCTTAATAAACTTTTAAATTAAGAAAGATGTTACAAGCGACATACCTTTATCAGTTGGGTTTCGCCTGAATGGAAACCGAGTGTTCAGAGGCATCCTTGGGACGGTCTCAAAACGAAGGCCAACCCCATCATCATTAAATGGTACCATAGAGACATTGTTTTCCAACAGATTAGTGAACACTAATCTGTTACCAGCTCCAAGGAACTCAACGTTAGTCACAGTCTTCCATCCCTTACCATAAAAGACATGGCCAACACGGTCATCAGATAGTTTCACCCAACGCCGAAATACGGTAGAAACATCCATATCAGAAACCTTAACATTTATTTGATTTCCAAACATTTCTTGAAGGAATTGATAAGGAAGTGGCTGCCATAAAAAATGACGAAACGAGTTACATTATTTTACATTGTATATTAATACACAACTAATATAACAATATAAACAGCTGGGGAGTTTACTTACAGGAGTTTCATTGATGCTTCCCAGAGTTACAAAGCATCTCTTTTGCCTGTAACCAACTTTATCCAAGTCATACCCATTGATTTCAGCCCCACTATTGTCATATGCTGTGGCATAAAATTCATCTTCACCTTCACGAATGAAGTGGAAAATAGTAACACGAGTATATTTGCTGTCATCTAAAAAATCCTTCCATTCACTGGAGTAGAAAGCATAGGTGTTTGTACCACTTAATTTCTTAATCCACACTTTATGTTTTGTCCCTTTGTTGTTGACCAGATACACTCATGGGCCGCCGGACCAAACAATTAGAGCGAAAAAATGTGGTAACACCTGTTTAGTGTGGTTAAAAAATTTAAATAAGTATGCCGCATTTTGTAAAATTTATTTCAATCAAAATTAAATGACAATGATCATAATGGAAAAGTTTGATAAAAGCATCAATGAATACACTTACTTGCTCTGTTGTAATGTTTCGTTGGTTGGCTTCAAAAATAAACTGGATACTCATCCTATGTTTGATAAACAAAAATATACATATGGTAAGTAAACCGCAAAGTTTGATTCGCACTTTGTTTATACTGAAATAAGTCTAACTGTTTATTTGTTTATGACATAAGCAGAACCATAAGTACATAATCATCTATAATTTTATGACATAACCATAACCATAAGTATATTATCAAATAAATAAGTCTAACTGTTTATTTGTTGTTGTAAACCAATTATGTGCTTTACAAGGCCAAAAAACATACCAGTTACAAGGTCTATTTAAAAAGAAAAATTGCATACCAGTAGCCCATACCATTTAATGGACTAAAATACTACTAGATAAAAGCCCACAATGTGTTTTTTACAATCCCAAAAAAAAACATGCATAAAACGCAAATGTTAATAAGTGATATCAAGAAAATCCTCCCATGTCCTGGAAAAAAAAAATTGTTATCATAAAAATAAGTAAAATCTAATTTAATTATTACAAAAAATAATTTAATTGTATCTTTTTTTTGTCGTTAAAATTATTAATTATTTTTCATTTTTGTCCAAAATTTAAATAATATAAAAAAATATGTATGTGTGACGTTTAGTTTTTATAAAATGTATATTTTTACAATTTAAAATTTGTAAAAAGTTTAGGCAGTTACGATATAATTTTCTTATTTATGTTAATTATAATAAAATTTAATGACAACATTTTTTTTTGGAAATACATTAATGTAAAACGCGTTTCATAACTATTTTTGTAACTATAAAATAATCTTAGAACTAAATAAATTGATTTTGCATAGCAAAAAATAAAGATCCGTGAGATTTTTTATCATAAATATACGAATATTAGGAAATAATTTATGGCTTATATAGTTTCCAAAAAAATCTATCTATTAATAACAAAATCAAATGAAATCATTCAAATCACCTAAAATTAAAAAACTAATAACATACACAATCTATTAATGTCTATTATGACCCGATCTATAGACACGCAAATTGATTTATAAATTTCAAATATTAATAGATATGAAATCATCTACTATCGAAAACTATATGTTATCCTACATCTGATCATTTTTAACAAA